>JAVGWX010000022.1:9120844-9575579 GCA_036924085.1 Ariolimax columbianus | reverse complement strand
AAGATCTCTACTCCCATGGTGGGGTCAGGTACCCAATCTTGTAGAAGCTATGAGACAAGATCTCTACTCCCATGGTGGGGTCAGGTACCCAATCTTGTAGAAGCTATGAGACAAGATCTCTACTCCCATGGTGGGGTCAGGTACCCAATCTTGTAGAAGCTATGAGACAAGGAGATCTCTACTCCCATGGTGGGGTCAGGTACCCAATCTTGTAGAAGCTATGAGACAAGATCTCTACTCCCATGGTGGGGTCAGGTACCCAATCTTGTAGAAGCTATGAGACAAGATCTCTACTCCCATGGTGGGGTCAGGTACCCAATCTTGTAGAAACTATGAGACAAGGAGATCTCTACTCCCGTGGTGGGGTCAGGTACCCAATCTTGTAGAAGCTATGAGACAAGGAGATCTCTACTCCCATGGTGGGGTCAGGTACCCAATCTTGTAGAAGCTATGAGACAAGGAGATCTCTACTCCCATGGTGGGGTCAGGTACCCAATCTTGTAGAAGCTATGAGACAAGATCTCTACTCCCATGGTGGGGTCAGGTACCCAATCTTGTAGAAGCTATGAGACAAGGAGATCTCTACTCCCATGGTGGGGTCAGGTACCCAATCTTGTAGAAGCTATGAGACAAGATCTCTACTCCCATGGTGGGGTCAGGTACCCAATCTTGTAGAAGCTATGAGACAAGATCTCTACTCCCATGGTGGGGTCAGGTACCCAATCTTATAGAAACTATGAGACAAGGAGATCTCTACTCCCATGGTGGGGTCAGGTACCCAATCTTGTAGAAGCTATGAGACAGGGAGATCTCTACTCCCATGGTGGGGTCAGGTACCCAATCTTGTAGAAGCTATGAGACAAGGAGATCTCTACTCCCATGGTGGGGTCAGGTACCCAATCTTGTAGAAGCTATGAGACAAGGAGATCTCTACTCCCATGGTGGGGTCAGGTACCCAATCTTGTAGAAGCTATGAGACAAGGAGATCTCTACTCCCATGGTGGGGTCAGGTACCCAATCTTGTAGAAGCTATGAGACAAGGAGATCTCTACTCCCATGGTGGGGTCAGGTACCCAATCTTGTAGATGCTATGAGACAAGATCTCTACTCCCATGGTGGGGTCAGGTACCCAATCTTGTAGATGCTATGAGACAAGATCTCTACTCCCATGGTGGGGTCAGGTACCCAATCTTGTAGATGCTATGAGACAAGATCTCTACTCCCATGGTGGGGTCAGGTACCCAATCTTGTAGAAGCTATGAGACAAGATCTCTACTCCCATGGTGGGGTCAGGTACCCAATCTTGTAGAAACTATGAGACAAGATCTCTACTCCCATGGTGGGGTCAGGTACCCAATCTTGTAGATGCTATGAGACAAGGAGATCTCTACTCCCATGGTGGGGTCAGGTACCCAATCTTGTAGAAGCTATGAGACAAGGAGATCTCTACTCCCATGGTGGGGTCAGGTACCCAATCTTGTAGAAGCTATGAGACAAGATCTCTACTCCCATGGTGGGGTCAGGTACCCAATCTTGTAGAAGCTATGAGACAAGGAGATCTCTACTCCCATGGTGGGGTCAGGTACCCAATCTTGTAGAAGCTATGAGACAAGGAGATCTCTACTCCCATGGTGGGGTCAGGTACCCAATCTTGTAGAAGCTATGAGACAAGGAGATCTCTACTCCCATGGTGGGGTCAGGTACCCAATCTTGTAGAAGCTATGAGACAAGGAGATCTCTACTCCCATGGTGGGGTCAGGTACCCAATCTTGTAGAAGCTATGAGACAAGGAGATCTCTACTCCCATGGTGGGGTCAGGTACCCAATCTTGTAGAAACTATGAGACAAGATCTCTACTCCCATGGTGGGGTCAGGTACCCAATCTTGTAGAAGCTATGAGACAAGGAGATCTCTACTCCCATGGTGGGGTCAGGTCCCCAATCTTGTATAAGCTATGAGACAAGGAGATCTCTACTCCCATGGTGGGGTCAGGTACCCAATCTTGTATAAGCTATGAGACAAGGAGATCTCTACTCCCATGGTGGGGTCAGGTACCCAATCTTGTAGATGCTATGAGACAAGGAGATCTCTACTCCCATGGTGGGGTCAGGTACCCAATCTTGTAGAAGCTATGAGACAAGATCTCTACTCCCATGGTGGGGTCAGGTACCCAATCTTGTAGAAGCTATGAGACAAGGAGATCTCTACTCCCATGGTGGGGTCAGGTACCCAATCTTGTAGAAGCTATGAGACAAGGAGATCTCTACTCCCATGGTGGGGTCAGGTACCCAATCTTGTAGATGCTATGAGACAAGATCTCTACTCCCATGGTGGGGTCAGGTACCCAATCTTGTAGAAGCTATGAGACAAGGAGATCTCTACTCCCATGGTGGGGTCAGGTACCCAATCTTGTAGAAGCTATGAGACAAGATCTCTACTCCCATGGTGGGGTCAGGTACCCAATCTTGTAGAAGATATGAGACAAGATCTCTACTCCCATGGTGGGGTCAGGTACCCAATCTTGTAGAAGCTATGAGACAAGATCTCTACTCCCATGGTGGGGTCAGGTACCCAATCTTGTAGAAGCTATGAGACAAGATCTCTACTCCCATGGTGGGGTCAGGTACCCAATCTTGTAGATGCTATGAGACAAGATCTCTACTCCCATGGTGGGGTCAGGTACCCAATCTTGTAGAAGCTATGAGACAAGGAGATCTCTACTCCCATGGTGGGGTCAGGTACCCAATCTTGTAGAAACTATGAGACAAGGAGATCTCTACTCCCATGGTGGGGTCAGGTACCCAATCTTGTAGAAGCTATGAGACAAGGAGATCTCTACTCCCATGGTGGGGTCAGGTACCCAATCTTGTAGAAACTATGAGACAAGGAGATCTCTACTCCCATGGTGGGGTCAGGTACCCAATCTTGTAGAAACTATGAGACAAGGAGATCTCTACTCCCATGGTGGGGTCAGGTACCCAATCTTGTAGAAACTATGAGACAAGATCTCTACTCCCATGGTGGGGTCAGGTACCCAATCTTGTAGAAACTATGAGACAAGGAGATCTCTACTCCCATGGTGGGGTCAGGTACCCAATCTTGTAGAAACTATGAGACAAGATCTCTACTCCCATGGTGGGGTCAGGTACCCAATCTTGTAGAAACTATGAGACAAGATCTCTACTCCCATGGTGGGGTCAGGTACCCAATCTTGTAGATGCTATGAGACAAGATCTCTACTCCCATGGTGGGGTCAGGTACCCAATCTTGTAGAAACTATGAGACAAGGAGATCTCTACTCCCATGGTGGGGTCAGGTACCCAATCTTGTAGAAACTATGAGACAAGATCTCTACTCCCATGGTGGGGTCAGGTACCCAATCTTGTAGAAACTATGAGACAAGGAGATCTCTACTCCCATGGTGGGGTCAGGTACCCAATCTTGTAGAAACTATGAGACAAGGAGATCTCTACTCCCATGGTGGGGTCAGGTACCCAATCTTGTAGAAACTATGAGACAAGGAGATCTCTACTCCCATGGTGGGGTCAGGTACCCAATCTTGTAGAAACTATGAGACAAGGAGATCTCTACTCCCATGGTGGGGTCAGGTACCCAATCTTGTAGAAACTATGAGACAAGGAGATCTCTACTCCCATGGTGGGGTCAGGTACCCAATCTTGTAGAAACTATGAGACAAGATCTCTACTCCCATGGTGGGGTCAGGTACCCAATCTTGTAGAAACTATGAGACAAGGAGATCTCTACTCCCATGGTGGGGTCAGGTACCCAATCTTGTAGAAACTATGAGACAAGATCTCTACTCCCATGGTGGGGTCAGGTACCCAATCTTGTAGAAGCTATGAGACAAGGAGATCTCTACTCCCATGGTGGGGTCAGGTACCCAATCTTGTATAAGCTATGAGACAAGGAGATCTCTACTCCCATGGTGGGGTCAGGTACCCAATCTTGTATAAGCTATGAGACAAGGAGATCTCTACTCCCATGGTGGGGTCAGGTACCCAATCTTGTAGAAACTATGAGACAAGGAGATCTCTACTCCCATGGTGGGGTCAGGTACCCAATCTTGTAGAAACTATGAGACAAGGAGATCTCTACTCCCATGGTGGGGTCAGGTACCCAATCTTGTAGAAGCTATGAGACAAGGAGATCTCTACTCCCATGGTGGGGTCAGGTACCCAATCTTGTAGAAACTATGAGACAAGATCTCTACTCCCATGGTGGGGTCAGGTACCCAATCTTGTAGAAACTATGAGACAAGATCTCTACTCCCATGGTGGGGTCAGGTACCCAATCTTGTAGAAACTATGAGACAAGATCTCTACTCCCATGGTGGGGTCAGGTACCCAATCTTGTAGAAACTATGAGACAAGATCTCTACTCCCATGGTGGGGTCAGGTACCCAATCTTGTAGAAGCTATGAGACAAGATCTCTACTCCCATGGTGGGGTCAGGTACCCAATGTTGTAGAAGCTATGAGACAAGGAGATCTCTACTCCCATGGTGGGGTCAGGTACCCAATCTTGTAGAAACTATGAGACAAGGAGATCTCTACTCCCATGGTGGGGTCAGGTACCCAATCTTGTAGAAGCTATGAGACAAGGAGATCTCTACTCCCATGGTGGGGTCAGGTACCCAATCTTGTAGAAGCTATGAGACAAGGAGATCTCTACTCCCATGGTGGGGTCAGGTACCCAATCTTGTAGAAGCTATGAGACAAGGAGATCTCTACTCCCATGGTGGGGTCAGGTACCCAATCTTGTAGAAGCTATGAGACAAGATCTCTACTCCCATGGTGGGGTCAGGTACCCAATCTTGTAGAAGCTATGAGACAAGGAGATCTCTACTCCCATGGTGGGGTCAGGTACCCAATCTTGTAGAAGCTATGAGACAAGGAGATCTCTACTCCCATGGTGGGGTCAGGTACCCAATCTTGTAGAAGCTATGAGACAAGGAGATCTCTACTCCCATGGTGGGGTCAGGTACCCAATCTTGTAGAAGCTATGAGACAAGATCTCTACTCCCATGGTGGGGTCAGGTACCCAATCTTGTAGAAGCTATGAGACAAGGAGATCTCTACTCCCATGGTGGGGTCAGGTACCCAATCTTGTAGAAGCTATGAGACAAGATCTCTACTCCCATGGTGGGGTCAGGTACCCAATCTTGTAGAAGCTATGAGACAAGGAGATCTCTACTCCCATGGTGGGGTCAGGTACCCAATCTTGTAGAAACTATGAGACAAGGAGATCTCTACTCCCATGGTGGGGTCAGGTACCCAATCTTGTAGAAGCTATGAGACAAGGAGATCTCTACTCCCATGGTGGGGTCAGGTACCCAATCTTGTAGAAGCTATGAGACAAGGAGATCTCTACTCCCATGGTGGGGTCAGGTACCCAATCTTGTAGAAGCTATGAGACAAGGAGATCTCTACTCCCATGGTGGGGTCAGGTACCCAATCTTGTAGATGCTATGAGACAAGGAGATCTCTACTCCCATGGTGGGGTCAGGTACCCAATCTTGTAGAAGCTATGAGACAAGATCTCTACTCCCATGGTGGGGTCAGGTACCCAATCTTGTAGAAACTATGAGACAAGGAGATCTCTACTCCCATGGTGGGGTCAGGTACCCAATCTTGTAGAAGCTATGAGACAAGGAGATCTCTACTCCCATGGTGGGGTCAGGTACCCAATCTTGTAGAAGCTATGAGACAAGATCTCTACTCCCATGGTGGGGTCAGGTACCCAATCTTGTAGAAGCTATGAGACAAGATCTCTACTCCCATGGTGGGGTCAGGTACCCAATCTTGTAGAAACTATGAGACAAGATCTCTACTCCCATGGTGGGGTCAGGTACCCAATCTTGTAGAAGCTATGAGACAAGGAGATCTCTACTCCCATGGTGGGGTCAGGTACCCAATCTTGTAGAAACTATGAGACAAGATCTCTACTCCCATGGTGGGGTCAGGTACCCAATCTTGTAGAAGCTATGAGACAAGATCTCTACTCCCATGGTGGGGTCAGGTACCCAATCTTGTAGATGCTATGAGACAAGATCTCTACTCCCATGGTGGGGTCAGGTACCCAATCTTGTAGAAGCTATGAGACAAGATCTCTACTCCCATGGTGGGGTCAGGTACCCAATCTTGTAGAAGCTATGAGACAAGATCTCTACTCCCATGGTGGGGTCAGGTACCCAATCTTGTAGAAACTATGAGACAAGATCTCTACTCCCATGGTGGGGTCAGGTACCCAATCTTGTAGAAGCTATGAGACAAGGAGATCTCTACTCCCATGGTGGGGTCAGGTACCCAATCTTGTAGAAACTATGAGACAAGGAGATCTCTACTCCCATGGTGGGGTCAGGTACCCAATCTTGTAGATGCTATGAGACAAGGAGATCTCTACTCCCATGGTGGGGTCAGGTACCCAATCTTGTAGAAGCTATGAGACAAGGAGATCTCTACTCCCATGGTGGGGTCAGGTACCCAATCTTGTAGAAGCTATGAGACAAGATCTCTACTCCCATGGTGGGGTCAGGTACCCAATCTTGTAGAAGCTATGAGACAAGGAGATCTCTACTCCCATGGTGGGGTCAGGTACCCAATCTTGTAGAAACTATGAGACAAGATCTCTACTCCCATGGTGGGGTCAGGTACCCAATCTTGTAGAAACTATGAGACAAGATCTCTACTCCCATGGTGGGGTCAGGTACCCAATCTTGTAGAAGCTATGAGACAAGGAGATCTCTACTCCCATGGTGGGGTCAGGTACCCAATCTTGTAGAAACTATGAGACAAGATCTCTACTCCCATGGTGGGGTCAGGTACCCAATCTTGTAGAAGCTATGAGACAAGGAGATCTCTACTCCCATGGTGGGGTCAGGTACCCAATCTTGTAGAAGCTATGAGACAAGATCTCTACTCCCATGGTGGGGTCAGGTACCCAATCTTGTAGAAGCTATGAGACAAGGAGATCTCTACTCCCATGGTGGGGTCAGGTACCCAATCTTGTAGAAGCTATGAGACAAGGAGATCTCTACTCCCATGGTGGGGTCAGGTCCCCAATCTTGTAGAAGCTATGAGACAAGGAGATCTCTACTCCCATGGTGGGGTCAGGTACCCAATCTTGTAGAAACTATGAGACAAGATCTCTACTCCCATGGTGGGGTCAGGTACCCAATCTTGTAGAAGCTATGAGACAAGGAGAT
Source organism: Ariolimax columbianus (assembly GCA_036924085.1). Classification (NCBI taxonomy): domain Eukaryota; kingdom Metazoa; phylum Mollusca; class Gastropoda; order Stylommatophora; family Arionidae; genus Ariolimax; species Ariolimax columbianus. Next base: position 9,568,355 of record JAVGWX010000022.1, on the reverse strand, counting down.
CTCTACTCCCATGGTGGGGTCAGGTACCCAATCTTGTAGAAACTATGAGACAAGATCTCTACTCCCATGGTGGGGTCAGGTACCCAATCTTGTAGAAACTATGAGACAAGATCTCTACTCCCATGGTGGGGTCAGGTACCCAATCTTGTAGAAACTATGAGACAAGATCTCTACTCCCATGGTGGGGTCAGGTACCCAATCTTGTAGAAACTATGAGACAAGATCTCTACTCCCATGGTGGGGTCAGGTACCCAATCTTGTAGAAACTATGAGACAAGATCTCTACTCCCATGGTGGGGTCAGGTACCCAATCTTGTATAAGCTATGAGACAAGGAGATCTCTACTCCCATGGTGGGGTCAGGTACCCAATCTTGTAGAAGCTATGAGACAAGATCTCTACTCCCATGGTGGGGTCAGGTACCCAATCTTGTAGAAGCTATGAGACAAGATCTCTACTCCCATGGTGGGGTCAGGTACCCAATCTTGTAGAAGCTATGAGACAAGATCTCTACTCCCATGGTGGGGTCAGGTACCCAATCTTGTAGAAACTATGAGACAAGATCTCTACTCCCATGGTGGGGTCAGGTACCCAATCTTGTAGAAGCTATGAGACAAGATCTCTACTCCCATGGTGGGGTCAGGTACCCAATCTTGTAGAAGCTATGAGACAAGATCTCTACTCCCATGGTGGGGTCAGGTACCCAATCTTGTAGAAGCTATGAGACAAGATCTCTACTCCCATGGTGGGGTCAGGTACCCAATCTTGTAGAAACTATGAGACAAGATCTCTACTCCCATGGTGGGGTCAGGTACCCAATCTTGTAGAAACTATGAGACAAGATCTCTACTCCCATGGTGGGGTCAGGTACCCAATCTTGTAGAAACTATGAGACAAGATCTCTACTCCCATGGTGGGGTCAGGTACCCAATCTTGTAGAAACTATGAGACAAGATCTCTACTCCCATGGTGGGGTCAGGTACCCAATCTTGTAGAAGCTATGAGACAAGATCTCTACTCCCATGGTGGGGTCAGGTACCCAATCTTGTAGAAGCTATGAGACAAGGAGATCTCTACTCCCATGGTGGGGTCAGGTACCCAATCTTGTAGAAGCTATGAGACAAGGAGATCTCTACTCCCATGGTGGGGTCAGGTACCCAATCTTGTAGAAGCTATGAGACAAGGAGATCTCTACTCCCATGGTGGGGTCAGGTACCCAATCTTGTAGAAGCTATGAGACAAGGAGATCTCTACTCCCATGGTGGGGTCAGGTACCCAATCTTGTAGAAACTATGAGACAAGATCTCTACTCCCATGGTGGGGTCAGGTACCCAATCTTGTAGAAGCTATGAGACAAGGAGATCTCTACTCCCATGGTGGGGTCAGGTACCCAATCTTGTAGAAGCTATGAGACAAGGAGATCTCTACTCCCATGGTGGGGTCAGGTACCCAATCTTGTAGAAGCTATGAGACAAGATCTCTACTCCCATGGTGGGGTCAGGTACCCAATCTTGTAGAAACTATGAGACAAGATCTCTACTCCCATGGTGGGGTCAGGTACCCAATCTTGTAGAAGCTATGAGACAAGGAGATCTCTACTCCCATGGTGGGGTCAGGTACCCAATCTTGTAGAAGCTATGAGACAAGGAGATCTCTACTCCCATGGTGGGGTCAGGTACCCAATCTTGTAGAAACTATGAGACAAGATCTCTACTCCCATGGTGGGGTCAGGTACCCAATCTTGTAGAAACTATGAGACAAGATCTCTACTCCCATGGTGGGGTCAGGTACCCAATCTTGTAGAAGCTATGAGACAAGGAGATCTCTACTCCCATGGTGGGGTCAGGTACCCAATCTTGTAGAAGCTATGAGACAAGGAGATCTCTACTCCCATGGTGGGGTCAGGTACCCAATCTTGTAGAAGCTATGAGACAAGGAGATCTCTACTCCCATGGTGGGGTCAGGTCCCCCTACACCCCATAATAGAAGAGAGACAACCAAGTCAAGTTAGACATGTCTCCCGTCAAGTTAGACATGTCCCCCGTCAAGTTAGACATGTCCCCCGTCAAGTTAGACATGTCCCCCATCAAGTTAGACATGTCCCCCGTTTTATGGTTACAGAGATTTTAAAAAATCAATGAAACATTTAAGTAGTAGAATATATAAAAATGCCATTGTCTTTTTGTTAGATGATGAAAATGAAAACAGCGAAGGAACTGATGAGGAAGATACAGAGGAAACAGAAAATGAGGAAGGAGAGGGTGATGAGGAGGATGAGGATGAAGAAGAGCCATCATCAGCGAGACCTAGAAGAATATCTGAACTGAACATCTCCTCTCGTGTGAAGCCTATACCACCGTACTCATCTCTGTTTGTGTTCTCACACACCAACAGGTCAGTGGGTCATCACCATCATCAAGTGTAGCAAATGTTACCTGGCCCAGCTCCACTTCTTTGTCTTCTGTATCATGCTTCTTTAACTGCCATTTTGTTAGACCGTCCAGTGCCTTCTGTCTTGCTGTCATGTTGGCCTTGAACTTTGTCTGTTCTTGCAGTGAATTGTTTGTCTCACAACAATCTCAAAAGAAAACGTGCAGCCTCTTTCTGGTGTTTTCAATCAATGACTTGAAAGTTGACTTTTTTTCTGGAAATCTTTTTCAGTTTTTGTTTGTTTTTTGCTTTCAGGACATGTTGGATTCCAACTACATAACTGTTATGGCTGTTTTTTGTGTCTTTTTTTGCCGTTCGCCTTATTTTTCTAATCCCCAAGGTGGTGTGCGTTGCACTGTGGTTTTTATTTTGCGCCTGTCGGCCCAGTGCATCTGACTTCAGCATGTGTGTAACAGACCCCACTGTTTGCTCTGGCCGTTATTCTAACAGAACATTATCACACTCATCCACATCATCATGACCACACACTTCAAATAATATAGCACACAGCAGATGGCATATTTCTTATATAATACTCATATCAGAAAAGTGAGTAGTGGAATTACAAACACAATTCAATACATATCATCTTAACTAATTATTTGTATATTATATATATGTTAATATAAATATTAAACTAAAGCAGAAATTTTAAGCATAAGCTATTGATGGAATTCCCAACTATCGTTACCCAGTTCTATTGCCACACACACCTCTCAGATCTGCTCCCTCAACACACCCTCAAAAACTCTGCCTCACTCAAATCCCCTCAGGCGGGCGATCTGGACATACCTCGTTCACAATGTGTCCTGCTTACACACATGTTCAGATTATGTATTAATACAAAACTCACACACCTATTTGAGCGATCCTGTTCTATCACTAACATTCGTACAACAGTCTATCAGTCGCTCCTCTATCTAAGTCGGTGAGCTAAACAGACTATCTATATTCAGTCTCTCTCTCTCTCTCTCTCTCTCTCTCGGTCTCATCTCCTCTCCATCCAGCCTCCTCTTCATCCAGCCCCTGAGCTAAACTTTGTCTCGAGTTATATACACTCAAGCAAAGTCAGAGCTTGACCAATGGATCTCAGGGGATGACTATATTCAGTCTTATTGGAACGAAATACTTTGCACACCTGTCACTCATCTATCGCAGCAAGCTCCGCTGTCAATCCGTCTGTTAATCATTCTCCCCCTACCCAAATCGGAAGGCCAGTGGTCAGCTCCTACCTGTCCACATTCTTTGCCCCAACTCTGTTCTCCTTTGTTGAGACGGTGAGTGACCTTGACACGCATTCAGGTACCTTTGTTATCAGCAACCACATCACCCCTGTCCTAAACTCTCTGCTCCGGCGGCAACTGTTACAATGTGTTATGGCTGTATAATGTAGGGTCAGTCATAACTTAACTTAACTTAACGTCTTTATACTGGTTTAGAAGACTCTGCAGAGTCTGTAAACAACCAGTTTAATTTACATCACATTGCTCTAAAAGCTATGCGCATCCAATTTATTCTTAAATGCATTAACTCTCCCTGCCTTCACTACCTCCCATGGCAATGCATTCCAGTCCAAGCAGACACCACTCTCTGACTAAAAAAATATTTCCTAATATCTAATCTGGATCTCTCTTTAGTCAGCTTGTAGCTATGCCCTCGTGTTATTGTAGGTGGCTGTATTTTGAAAATCTTTTTATAGTCTAATTTATCCATTCCTCTGATCATCTTATAAACCTGTATTAAGTCACCAAGAATTCTTTTCTCTTCGAGACTCTGTAGGCCGGTTTTTCTGAGTCTTTCCTCATAACTGTAATTCTGGAATCCCACTATCAGCTTTGTCGCTCTTTTTTGTATTCTTTCCAGCATGTTTATGTCCCCTCTATGATAAGGACTCCACACATGTACACAGTACTCCAATCTAGGTCTAACTAAAGCTTTATACAGTTTGACTATCACTTCCTTGCTCCTATGTTTAATATTTCTTTTTATCATACCTAACATTGCATTTGCCTTTTTCACTGCTACCTTAACTTGCTCACTCACCTTTCCTGTATGATCTATTATAACCCATAGGTCCCTTTCCTTATCTATCTTTCTAATATTTTTCTCTCTCATTCTGTAGTTATGTTCCATATTGGATTGTGTGCTCTCTCTGCTCCTCGTATGTTGGGCACTTGAACATAAGCTGATCTCCAGCGGCCATTTGACTAGAACCCACAGCTACACTTCAGTTTGTGTTCTAGGATTTGAGTCCATGAAAACATCACGGGAGAAAGCTAAGCAAATGTTGGTACCAAGGTCTGTTCTGTTCTGTCAAGAATCAAAGTCATTGCACTCCAGGCAGACTCATAGGGGATCAGCCTCCTTCAGCTAAATGATGATGCCTGTGTATACTGATGGTTCTATTAGCACATTTAGATGTGCATCAAGTCCTGTACCCCTTCCAGATGCTCTTTCCACAATTAGCTAAAACATTGAGCACTCTATGAGCTGTCAGTTCAATTTGCAATCTCAGTATCCAGTAGGTGGTCATTGATCAACCCAAGGATGTCACCCTTATCCATAAGTGACAGTATCCAGGAGGTGGTCATTAATCAACCCCAGGATGTCATCCTTATCCATTAGGCTAGTATCCAGTAGATGGTCATTGATCAACCCCAGGATGTCACCCTTATCCATAAGTGACAGTATCCAGGAGGTGGTCATTAATCAACCCCAGGATGTCATCCTTATCCATTAGGCTAGTATCCAGTAGATGGTCATTGATCAACCCCAGGATGTCACCCTTATCCATAAGTGACAGTATCCGGTAGGTGGTCATTGATCAACCCCAGGATGTCATCCTTATCCATTAGGCCAGTATCCAGTCATTGATCAACCCCAGGATGTCATCCTTATCCATTAGGCCAGTATCCAGTAGGTGGTCATTGATCAACCCCAGGATGTCACCCTTATCCATAAGTGACAATATCCAGTAGGTGGTCATTGATCAACCCCAGGATGTCATCCTTATCCATTAGGCCAATATCCAGTAGGTGGTCATTGATCAACCCCAGGATGTCATCCTTATCCATTAGGCCAGTATCCAGTAGGTGGTCATTGATCAACCCCAGGATGTCATCCTTATCCATTAGGCCAGTATCCAGTAGGTGGTCATTGATCAACCCCAGGATGTCATCCTTATCCATTAGGCCAGTATCCAGTAGGTGGTCATTGATCAACCAGGATGTCATCCTTATCCAGTAGGTGGTCATTGATCAACCCCAGGATGTCATCCTTATCCATAACACAGTATCCAGGAGTAGTCATTGATCAACCTCTGTCACCCTTATTCATAATACAGTATCAGCATCCAAGATTTGGTAATTTATCAACCTCCAGATGCCACCCTTATCCGTAACCAAATTTCTCACTATGTGTGCCTTTCAGACGAGAACAGCTAATTATTTGCTCTTTCATGCTGTAGCCAGTCCTTCTGTACCTTCCTAAGGAAGAGTTAAGAAGCAGTATTAACTGCATTTTAACATTTTGTTGAGTTTTTCCATTCACATTTGTTCTCTAGTTAGACTGTATTTCCGCACTAAGTGTTATCATATCATTGCTGAGAATTTGAAGATTGACCAGGTAAAAAATATTTATTTCTTCATTCCTAGGTTCCGCATTATCTGCCACAAGATCTGTAACCATGGCTACTTTGGCAATGTGGTCCTGGCTTGCATCCTCATCTCCAGTGCCATGTTGGCAGCCGAGGACCCCCTCCAGAGCAAGTCACCCCGCAATATCATTCTCAACAACTTTGATTACTTCTTCACAACTGTCTTCACAATTGAGATTTTTATCAAGGTTAGATTTGCAATTGAGATTTTTATCGTGGTTAAATTCGCAATTGAGATTTTTATCTAGGTCGGATTCACAATTAAGATTTTTATTTAAGATCAGATTCACAATTGAGATGTGTATCAATTTTTGTGAACTAATCTAGTAGTTGTCCAATAATGATTTAGTTGATATCAGAATATCACACCTCATCATTATCTTGTGACAACTTGCCTGTCAATCTTGACTAGATCGTCACTTATGGTCTGATGCTACACAAAGGCGCATTCTGCCGCAGCTTGTTCAACATACTGGACCTGATGGTTGTGGCAGTATCCCTCATCTCCTACCCTCTCAAGTAAGTGCACATAGTTCGGCAAACATTTTCAGATATACTATACATACATAATTCGGCAAACATTTTCAGATATACTATACATACATAGTTCGGCAAACATTTTCAGATATACTATACATACATAGTTCAGCAAACATTTTCAGATATACTATACATACATAGTTCGGCAAACATTTTCAGATATACTATACATACATAGTTCGGCAAACATTTTCAGATATACTATACATACATAGTTCGGCAAACATTTTCAGATATACTATACATACATAGTTTGGCAAACATTTTCAGATATACTATACATACATAGTTCAGCAAACATTTTCAGATATACTATACATACATAGTTCGGCAAACATTTTCAGATATACTATACATACATAGTTCGGCAAACATTTTCAGATATACTATACATACATAGTTCGGCAAACATTTTCAGATATACTATACATACATAGTTCGGCAAACATTTTCAGATATACTATACATACATAGTTCGGCAAACATTTTCAGATATACTATACATACATAGTTCGGCAAACATTTTCAGATATACTATACATACATAGTTCGGCAAACATTTTCAGATATACTATACATACATAGTTCGGCAAACATTTTCAGATATACTATACATACATAGTTCGGCAAACATTTTCAGATATACTATACATACATAGTTCGGCAAACATTTTCAGATATACTATACATACATAGTTCGGCAAACATTTTCAGATATACTATACATACATAGTTCGGCAAACATTTTCAGATATACTATACATACATAGTTCGGCAAACATTTTCAGATATACTATACATACATAGTTCGGCAAACATTCTCAGATATACTATACATACATAGTTCGGCAAACATTCTCAGATATACTATACATACATAGTTCGGCAAACATTCTCAGATATACTATACATACATAGTTCGGCAAACATTTTCAGATATACTATACATACATAGTTCGGCAAACATTTTCAGATATACTATACATACATAGTTCGGCAAACATTTTCAGATATACTATACATACATAGTTCGGCAAACATTTTCAGATATACTATACATACATAGTTCGGCAAACATTTTCAGATATACTATACATACATAGTTCGGCAAACATTTTCAGATATACTATACATACATAGTTCGGCAAACATTTTCAGATATACTATACATACATAGTTCGGCAAACATTTTCAGATATACTATACATACATAGTTCGGCAAACATTTTCAGATATACTATACATACATAGTTCGGCAAACATTCTCAGATATACTATACATACATAGTTCGGCAAACATTTTCAGATATACTATACATACATAGTTCGGCAAACATTTTCAGATATACTATACATACATAGTTCGGCAAACATTTTCAGATATACTATACATACATAGTTCGGCAAACATTTTCAGATATACTATACATACATAGTTCGGCAAACATTTTCAGATATACTATACATACATAGTTCGGCAAACATTTTCAGATATACTATACATACATAGTTCGGCAAACATTTTCAGATATACTATACATACATAGTTCGGCAAACATTCTCAGATATACTATACATACATAGTTCGGCAAACATTTTCAGATATACTATACATACATAGTTCGGCAAACATTCTCAGATATACTATACATACATAGTTCGGCAAACATTTTCAGATATACTATAAAGACCATCCTATTTTATGGCTATAAAACATGGAGAATGACTTAAACAGCCAAAGATGTATAGACTTCCACAAATGCCTGCTTGCACAGAATATAGAGATTGAAATGGTATGATAAGATTACTAACTTAACTTAACGTCTTTATACTGGTTTAGAAGACCTGGAGAGTCTGTACACAACCAGTTTCATTTACATCACCTTGCTCTAAAAGCTATGCGCATCCAATTTATTATTTGGACAATTGGTCTTCAACAAAACATGCCATGTCCTCCTGTACTGAGCCTCAATGACTCAATCAATGTGGAACTGTTGGACAGAACCAGACAGAATAGAGAGATTGAAATGGTATGATAATATCACTCATGTGGAACTGTTAGACATAACAACGGTTGGTAGGACAGACATTTAGGAATCAAGCTGATAGCTTTACAAGACAGATCATGTCCTGGAGCCTCCAGGGCATGGCAGATGGAAACTGATGTAAAGAAGGGGACTTGAGGCAAACATAAAGTAAACAGGGAAGATGTGAAGAAAGCTGGATGGGGCGGCTCATTAGATCAGGGCATGGCATATTTTGTTGAAGACCAGTTGTCCAAATGGAGTTGTAAAGGTTTTGTTTGATTGATTGAGTGATTGACTGGTTGATTGCTTGAGGCTCTGTACATGAGGACATGGAATGTTTTAATTGAAGACCAGTTGTCCACATGGAGTTGTAAAAGTTTTGATTGATGGATTGAGTGATTGACTGGTTGATTGCTTGAGGCTCTGTACATGAGGACATGGAAGGTTTTAATTGAAGACCAGTTGTCCACATGGAGTTGTAAAAGTTTTGATTGATGGATTGAGTGATTGACTGGTTGATTGCTTGAGGCTCTGTACATGAGGACATGGAATGTTTTAATTGAAGACCAGTTGTCCACATGGAGTTGTAAAAGTTTTGATTGAGTGATTGACTGGTTGATTGCTTGAGGCTCTGTACATGAGGACATGGAAAGTTTTAATTGAAGACCAGTTGTCCACATGGAGTTGTAAAAGTTTTGATTGATGGATTGAGTGATTTATCAATTGTTGGGTGCAATCGTTCTATTCTTCCTCAATATGGATTGCTTGAATCCACTAGGGGATTTATTTCAGAATATGATTGAAACACTTTTAATGATGTGTCTTGTAAATTGTAATTCCACAAGAGGACATAATCAACTATGTGGCATAGCTTTATGATAACCTCTCTAACCTGATGTCCATTGCAGCAACCAGGCCATCTCTGTGGTCAAAATTTTGAGGGTGCTGCGTGTGTTGAGACCTCTGAGGGCAATCAATCGAGCTAAGGGTTTGAAGGTAATACTGTCAGTTGTTCGAATAATGGGGTGAATGTATGTGTTTGTTTGTTCAAGTATATATGTCTGATGTATCTGTTTGTATGTTCAAGTATATGTATCTGTTTGTATGTTCAAGTATATTTGTCTGATGTATCAGTTTGTATGTTCAAGTATATGTATCTGTTTGTATGTTCAAGTATATGTATCTGTTTGTATGTTCAAGTATATTTGTCTGATGTATCAGTTTGTATGTTCAAGTATATATGTCTGATGTATCTGTTTGTATGTTCAAGTATATATTTCTGAATATGTTTTTGTATGTATGTATGTATGTGTTGTGGAGCCGTGTAGCACAGTGGTTAGTGCGCTGGCTTCGCATCTGAGTGGTCCTGGGTTCATTCCCCAGTTGAAGCGGTAATGTTTTTTTCAGACCACAACGGCTCCCGGGTCGACCCAGCCTTAAATGGGTACCGGCTCAGTCCGGGAAGTAAAAGAGGCAAGGGAGAGGAGATGGCTACCGCCCTCATATAGCCCAACGGCAGTAATGTTATTGGTTACTTTACTTTATGTGTGTGTGTGTGTATGTATGTGTATGTATGAATGTATGTATGTATGTGTGTGTGTGTTCGTATATGAAGTGAAAGTGTTGTATTATACTGGAAGTGAAGCAGAGAGCTCTTACTAACCCATTTCTTCTCCTGCTGACAGCATGTGGTCCAGTGTGTAATTGTGGCCCTGAAAACCATCTACAGCATCATGCTGGTGACGTGTTTACTCAACTTCATGTTTGCTGTCATGGGTGTACAGCTGTTCAAGGTAACATTATATCTACAAGTATATCTTATATACACCTGAGTGCTACCAGGGCCCAAAATTAAACAAGAGAATGGTAACACTGTAACCTGCCATGCTTCTCATAAGAAGCAATTAAGTAGGCTTGGGCATGGGGCTGACTTCCCCATACTGTAGATACTTTAAGCCACACAAATTTAAACAGAAATAGACAAGTTATTTCCTGATGACTTGGCATGCATTTGTTGAAGGACTGATCTACAGGGAGCTTAAATGGTTTATATATATATATATATATATGTTTTGAAACACATACATTTTTAAAGGTGTATGCATTTGGCAATGCATTTCTGAAAGTTGTGGCCAGAGCATGTTACCAAACTGTTCGATACCTATTTTCTATAGGAAAGCAATAAACTGTAAAGAATTGATTATCATAAATCACATTTTGAATTGTATTGATAGATCATCTATAAGACTTTAATGTATGAATTCTAGACTTTAGCAAAATGACACCCGAATATATACTGACATCCGTTGTCAACCAACAGCTGTACCTTCCCCAGACCTAGTGAACCAGGCTAAATATCAACAGGGAAAGGCCTGCTGGATGGAAACCAAGAGCTGCACCTTCCCCATACCTAGTGGTCAGCCCCAAGAAGGAAGGAAACCACCCAGAAACTTATTGCTAATAGCCAAATGAAAGTATTGCTAATAGCCAAATGAAAGTATTGCTAATAGCCAAATGAAAGTCTGATAGACAAACCAGGGAAGGCATGGGAGAGCACCTTCTAACGACTGACCAGCAGGTTAGCTTTTGTCTACGTGACACCAGACACTGATTTGTAGTTGTTGTTATGGATTCAGCAGCATGAGGGCTCTCGCCCTCGCCCTCGGCCCAATCCATGTAAAGGTATCTCCATGTGTTTATCAGTTTTTGTCTAGTGCCATACAAAGTGTTATATTTATCTGACCTTGGAGAAAGAAGCATTTTCCTAAAATTATTGAGCGCAGAATACTCAAAGAGATGATGACCAACGGTTTCACATGGGTGTGTACACAGCTGGCACTCAGTAGTGTGTTGTGGTTGGATTCTGTTCAGGTGCTTGTTCAGTGGGATGTGTTGGGTTCTGTTCAGGTGCTTGTTCAGTGGGATGTGTTGGGTTCTGTTCAGGTGCTTGTTCAGTGGGATGTGTTGGATTCTGTTCAGGTGCTTGTTCAGTGGGATGTGTTGGGTTCTGTTCAGGTGCTTGTTCAGTGGAATGTGTTGGGTTCTGTTCAGGTGCTTGTTCAGTGGGATGTGTTGGGTTCTGTTCAGGTGCTTGTTCAGTGGGATGTGTTGGATTCTGTTCAGGTGCTTGTTCAGTGGGATGTGTTGGATTCTGTTCAGGTGCTTGTTCAGTGGGATGTGTTGGATTCTGTTCAGGTGCTTGTTCAGTGGAATGTGTTGGATTCTGTTCAGGTGCTTGTTCAGTGGGATGTGTTGGGTTCTGTTCAGGTGCTTGTTCAGTGGGATGTGTTGGGTTCTGTTCAGGTGCTTGTTCAGTGGGATGTGTTGGATTCTGTTCAGGTGCTTGTTCAGTGGAATGTGTTGGATTCTGTTCAGGTGCTTGTTCAGTGGGATGTGTTGGGTTCTGTTCAGGTGCTTGTTCAGTGGGATGTGTTGGGTTCTGTTCAGGTGCTTGTTCAGTGGGATGTGTTGGGTTCTGTTCAGGTGCTTGTTCAGTGGGATGTGTTGGGTTCTGTTCAGGTGCTTGTTCAGTGGGATGTGTTGGATTCTGTTCAGGTGCTTGTTCAGTGGGATGTGTTGGGTTCTGTTCAGGTGCTTGTTCAGTGGGATGTGTTGGGTTCTGTTCAGGTGCTTGTTCAGTGGGATGTGTTGGATTCTGTTCAAGTGCTTGTTCAGTGGGATGTGTTGGGTTCTGTTCAGGTGCTTGTTCAGTGGGATGTGTTGGGTTCTGTTCAGGTGCTTGTTCAGTGGGATGTGTTGGATTCTGTTCAGGTGCTTGTTCAGTGGGATGTGTTGGATTCTGTTCAGGTGCTTGTTCAGTGGGATGTGTTGGATTCTGTTCAGGTGCTTGTTCAGTGGAATGTGTTGGATTCTGTTCAGGTGCTTGTTCAGTGGGATGTGTTGGGTTCTGTTCAGGTGCTTGTTCAGTGGGATGTGTTGGTTTCTGTTCAGGTGCTTGTTCAGTGGGATGTGTTGGATTCTGTTCAGGTGCTTGTTCAGTGGAATGTGTTGGATTCTGTTCAGGTGCTTGTTCAGTGGAATGTGTTGGATTCTGTTCAGGTGCTTGTTCAGTGGGATGTGTTGGGTTCTGTTCAGGTGCTTGTTCAGTGGGATGTGTTGGGTTCTGTTCAGGTGCTTGTTCAGTGGGATGTGTTGGGTTCTGTTCAGGTGCTTGTTCAGTGGGATGTGTTGGGTTCTGTTCAGGTGCTTGTTCAGTGGGATGTGTTGGATTCTGTTCAGGTGCTTGTTCAGTGGGATGTGTTGGGTTCTGTTCAGGTGCTTGTTCAGTGGGATGTGTTGGGTTCTGTTCAGGTGCTTGTTCAGTGGGATGTGTTGGATTCTGTTCAGGTGCTTGTTCAGTGGGATGTGTTGGGTTCTGTTCAGGTGCTTGTTCAGTGGGATGTGTTGGGTTCTGTTCAGGTGCTTGTTCAGTGGGATGTGTTGGGTTCTGTTCAGGTGCTTGTTCAGTGGGATGTGTTGGATTCTGTTCAGGTGCTTGTTCAGTGGGATGTGTTGGATTCTGTTCAGGTGCTTGTTCAGGGGGATGTGTTGGGTTCTGTTCAGGTGCTTGTTCAGGGGGATGTGTTGGGTTCTGTTCAGGTGCTTGTTCAGTGGAATGTGTTGGGTTACAGTTAGAATATAGTGCTCTGATCCTTCCTTGTGAGTTGATTTATACTGTCATTTAGATTGGGGCAGGCCATGCGTCTGTAGACTTCCCTCTCTGTGTTTCCCATGGCCCATTTGTTCAGCCAAGTTTCTTTGTTTGCTGTTCTTATGAGCTGTTTGTAAGATTGTTGCTGTGTGTGGCTGTTCTTGTTTTGATCCCTCCTTTTTTTCTAGTCTGTCTGCCATGTCAATGCGAGGTGTGTTTGAGTGTCCAGGGATCCACTGCAGAACTATTTTTACAAAAAAGGAAGTGATAATGTGGTCAGTCAAGAGATATTTGGATAAGGTCAGGTCTACAATGACCAGCAACATCTAATGTTTGAAGGACTGACATCGAATCTGTGAAAATAACAATGTTTTGGGACTTGGAAAGAAAGCCATCAGAAACTATCCTCACGGTACTGGTATGTCTGATTGGGTAGTTGTCTTCCAATTCCACGAGAGCAATGCACAGAGATGGGTGGCAACAAGGGATACAGGTTGCCCATGAGTAGATGTCTCAGAGAGACCATTTTGTTGCTGACCACAGGGATCACATGAGCAAAGGTCTTGTCAAGTTATATGAATAATCTTCTGAAAGTATCTTCAAGCAATACAGATCCACTATCTTCAACCAATATAGAACAAGTATCTTCAAGCAATACAGATCCACTATCTTCAATCAATATAGAACAAGTATCTTCAAGCAATACAGATCCACTATCTTCAACCAATATAGAACAAGTATCTTCATACAATACAGATCCACTATCTTCAACCAATATAGAACAAGTATCTTCATACAATACAGATCCACTATCTTCAACCAATATAAGAACAAGTATCTTCATACAATACAGATCCACTATCTTCAACCAATGTAGAACAAAGTATCTTCTAGCAATACAGATCCACTATCTTCAACCAATATAGAACAAGTATCTTCATACAATACAGATCCACTATCTTCAACCAATGTAGAACAAAGTATCTTCAAGCAATACCAATATAGAACAAGTATCACACAAAGTTTCTCACCGTTTTATGAATTAGCGAAGGAGCATGTGGCTGATTAGTTTGGGTGCCAGACTCCTGCCAAAGTGATATGGTTTGAATACCTCTGTCAAGCAAGTTTTTTTTTAAATATCTAGGGCAAAATAAAAACTTTTCCTGTACACTGCATGGTGGCTACAAGGACAATCCGCTTTCATTTCACAGCCCTATGAATCCCCGCCAAGAAGACCTTTGCAATGGGAATGAACAGTGTAATGCCAGTTTGTCCATTAATTATAATGAATGTAAACACTTTGTTTTGTTTAGGGCAAGTTTTCCAGTTGCACAGACCAATCGAAACTGACCGAGAATGAGTGCCAGTAAGTGTCGTCCTTAATAAATGTAACAGCTGTTAGCATGCTTCCATGGTGGCTGATAGCTGACGGGGTACAGGGTGTTGAGGAAGGCTCCACAACTCATGCTTCCATGGTGGCTAATAGCAGACGGGGTACAGGGTGTTGAGGAAGGCTCCACAACTCATGCTTCCATGGTGGCTGATAGCTGACAGGGTACAGGGTGTTAAGGAACGCTCCACAACTCATGCTTCCATGGTGGCTAATAGCAGACGGGGTACAGGGTGTTGAGGAAGGCTCCACAAGTCATGCTTCCATGGTGGCTAATAGCAGACGGGGTACAGGGTGTTGAGGAAGGCTCCACAAGTCATGCTTCCATGGTGGCTAATAGCAGACGGGGCACAGGGTGTTAAGGAAGGCTGCACAACTCATGCTTCCATGGTGGCTAATAGCAGACGGGGTACAGGGTGTTGAGGAAGGCTGCACAACTCATGCTTCCATGGTGGCTAATAGATAGGGTACAGGGTGTTGAGGAAGGCTGCACAACTCATGCTTCCATGGTGGCTAATAGCAGACGGGGTACAGGGTGTTGAGGAAGGCTGCACAACTCATGCTTCCATGGTGGCTAATAGCAGATGGGGTACAGGGTGTTGAGGAAGGCTGCACAACTCATGCTTCCATGGTGGCTAATAGCAGACGGGGTACAGGGTGTTGAGGAAGGCTGCACAAGTCATGCTTCCATGGTGGCTAATAGCAGACGGGGTACAGGGTGTTGAGGAAGGCTGCACAACTCATGCTTCCATGGTGGCTAATAGATAGGGTACAGGGTGTTGAGGAAGGCTGCACAACTCATGCTTCCATGGTGGCTGATAGCTGACGGGGTACAGGGTGTTGAGGAAGGCTGCACAACTCATGCTTCCATGGTGGCTAATAGCTGACGGGGTACAGGGTGTTGAGGAAGGCTGCACAACTTATGCTTCCATGGTGGCTAATAGCTGACGGAATAGAGGGTGTTGAGGAAGGCTGCACAACTTATGTTTCCATGGTGGCTAATAGCAGACGGGGTACAGGGTGTTGAGGAAGGCTGCACAACTCATGCTTCCATGGTGGCTAATAGCTGACGGGGTACAGGGTGTTGAGGAAGGCTGCACAACTCATGCTTCCATGGTGGCTAATAGATAGGGTACAGGGTGTTGAGGAAGGCTACACAACTCATGCTTCCATGGTGGCTGATATCTGACGGGGTACAGGGTGTTGAGGAAGGCTGCACAACTTATGCTTCCATGGTGGCTAATAGCTGACGGGGTACAGGGTGTTGAGGAAGGCTGCACAACTTATGCTTCCATGGTGGCTAATAGCTGACGGGGTACAGGGTGTTGAGGAAGGCTGCACAACTTATGTTTCCATGGTGGCTAATAGATAGGGTACAGGGTGTTGAGGAAGGCTCCACAAGTCATGTTTCCATGGTGGCTAATAGCAGACTGGGTACAGGGTGTTGAGAAAGGCTCCACAACTCATGTTTCCATGGTGGCTAATATATAGGGTACAGGGTGTTGAGGAAGGCTCCACAACTCATGTTTCCATGGTGGCTAATAGATAGGGTACAGGGTGTTGAGGAAGGCTCCACAACTCATGTTTCCATGGTGGCTAATAGCAGACGGGGTACAGGGTGTTGAGGAAGGCTCCACAACTCATGTTTCCATGGTGGCTAATAGCAGACGGGGTACAGGGTGTTGAGGAAGGCTCCACAACTCATGTTTTCATGGTGGCTAATAGCAGACGGGGTACAGGGTGTTGAGGAAGGCTCCACAACTTATGTTTCCATGGTGGCAAATAGATAGGGTACAGGGTGTTGATGAAGCGACTCATGTCTGAAGCGACTCATGTCTGAAGCGACTCATGTCTGAAGCGACTCATTGCTCGAGCGACTCATTGCTCGAGCGACTCATGTCTGAAGCGACTCATTGCTCGAGCGACTCATGTCTCAAGCGACTCATTGCTGGTTGCTTACTTCATGGTCACCAAACCAGAGTTGACCATGACCTTATTCCGCCTCCAAACAGCGGACCTGGAAATATACTGCACTCCTGTAGTCTGGCTAAGAGAATAGGGATCTCGGAAGGAAAATCCGGTATCCAAAAAAGTCGTCTGAAACCGGATGTGTTGGGCCGAAGCGACAGATATCGCAACCTCGTTTTACACTTCGACATTATTTTTAGAAAGAACACCAAAGAAAACGATTTTCACACATTGGCATCGGGATTTATATGTAACTTCCTAAATTCACACACACGTCCCTGAATTTACATGTAGCTCCCTAAATTCACACACACGTCCCTGAATTTACATGTAGCTCCCTAAATTTACACACAGGTCCGTGAATTTACATGTAGCTCCCTAATTTCACACACACGTCCGTGAATTTACATGTTGGTCCCTAAATTCACACACAGGTCCGTGAATTTACATGTAGGTCCCTAAATTCACACACAGGTCCGTGAATTTACATGTAGGTCCCTAAATTCACACACAGGTCCCTGAATTTACATGTAGCTCCCTAATTTCACACACACGTCCCTGAATTTACATGTAGCTCCCTAATTTCACACAGACGTCCCTGAATTTACATGTAGCTCCCTAAATTCACACACAGGTCCCTGAATTTACATGCAGCTCCCTAAATTCACACACGGGTCCCTGAATTTACATGCAGCTCCCTAAATTCACACACAGGTCCCTGAATTTACATGCAGCTCCCTAAATTCACAAACAGGTCCCTGAATTTACATGCAGCTCCCTAATTTCACACACAGGTCCCTGAATTTACATGCAGCTCCCTAAATTCTCACTTAGGTCTTTGAATTCATACAAATATCCTTGATTTCACATGTTGATCTCAGAATTCACATATAGCGTCTCTGATCTTGTGCCTGTCGTCTGCCTCAGTGCATACCAAGCCATCATTTGTGTTATTCATCTGTTAAGATAAGTATCTATGTCTTATCCATTGTTATTATGGTTAGTTACTTTTACTTGTATTGCTTTCTAGCCTTGATGGAGACATGTTATACTACTTGGAATACTGGAAATCCTGGTATTCAAACAGGCATGTTGTTAATAACTTAACTTAACTTCTTTATACTGGTTTAGAAGACTCTAGAGTCTGTATACAACCAGTTTCTTGGAGAGTAGTTTTTACCGATGTGCGAGTCCATCTTATTAGACTCAAACACTAGAGCTAAGCAGACCTGCAGCCAGTTAGGCGCCATCTATAGTTGCTCTTAACAAACCACATGGTGAAAGGTACAAATAACGTAGGTAGATTTTTTTATTTTTGTCCGGGCAGCTGCCGTTAAGCCTACTCTTTTTTATTTCCAACTGCCAAGAAATTTGTAATGTGCTCGACACTGTCCAATCTCACTACCCAGAGATAAGGGGAATATTTACTAGAAGATCCACATGAACAAAATCCCGGTCTCCACCGTGATTCAAACACGACCTACGGCACACGAGGCAGACACCTTACCTCTAGACCACTGGTTCCTCTCTCATGTTACCAGATAGCCGAAGACTATCCATAGAATATATTTTAAACTTCCTGCAGCTTACTAAGCATGGGGGAAGGTACAAATAATTGTTACTGTAACATAAGCTTTTGTTTTTCTATCTATGCCTGCGATACTGTATTATGCTTCTTTATGTGTCATATGATCATCTGATCTAGAGACTTGCTTTGTGTCATCTGATCGCTGTTTCCTCTTTCCCCATACTTGCCATACATGCTAATCTATTTGTGTCATTGTAAAACTTCCTCAGAGGTTCCTACATTGACTACCATGATGGAGACTTCAATAGGCCTTACCTTGAAGAGCGAAAGTGGGATAGAAATGATTTCAACTTTGATGATGTCAGCATGGGAATGTTAACGCTGTTCACGGTGGCTACTTTTGAGGGCTGGCCTGGGTAAGGCTTCTCATTCGTGGCAATCATTTCTAGGTGGTGTTCAAGAAGAGCAGTCTTAAGATGAGGACAGAGTGGCTGAGCAGTTAGGGTGACAGTGTTCTGACCAAAGGGACATGGGTTATGGCTTTTTTAGCATAGTCTTGGAGCAGGAAATAACATGTAGGATCAAGTGTTAAAATATCTTCTGTTTTGTCAAGTGTAGTGACTCTATGCTCATTTGTCTTCTCCAAGCTTTATCAAGTGTGGTGACTCCATGCTGACTCATCTTCTCCAAGCTTTATCATGTGTGGTGACTCCATGCTGAGTCATCTTCCCCATCTTTATCAAGTGTGGTGACTCTATGCTCATTTGTCTTCTCCAAGCTTTATCAAGTGTGGTGACTCCATGCTGACTCATCTTCTCCAAGCTTTATCAAGTGTGGTGACTCCATGCTGACTCATCTTCCCCATTTTTATCAAGTGTGGTGACTCTATGCTCATTTGTCTTCTCCAAGCTTTATCAAGTGTGGTGACTCCATGCTGACTCATCTTCCCCATCTTTATCAAGTGTGGTGACTCATCTTCCCCATCTTTATCAAGTATGGTGACTCCATGCTGACTCATCTTCCCCATCTTTATCAAGTGTGGAGACTCCATGCTGAATCATCTCCCCCATCTTTATCAAGTGTGGTGACTCCATGCTGACTCAGTTCCCCCATCTTTATGAAATGTGGTGACTCCATGCTGACTCATCTCTCCCATCTTTATCAAGTGTGATGACTCCATGCTGATTTGGCTTCCCCTCTCAGAGCAGTCAAGTACCCATTTTAATGTCTGAGCAAATTGGTACCTCGACCACAGAAACTCAGTCCCTTTCCCATGGGAGGCAAGCACTCAAACCACTCTGTCACTCATACTCATTTAGTCTATAGGCTTATGAAAGCTAAAGAAAAGATTGGTCAACCCTGGAGTTGGATTGGTGTGTCCTCAGGTGAGACATGTACACACACCATTTCAACAGGTTGACCCTGGAGTTGGATCAGTGTGTCCTTCTGCGTTCATTCTCAATCTCCCGCTACCAAGCTCTGAAAAAGTATTTGCAAGTAGCAGGATGTAGTCCGAAGAACGGAATGCATTGTGTCGCTAGTTTACAGCTTGACTGTGATATTTGCACCTTTCGGTTTGACACATCCATCTTCAGAAGTTGTCCTCAGGTGAGAAGACATGTACACACACCATCTTAACTGGTCAGCCCTGGAGTTGAGTTACAGTGTCCTCAGGTGAGATGACATGTACACACACCATCTTAACTGGTCAGCCCTGGAGTTAAGTGTCCTCTGGTGAGACACTGATACCATCACCAGAACCACTCTCCTACAGACCCAAGCAGACAGGTAAAAAGGAGGGGAAGATATTCCTGTAACAGGCATTGCTGTCGGGGATGAAGTTTTAAAAATTTCATAAACTCAATCTCAGTTATATATGAGATGGTGTGACCAGTTCCTTCACAAACAGAAAATATGTATCCATTTTCAACTGAGTAGACAGCTGGAGTATATCGCTTCTAAGAATTGAATACAGTACCTTTGACTTTACAAGAAAATGTTCTGCAGTACTGCTGAACAGACACTTTGTTGAAAGAGAAGCACAGCTATAAAAAACTGGTGAAGAACCATAGAAGCCAAAATGAAAATCATGATCCAGAGATAGGAAAAGTATATTAAGAATTGTGCAAAGCCCAATTTGAAGCTGTGCCCTCTTGTTCTTATAGCTTTTTTGTACTTTGAAAAACTTGGTGTAGTCTAATTTATTCTTTCAATATATGAACCTGAATTTTTCTTTGTTCTAGACACTGCAGACCAGTTTTATCTAAGTTTCTCCTCATAACTGTAATTCTGGAATCCCATGATAATTTTGTTGCTCTGTTACTTTTTATCATACACAGTATTACAATAGCCTTTGTCACTGCCATCTGGGCTTGCTCCGACACCTTATCTGTATAATCTATTATAACACCTAGGTACATTTCCTATTGTGCTATTACAGGCTTCTGTACAAGTCAATAGACTCTCACGGGGAAGGCATGGGCCCGATCCAAGACAATCAACCTCCCGTGGCCATCTTCTATTTCATCTTCATCATCGTTATTGCCTTCTTCATGATGAACATATTCGTGGGTTTTGTCATCGTCACCTTCCAGAATGAGGGAGAACAGGAGTATAAAAACTGTGAGCTGGACAAAAACCAGGTGAGAGAGAGAGAGAGAGAGAGAGATAGAGAGAGAGAGAAAAAGAGGAAGGGAGGGGGAGAGAGAACAAAATAGAAGAGGGTAGCTGCTGCTGTTGGGCCATTACAGGAAGCCTGTTCCAAAGCATTGTGTATACTCTTGCAGCAGTGATTTCTTTAGCAACTTGTTTCACATAGTGAAGTTGGCAGTCCCATGCACAGCCTTGTGCAGTCACAGAACATGCATTTTTCCTTAGTTGTGTATCTCTAGCTCATAAAATAAGTGACTTTCATAATAATTCATTTGTTATTTCTGATCCCCAGCGAAAGTGTATAGAGTTTGCCTTGAAAGTGAAGCCTATCCGTCGCTATATACCCAAGGCTCGGTGGCAGTACAAAGTTTGGTGGTTCGTCACATCACAAGCGTTTGAGTATGGCATATTTGTTCTTATCATGATCAACACTGTGGCTTTGGCCATGCGGGTAATTCCCTATTTACATTTTGCTTTGTCCATTTATAAAATAGACAGATATGTGCTGAATTGGAATTCACACAGGAGAAGAAGAATGGGGGACAAGAGAAAGATGGCAAAGAATAGAGGATTTTAGAGTAGCTTGGGCTTCAAGAAGATGGTTCAAAATATGAGTTAATGGAGAGCATCTTGTTGGAATTCTATGTTCCCTAGGAGATAAGGGGAGGATTCAATCAATGTTTTCACATAAATATGCTTGTATCACGGGGAGAGGACGTGAAGATGGATAGGACACAACCTCAGATAGAAGCACAGCAGCATTACCAGACGTACTTTGGATTGAAACCCAGAGGTCAAGGAACACCTGACAGAGAACAATAGAAGAGAAGACCAATACAGCTGCTCATTCAGAAGGTCATTCAGAATAGAAATGGATGGAGGGCATATGTGCCACTACACACCTCAGGTGAGACTAACATATGTGCCACCACACACCTCAGGTGAGACTAACATATGTGCCACCACACACCTCAGGTGAGACTAGCATATGTGCCACCACACACCTCAGGTGAGACTATGTGCCACCACACATCTCAGGCGAGACTATGTGCCACCACACACCTCAGGTGAGACTAACATATGTACCACCACACACCTCAGGTGAGACTAACATATGTGCTACCATACAACTCAAGTGAGACTAACATATATGCCACCACACACCTCAGGTGAGACTAACATATGTACCACCACACACCTCAGGTGAGACTAACATATGTGCTACCACACAACTCAGGTGAGACTAACATATGTGCCACCACACACCTCATGTGAGACTATGTGCCACTACACACCTCAGGTGCGACTATGTGCCACCAAACACCTCAGGTGAGACTAACATATGTGCCACCACACACCTCAGATGAGACTAACATATGTGCTACCACACACCTCAGGTGAGACTAACAAATGTGCCACCACACACCTCAGGTGAGACTAACAAATGTGCCACTACACACCTCAGGTGAGACTAACATATGTACCACCACACACCTCAGGTGAGACTAACATATGTGCCACTACACACCTTAGGTGAGACTAACAAATGTGCCACCACACACCTCAGGTGAGACTAACAAATGTGCCACTACACACCTCAGGTGAGACTAACATATGTACCACCACACACCTCAGGTGAGACTATGTACCACCACACACCTCAGGTGAGACTAACATATGTGCCACTACACACCTTAGGTGAGACTAAAAAATGTGCCACCACACACCTTAGGTGAGACTAACATATGTACCACCACATACCTCAGGTGAGACTATGTGCTACCACACACCTCAGGTGAGACTAACATAGGTGCCGCCACACACCTCAGGTGAGACTAACATATGTGCTACCACACACCTTAGGTGAGACTAACAAATGTGCCACCACATACCTTAGGTGAGACTAACATATGTGCCACCACACACCTTAGGTGAGACTAATATATGTGCCACCATACACCTTAGGTGAGACTAACAATATGGCTGAGGTGTAAACTTGCTCAAGAATCATCCAGTCATGCACTGCACCACACTTAATGACCAGTCTGCAATGTCAGTGTGTGAACAGTTGACAGAGGCTCAATTAGCCCATGACCAGTCCGTAATGTCAGTGTGTGAACAGTTGACAGAGGCTCAATTAGCCCATGACCAGTCTGTAATGTCAGATGTCAGTGTGTGAACAGTTGACAGAGGCTCAATTAGCCCATGACCAGTCTGTAATGTCAGATGTCAGTGTGTGAACAGTTGACAGAGACTCAATTAGCCCATGACCAGTCTATAATGTCAGTGTGTGAACAGTTGACACATGCTCAATTAGCCCATGACCAGTCTGTAATGTCAGTGTGTGAACAGTTGGCAGAGGCTCAATTAACCCATGACTAGTCTGTAATGTCAGTGTGTGAACAGTTGACAGAGGCTCAATTAACCCATGACCAGTCTGTAATGTCAGATGTCATTGTGTGAACAGTTGACAGAGGCTCAATTAGCCCATGACCAGTCTGTAATGTCAGATGCCAGTGTGTGAACAGTTGACAGTGGCTCAATTAGCCCATGACCAGTCTGTAATGTCAGATGTCAGTGTGTGAACAGTTGACAGAGGCTCAATTAGCACATGACCAGTCTGTAATGTCAGTGTGTGAACAGTTGACAGAGGCTCAATTAGCCCATGACCAGTCTGTAATGTCAGTGTGTGAACAGTTGACAGAGGCTCAATTAACCCATGACTAGTCTGTAATGTCAGTGTGTGAACAGTTGACAGAGGCTCCATTAACCCATGACCAGTCTGTAATGTCAGATGTCATTGTGTGAACAGTTGACAGAGGCTCAATTAGCCCATGACCAGTCTGTAATGTCAGTGTGGGAACGGTGGAGCGTACGCCAAGTACAAAAAGGCTGTGTCTGTTTCCCAGACTTGTTCCTCCCTTCTCTCCTTCATCTTTCTTTTAGTTCTATACTTCTTCTGGCCTCCCTCTCCTATTGTTCTGCTTCTTTGACCTTCTGTGTCATCTCATTAAATACATACAGGCCATTTAATTTTCATTTAGTCCTTAATGTTCTCTCCTCCCCGAATTTGTGCTTCAACCAATTATATCTCATTGGTCTACTTGTGTATGGAGTCTTAGTATGGCTGTTTAACTCATGCACCTGTTCACAGGTGCTGGAATAAAAGCAATTAGTCACCTGTCAATCAGTCCCCTTACACCCTCCGCCCACCTTAGTATGGCCCTTTAACTGGTGCACCTGTTCACAGGTGCTGGAATAATTAAAGTAATAGTGTGCAATGGGAAGATGGACTTTATGTTGTTATTTGCCTCTGGTCAGTTAGTCATCTATTTTCATTCTGAACATAACTGGCTTCAGTTAATTTGTCTGCCAACTGTAGCATGACTTTAGAATACCATCAACATTTCTCCATGCATCCAATGAAAGCTTTCAGTTAAGCTGACTGCTAATACTTTTATCCAGCATCTTTTTCTCATGTGCATGCTAATGTTATTAATATTCCCACTTGGGAAAAATCTTGGTACAATGACAAGATGAATTTGGACTTGTTCCCTTTAGTGTACTTATACCCTGTAATGTAATGTAACAGATATGATTCGGTCGCAGTGTCCTCTGTCTGTCTCTGATGAAGAGTTTATGTTCCGTAAAGTAGATTATTGTCTTATATTTGTGCCCAGGTAAGACAGACTAATACATATTTTTGTGAGTATTGGCATGTCCGCAACTTTTCTCATGAGAAAGTACACGTAAACCAAAAAGAAGAGTTTTACTGTATAGAAGTAGTACAACAGAAGAGCCTGTTTAACATTGACATGTCTGTATGGTTCCCCCAGTTCCATGGTGAAAGTGACGGCTACTCAAATGCCTTGGATCACCTGAATATTGTCTTCACAGGTGTATTTGCTTCAGAGTTTATCCTTAAACTGGCGGCCTTCAGGTTCAAGGTTAGTAGATTATTTCTAGCTATTATTTCAATTTTAACAATTCTCACTTCAGATATTAATCCTTCACATTCAAGAATATTGATATAAATTATTTGTATAGATTACATTTGTTCCTGAGATTTTAGTATATTGAGTACAAAAATATTGATCATAAATTCTCACCTGAGATATCATGTCTTTATCAGCCAAGTAAGTCTATTAGTGTTAACTTAACTTAACATCTTTATACTGGTTTAGAAGACTCTGCAGAGTCTGTATACAACCAGTTATATTTGCATCACCTTGTTCTAAAAGCTATGCGCATCCAATCTTTTCTTAAATGCATTAACTGTTCCTGCCTCCACTACATCCTGTGGCAATATATTCCAAGCATTCATTACTCTCTGACTACAAAAATATTTCCTAATATCTAATCTAGGCCTTTCTTCAGTTAATTTGTAGCTGTGCCCACTTGTTCATGTGGGTGGCTTTGTTTTGAAAAACTTTGTATAGTATAATTTAACCTTTCCTGGGATTATGTTATAACCCTGTATTAAGTCACCTGGAATTCTTCTCTTTTCAAGACACTGTAGGCCGGTTTTTCTAAGTCTTTCTTCATAACTGTAACTCTGTAATCCCACTATCAGTTAACTTAATCTCTCCTCACAATAACACAGATGTGCACTGAATCCATGGACTAGGATTAATTCGGTAATTGCATGGTAATTTGGGTTAACTAATAATTCTTGTCCTCCATCCTCTCTCCCTGTAGGACATCTGCATCAGTGTGGCCCCCATCTATTTGTCTTCCTTTGCCCCCCCCCCCATTCTTCTATCAGTTCTCTCACACACACCCCCACCCCCCCTTCTTCTATCAGTTCTCTCACACACACACCCCCCCCATTCTTCTATCAGTTCTCTCTCACACACCCCCCCCCCCATTCTTCTATCAGTTCTCTCACACACACCCCCCCCCCATTCTTCTATCACTTCTCTCACACACACACCCCCTCCCCCCTAAATCAATCTCACGCCCTCCCGGCTTATATTACCTTCTCTTTGTTCTCCCATCTGGACCACTATTTGGTCACCATTGGCTTATCCGGCGCATTCCCCCACATTGCTTACGCTCTCCTGGCCACTTTGTGTTTGACCGTTCCGATTCAGTTTCAGTCAAGCATCTGGCCCAACCGGTCGCTTAGACAGACTGGGTCTACTATCAGAAACAGATGAGTTGACCATTTTTTCTTATACGTTGATTTGTTAGTTCAGTATTGTTGTCCCTGATGAAGATCTATTGGTCGTAACGTAGGTTTTGTTTGTGTTCTCGTCTCGGTGCGGTATCTGACCATACCCATTTTAAAATTTTGATTAAACTCAGCCTTAATCAACTTTTACAAGTTTTAAAAAATGTTTTTTCCCCATTCTAACAGTCGGTGACTGGCACTTTGTCTACAAACGGGTTGGGTTGCACTGTGCTCTGCACCTGAAAGTCCAGTGCATCTGTCATCAGCATGCATTTGGGGATGGAGTGGGGGTGATAATATCAAAGCACCTGTTGAATGTGACTTGAAGATAGATGTACAGATATCTATGTAATTGAATAATTCCAATGTGGAAAATGTAGACAATATTTTTTGTATAGGGAAAATAACCAAAAATATGTTTACACCAAAAGGATGTTTCAAGTATGTCTGTAACATTGTCATGTGATCCTTTGACCATCAGAATTGTCTTTATGCTTACTTACTTACTTTTTTTTTGTTCTGGGCACCACGTCAGACATGTTTCCATTGTTCGGCCATGTGGATTGCCCTCTCGTTACCCCTCAACACGTAATCCATATTGCATGTTTCTAGAAGGTTTGGACAGATCATCAGGTGGTCAAGGTCTTGTGTTGAGAGTCCTTTGATGTTGATTGAAATCAACAGAAGAGTAGTTTTATGGTCCATGATGCTTTAGTGTTGCTTCGGTACTGACATGATTGGCAGAATGAAAAGTTGATTCTACGGAACGCTGATTTTATTAATTACAATCTACTTGGAGGCTCCTTTCATGCCCCCTTATGTTGCTGTTGGATCATCAAAATGTATTTTCTGCAGCTTATGAGGCATCTGGATTCACTTGATGTGTCATTTGGTCATCAGAATTGACACCAAGATTGTCTTCATAGGGCCTTCCTGGCGGTTTTTAAATTTTAGATCCCCATGGCAAGAGTCAAATATAAAAATTGTTTACAATAACTATCATCATAGCACCGCCGAGGTTACCTAGGGGGGTTTGTATTTCATAGGAACACCATGTCTGAGACTGAAGATGCAGCAGTGAATGAGCTGAAAGCATCCAGCGACTCATAGCTGAATCCTTATATCAAGGTCAGTGACCCATAACTTTGGGGACTAAGTGGTCTCAAGGTAAGGTGTCTGCCTCGGGTGCTGGAGGTTATGGGGTCGAATCATTGAGGTGACCGAGATTTTATTTACGAAGATCTGGCAAAAAATCCCCTGTTCTCTGGGTAGTGTGATCAGACTCCCGTGTTCAGTGTTGAGGATGTTAAAAATCTCTTGGCAGTTAGAAATCAAAAAGAGTAGGCTTAATGGCCGCTAACCGGACAAAATTCAAGTTCAAAATCTACCAAAGTTATTTGTACCTTTCCCCAGGTGGTTTGTTAAGAGCAGCTATAGATGGTGCCTGACTGGTTGCGGGTCTACTTAGCTTTCGTGTTTAAGTCTATTAATATGAACTCGCACATCGGTTAAAACACCCTCCAAGAGAATGGTTGTATACAGACTGTAGAGTCTTCTAAACCAGTATAAAGACGTTAAGTTAGCTGACCAAGATCCTATTCCGTCTCCAAGTGGTGGCCCTAGAAACAGACTGCAACCATTAGGAATCAAAGCGGGAAGGCAAACCAGTTTGATAAATGTGTGCTGAAATCAGATGTGTCAGGCGGAAAACCCTGGATATCACAGCCTCGCTGTAAACTACGACACAGCTTGACAAATGCCCATTCGAGGGCGAACACTGAAGAAGAACAACTACGTCTGAAGGAGAAATTTAATACTCAGCTGGTTTTTGTATGATACTGTAAAATCTAAAGATCATGTATTGGTATAGAATTACTTACATTTATTCACATCTGTTAAAGAGTTTAATAGACTTCTGTGGTAATATTAAGTCAATATATCATGTATTACTGTAGAACTACTTTGGAGATGCATGGAACGTCTTTGATTTCATCATCGTTCTAGGCAGCTTCATCGACATTATATACGCAGAAGTCA
The DNA here is from genome assembly GCA_036924085.1 of Ariolimax columbianus. Taxonomy (NCBI): domain Eukaryota; kingdom Metazoa; phylum Mollusca; class Gastropoda; order Stylommatophora; family Arionidae; genus Ariolimax; species Ariolimax columbianus. Next base: position 9,540,305 of record JAVGWX010000022.1, on the reverse strand, counting down.
GCGTAAGTAAACAAAGCTGTCTGTGTTAATGTCTGCTTTGATTTTAATGGCTGTCAGTCTCATATACTATATACATGTGTGTAGCTTTCTTTTACCATAATACTTATATATCATGTCTGACCATGTCAAATGTGGTTTGTTTTGTGTTTTAACATTTACTGATCTGTCTGCTTTCCTTCCAGAGTAAATTTGATTTTTTAAAGGAGTGTGAAGATTTTGCAAGTTGTTTCTTGGAGTTAACCAGTTTGAAGATATCATATTGTAAGATTTTGCAAGTTGTTTCTTGGAGTTAACCAGTTTGAAGATATCATATTGTAAGATTATGCAAGTTGTTTCTTGGAGTTAACCAGTTTGAAGATATCATATTGTAAGATTTTGCAAGTTGTTTCTTGGAGTTAACCAGTTTGAAGATATCATATTGTAAGATTATGCAAGTTGTTTCTTGGAGTTAACCAGTTTGAAGATATCATATTGTAAGATTTTGCAAGTTGTTTCTTGGAGTTAACCAGTTTGAAGATATCATATTGTAAGATTTTGCAAGTTGTTTCATTGAGTTAACCAGTTTGAAGATATCATATTGTAAGATTATGCAAGTTGTTTCATTGAGTTAACCAGTTTGAAGATATCATATTGTAAGATTGTGCAAGTTGTTTCTTGGAGTTAACCAGTTTGAAGATATCATATTGTAAGATTATGCAAGTTGTTTCTTGGAGTTAACCAGTTTGAAGATATCATATTGTAAGATTATGCAAGTTGTTTCATTGAGTTAACCAGTTTGAAGATATCATATTGTAAGATTGTGCAAGTTGTTTCTTGGAGTTAACCAGTTTGAAGATATCATATTGTAAGATTATGCAAGTTGTTTCTTGGAGTTAACCAGTTTGGTTATATCATACATTTCAACTAGTACAGGTTTTCATCATTGGTATTTTTTCTCAGGTTTTCTTTCTGTGGTTTTATTTAATTTTTCATTCAATGTATGACCGTAATCATTTTGTGCAGGTCTGACTTCCCAAAAGAGTTTTGTTATGACAAATTATGTAAATACTACGTATTATAGAAGCCACCTGTACAGCTCGCGGTAGAAGAGGAGCGACTAAATAAGTACAGAAGCTTATATTTGATGACAGACAATGCAGAACTTCCAAATGGCTTTAAGAAAAAGTATCAACTTCTACCTTACTGGGAGTATAAATCCTCACCTCTTTCTCTTACATCAGCATACCTTTTTATGAAATACCAGATGTTCAGGTAACAATAAATGCCCTAGCATTCTCATTCATTGAAGTTGGCTTAAACCACATAATATTACCTTGAAGCTAGGACTACTGACATGTCAGTGTTAATGTCGAAGTAAATGACTGTATTTCTATGATTCTAAGCCTCACATTTTCCCCCAATTTAAACATCTCTAACATTAGGATGCATCATGCAATTGAGGGCATCTTAAAATCGCTGTCAAAAGATAGTTATCTGGCATTGAGTGGACATGACTTCAGGGGGCATTGAGTGGACATGACTTCAGGTGGCATTGAGTGGACATGACTTCAGGTGGCGTTGAGTGGACATGACTTCAGGGGGCATTGAGTGGACATGACTTCAGGGGGCATTGAGTGGACATGACTTCAGGGGGCATTGAGTGGACATGACTTCAGGTGACATTGAGTGGACATGACTTCAGGGGGCATTGAGTGGACATGACTTCAGGGGGCATTGAGTGGACATGACTTCAGGGGGCATTGAGTGGACATGACTTCAGGGGGCATTGAGTGGACATGACTTCAGGTGGCGTTGAGTGGACATGACTTCAAGTGGTGTTGAGTGGACATGACTTCAGGGGGCATTGAGTGGACATAACTTCAGGTGGCGTTGAGTGGACATGACTTCAGGTGGTGTTGAGTGGACATGACTTCAGGGGGCATTGAGTGGACATGACTTCAGGGGGCATTGAGTGGACATGACTTCAAGTGGTGTTGAGTGGACATGACTTCAGGGGGCATTGAGTGGACATGACTTCAGGGGGCATTGAGTGGACATGACTTCAGGTGGCGTTGAGTGGACATGACTTCAGGGGGCGTTGAGTGGACATGACTTCAGGTGGCGTTGAGTGGACATGACTTCAGGTGGTGTTGAGTGGACATGACTTCAGGGGGCATTGAGTGGACATGACTTCAGGTGGCGTTGAGTGGACATGACTTCATGGGGCGTTGAGTGGACATGACTTCAGGTGGCGTTGAGTGGACATGACTTCAGGGGGCATTGAGTGGACATGACTTCAGGTGGCGTTGAGTGGACATGACTTCAGGGGGCGTTGAGTGGACATGACTTCAGGTGGCGTTGAGTGGACATGACTTCAGGTGGTGTTGAGTGGACATGACTTCAGGGGGCATTGAGTGGACATGACTTCAGGTGGCGTTGAGTGGACATGACTTCAAGTGGCGTTGAGTGGACATGACTTCAAGTGGCGTTGAGTGGACATGACTTCAGGGGGCATTGAGTGGACATGACTTCAGGTAGCGTTGAGTGGACATGACTTCAAGTGGCGTTGAGTGGACATGACTTCAAGTGGTGTTGAGTAGACATGACTTCAGGTGACATTGAGTGGACATGACTTCAAGTGGTGTTGAGTAGACATGACTTCAGGTGACATTGAGTGGACATGACTTCAGGTGACATTGAGTAGACATGACTTCAAGTGGCGTTGAGTGGACATGACTTCAGGTGACATTGAGTGGACATGACTTCAGGTGACATTGAGTGGACATGACTTCAGGTGACATTGAGTGGACATGACTTCAGGTGACATTGAGTGGACATGACTTCAGGTGACATTGAGTGGACATGACTTCAGGTGACATTGAGTGGACATGACTTCAGGTGACATTGAGTGGACATGACTTCAGGTGACATTGAGTGGACATGACTTCAGGTGACATTGAGTGGACATGACTTCAGGTGACATTGAGTGGACATGACTTCAGGTGACATTGAGTGGACATGACTTCAGGTGACATTGAGTGGACATGACTTCAAGTGGTGTTGAGTGGACATGACTTGATGGAATAAAGTAATCGATGATTTCTTCTTTATACACCTACTGATGACTTTACATGTGGACAGTCATTTGGAGGTCGTCTGTGGCTTGTTGCGGACAGACTTTTTGATGAACTCGGCAAAGCTGCTCCAACCCGCTTTATGATTGACTGCCAACAAGCTGATATTAGCTGTAGACCAATACCTTCCCTGGACAAATATTTTCTCACATTTTATAAGCTAGATACTTTCTTCTGACTCCTGATAGCTCAACATCATTTTTGTTGACATTAATTAGGGCCTCCTAAAATAATCAATAAAAAATGTGTCGTCTGATAATTTATCGTTGACGGAGTTTAAATAATCAAGGCCATTTCACAATCACAATAGCTTCTTAAGCCACTGAGGTTTCCAATTGAAGGAAATGTACTGTTTATCTGTGATATTTGTATTTAGAAATTCTATGTAATGCAGTTAGGATGATATCAACTTGAAAAAGCCTGTCACACCATTACTGAAATACAAGCATTGTTCAATTACATTTTGAAATGAGAACTAATTTTATTTTAGTTTAGAACTAATAGTTTTACCAAAGTCAAAGTTTTGATATTCATGAATATCAGTTGAAATGTCTGCCCATTGCTAGAAAGGAATTTACTTCTTCTTCTGCGTTCGTTCTCAATCTCCCAATACCAAGCCCTGAACAAGGCTTTGCAAGTAGCTAGATGTAGTCTGGAGAACGGAATGAGTTGTGTCGCTAGTTTACAGCCTGGCCGCGATATTTACACCTTTTGGTCCAACACATCCGTCTTTGGCAGCAAGAAATTTACATACATGCATATCTTTTATGTACAGAATATTTGGTATATGTACTATTTAAATTTATCAGGTGTACTGATTTTAGTTTTCCACATATCTTTAAATGTGTCTGATGTATGGGTTTTTTGGTCCATGTACAGCTTTTACTGACTAGGTGTAACTGTTTTTTTGGTCTATGAATGGATTTGATTGGTTGCTGTATCAGCTCTCACCTGGTAATGCTGGCCGGCATGTATGATATGTATCTCTGGCACATGAACAAGAAAGGCAATACTCCTAGTCATGTTTCTCAAACTCTCTTAGTTATAGCAGAAAATTAATTCAGTCAATTTAGAGGGAAATATTTTCATTGAGATTTCATATCACAATAATAGGGATCAATATGCTGAGCAGCGCATGAATTGCAGAGGTCAGCGACCCATAGTTGACTGCTAGCATCAGGGCCAGCGAACCAGAGCTGCCAAGACCCTTCTACATCTCCATGCTGTGATCCTGGATAACAGGCTGCAGCAGGGCAGACTGGCTAAGGAAAAGGGATCGAAGAGGGAATGCTAACCCGGTACTCAAAAAATGCTTGCTGGAGTCAGATGTGTTGGACCGAAAGGTGCAAATATAGCAGTCAAGCTGTAAACTATGACACAACATTCCGTTCTGTGGACTACATTCTGCTACTTAAGCCTTATTAGGGTTTGGTAGCAGGAGATTGATAACGAGCCAAGCCAAGCCATATCACAATAATTATGGAGATAAAAAGTGTAATTGTTTCAATAACAACCATTCTAGGGAGTAATTGAAAGTTTTCATAACAATCATTCTAGGGAGTAATTGAAAGTTTTCATAACAATCATTCTAGGGAGTGATTGAAAGTTTTCATATCAATCATTCTAGGGAGTAATTGAACGTTTTCATAACAATCATTCTAGGGAGTGATTGAAAGTTTTCATAACAATCATTCTAGGGAGTAATTGATAGTTTTCATAACAATCATTCTAGGGAGTAATTGAAAGTTTTCATAACAATCATTCTAGAGAGTAATTGAAAGTTTTCATAACAATCATTCTAGGGAGTAATTGAAAGTTTTCATAACAATCATTCTAGGGAGTAATTGAAAGTTTTCATAACAATCATTCTTGGGAGTAATTGAAAGTTTTCATAACAATCATTCTAGGGAGTAATTGAAAGTTTTCATAACAATCATTCTAGGGAGTAATTGAAAGTTTTCATAACAATCATTCTAGGGAGTAATTAAAAGTTTTCATAACAATCATTCTAGGGAGTAATTAAAAGTTTTCATAACAATCATTCTAGGGAGTAGAAGATTTCTTGTTATTTTCTTTGTTTGCTTTTCAGTAACCAGATCTTTTTTCCACATAATATTTGTTGTCTATCCAGTTTCTCTCATTGCAAAACAGTTTATCCATCAACTAACCAAATCTATTTTCCACATAATATTTGCTGTCTATCCAGTTTCTCTCATTACAAAACAGTTTATCCATCAACTAACCAAATCTATTTTCCACATAATATTTGCTGTCTATCCAGTTTCTCTCATTACAAAACAGTTTATTCCTCAACTAACCACATCTATTTTTCACATACTATTTGCTGTCTACCCAGTTTCTCTCATTACAAAACAGTTTATCCACCAAATGGATTAGGAGATGACGATGCTGTCAATCTGCTCCTTTCGTGGGGCTGACCTACTAAGAGTACATGCTAGGCCATTTATCTGTCCTGTCCACATGCTTGGTCATGTGTTAGTGTTTCTGCTTCTTGATGTGTTTAGTATATGATTTTCTAAGCCTCCAGAACTCGGTCATTCTCGAATTCAACAGTTGAATTGATACGTCATTTCAAAGCCATCTTATTTAGTCAATAACCTGCTGGTTGGAGGTGTCAGACCGAAAGGTGTAAATATTGCAGTCAAGCTGTAAACTATGACACAATGCATTCCGTTCTCTGGACTACATTCTGCTACGTAAGCCTCTATTCAGGACTTAGTAGCTGGAGATTGAGAGCGAGCAAAGTCAAGTCAAGTCATTTAGTAAATAATATTTCTAGAAAAGTGACTGAATGTTATCTAAAGTCATCTAGTAGTAACATGTGACTGTGTAGCAGCTCTAGCTGACTGACCTACCGTAGCAGATGATGCAAGTGGTCTGCACTAACTATATTCTCACAACAAACAAATTAACTACGACACTAATTGAAAATAAAACACAACAATGAAACTTTATGTCTACACGTTCACAACTGACTCCCCCCAATCTTCACTCAAAACAAAACCTGGCTGGCTGTAAGAAATTATGAACTAAACTAAACTAAAAGAAACTTGATTACAAACTAAAACTTGATAGACGAACCGTAACTTGATAGATAAACTGTAACTTGATAGACAAACTACTACTTGATAGACAAATCGTCACTTGATAGACAAATCGTCACTTGATAGACAAATCGTCACTTGATAGACAAATCGTCACTTGATAAACGAACTGTTACTTGATAGACGAACCTTTATGTGGATTGCCACAGAATGGAAGATTTGTGTTGTTCTTCAACCCAGGTGATTTGTCCGTAGTCCTGTCCTTGTCGGCGGGGGCTTGTAGTGATCATTGAAGAGCTTGATTGCTGTGCTAGTCAAATATCTCTCTAGTTAGACGCTGGATCGATGTGCTAGTCAAATATCTCTCTAGTTAGATGCTGGATCGATGTGCTAGTCAAATATCTCTCTAGTTAGATGCTGGATCGATGTGCTAGTCAAATATCTCTCTAGTTAGATGCTGGATCGATGTGCTAGTCAAATATCTCTCTAGTTAGATGCTGGATCGCTGTGCTAGTCAAATATCTCTCTAGTTAGCTGCTGGATTTTTGAGATACTTCTGTCAGATGCTGATTCTTGAGATAATTCTGCTAAGACGCTGATTTCTTGAGATACTTCTGTTAGACGCTGGATTCTCAGCAGCGATGCGAATAATAGTATCTAAGATGTCTACCTCGTGCGTGTTCCTCATGACGCACTACTATATCTGTTTCTACCACTTGCTATGCGAAACATCAATTTAATTACTATTTACCTTTCCTAGATATGCTGCTGAACATCTGGACTCTTGTGGTCAAATATTATCTGTCAAAACCTCTTTCTCTCTGGGCTCCAAAAATCTATCTGCTTTCTCACGACTCGTCTCTAGACTCTGGCATGTGTATTTCTGGATCTTCTTTCCTCTCCTCCCGCTATCTCAAAACGGTCCATTTCTCACCCTCTGCTGCTTGCTCCGGAATGATGTCGACTTGTCTCTAGACTCTGTGTCTCAGGATTTCCTCTTCACTGTTATCAAAACGGTCCTGTTCTCCTCATTGCTCGCTGCCGACGGATGTCGACTTGTTCTCTCCGTTGCTCGCACCCGAATGATCCTGATTTGGACTCTCCTAGCTATCTATATCTGCGGCTTTTTCCAGATCTCAAATCTAGGTTTTTTTTTCTCCTCAAGATTTAAGAAAAACCAGTTAATAGCATGTCTTGTTTCAATCGTCACTACTGATCACGCTGTAACAGACGTCTAGGCGTTATGCAAAAATACGTCCATGTTACAAATTTAACATTTTTGTGGCTTGGAAAACCAACACTAAGCATTCCAGGAATTTCATTGTCCTGGTTTGAGTACATCTGTACTGGCTAGCTTTGTTAGTTTAATTCTATTTAAAAAAACAATGAATGGCTACTGACTATCAAAGCTCTACTTCCACCATTTCTAACTTTAATAAAACATGTCTAAAATCCTGTCCCTAATAAATCAACACAGCTAAGATATGTTAGAACTGTTTCATGATGTGACTGCCTGTTTTATGATGTGTGATTCTCACTCTACCTTGCAGAAACAAGTATTCAAACAGGTACACTGACTTGACACATTAGACTGACAGTTTTCTGATCAGAGCATAAATTATAAGAGTCCACTGCTCAGTTTGCAGGGTTCACTTTGAGTAATAAATTGTGCTCAGTTTCTCTGTTTTGTTGTATAGAATTGGTGGCGAGTGCCAATAGATTTTATGACGAATGCCTATAGAATTGGTGGCGAGTGCCAAAAGATTTTATGACGAATGCCTATAGAATTGGTGGCGAGTGCTAATAGATTTTATGACGAATGCCTATAGAATTGGTGGCGAGTGCCAATAGATTTTATGACGAATGCCTATAGAATTGGTGGCGAGTGCCAATAGATTTGATGGCGAGTGCCTATAGGTTTGGTGACTAGTGCCTATAGATTTGATAACTAGTGCCTATAGATTTGATAACGAGTGCATATAGATTTGGTGACTAGTGCCTATAGATTTGGTGATGAGTGCCTATAGATTTGATAACAAGTGCCTATAGATTTGGTGATGAGTGCCTATAGATTTGGTGACGAGTGCCTATAGATTTGATGACGAGTGCCTATAGATTTGATGACGAGTGCCTATAGATTTGGTGATGAGTGCCTATAGATTTGGTGACGAGTGCCTATAGATTTGATGACGAGTGCCTATAGATTTGGTGACGAGTGCCTATAGATTTGACGACGAGTGCCTATAGATTTGGTGACGAGTGCCTATAGATTTGGTGATGAGTGCCTATAGATTTGATGACGAGTGCCTATAGATTTGATGACGAGTGCCTATAGATTTGATGATGAGTGCCTACAGATTTGATGACGATTGCCTATAGATTTAACTATGATTATTAGTAAATACATTGTTTGACTATACCTGTTCCTAAATGGTCGGGGCGGAATGTCTTTGGATTTAGGATTGTTAAGGCTTTGGATTTTTAGCGTGCTGTCTTGAGTTGGTGGCCTAGCTGTTATAATATTTTGATAATATAAGTAAGGTTTGAAATAACAAACATCAAAACATCAGATTGGCTCGTTCCATCTTGTCAGACGATAGTATGTTGTGCTTTGAGAAAAAAGTATGCAACCACAGTACATGACGATAACGAATGTGACATTTCAGACCAATTCGTGCAGAGAAGCGTCTTCCATAGTATGTGCAAGGAAAATCAGAACTGTTTGCATTATTGCATGGTGTGGTGTGTCGTCTCAAATTCCTAAGCCTATCTGCAATCTAAATCGCCTTTGTCTCATTTGATTGTATCTTTGTTAGCAACTTGATTTTCTACAATCAATAATGTCCTGTGGAACTTATTTACGGCTCATGGTATGGATCACCTGTTCATACTTCTGCCAAGGTCTGAGAGTGTATGCTCCATAATACCTCCTGAAGAACTTATTTACGGCTCATGGTATGGATCACCTGTTCATACTTCTGCCAAGGTCTGACAGTGTATGCTCCATAATACCTCCTGAATCTGTTACATTCATTTCATTCCTAAACTCACATTTGACCGAGTTTGTGATATCTCACACAAATGGGAAGTCTACCTGTGGATGTTTGATAGGTCGTTTGATTAGTTTCTGTGTTGTTGATCAATCAGTAGATAGTGCTTGTGAGAATACATATTGTAATATTTGTCACTTTTTAGTGAATAACGTGGCATATCTCTGTCACACATATCCATTATACAGTAGGCACATCATTCGTCTACCATACACGTGAACACTGTAAACAGAATCAGATGAAGTCATCTTTCCAACTCTTGTTACAGATGTTTCTGTGTGGACAACTACTTAACTGAACGTCTTTATACTGGTTTAGAGTCTATACAACCAGTTACATTTTCACAATGTTGCTGTAAAAGCCATGTGCATCCAATCAATTCTGCCTCCACTACCTCCTGTGGCAATACATTTCAAGCATTCACCACTCTTTGACTAAAAAAAAAAATTTCCTAATATCTAATCTGGACTTTTCTTAAGTTAATTTGTAGCTGTACTCTCTTTTCTTATTGGTGGTTGTATTTGGAAAAACTTGTTATATCTAATTTAACCTTTCTGTGTTTATCTTATACACCTGTATTTAGCCACCTTCTTATATTTTCAAGATACTGTAGCCAGTTTTTCTGAGTCTTTCCTCATAACTGTCATTCAGGAAACCCACTATCAGTTTTGTTGCTCTTTGTATCCTTTCCAGTATGTTTATATCTCTTCTACGATAAGGACTCCACACCTTATAAGTAGGACATATTTTGTTTTATAAACCCCACCAGCTTGCTGCATTCTGTTATGGATCACAACCTGAAAATGTGCATATGGTTTTTGATTGATTTATACAGAATGTGCGGAGGATGGACATTGTCAAAGAAAATAAGAGATCTGCAGCAAAAACAAACAATGCTGTGTACGGCCTATCAGATCAATTTATTTATTGTTTGGGGCATCAATATTAATTTTGAGTTGTGAATGTGAAACATTCAGCCATCTTGTGTTCAAAGTGCCAAGTTAGGGAAAGATTTCAAGAAAATGCAGGAGTCAAATGACCCTAGATCAAGAAAAATTGGTAGTTAGTAACGGAACACATATCTGGATGTAGTTTATACTTATTTTTTTGTTAGTCAGAGAATGGTGAATGCTTGGAATGCATTGCCACAGGAAAAAGTGGTGGTAGTCAGTTAATCAATTTAAGAATAGATTGTAGTTATTTTTAGATCAAGTGGAGAAGAAGAAACTGGTTGTAAACAGACTCTGCAGCACCATCTAAACCAGTATAAAGAAGTTAACAATCCAAGTTTCCACAGTTATCATTAAAATATGAACTGTATTGAATATTGAAATACATTATAAATGCTATAATAAAGTTATAAAATACTGTTGACATACTGACACCTTTCACACCCAACATTGTGACAGCTTCCACGTAATCATGAGTTTGTCATGTGAAGAACATGTACTACATGTCCCATGAATGTTATAACAATCACCTCCACATTTTTGTATTCAATCAGTGAACAAAACACAGAGAGAGAGAGTGTGTGTGTGTGTCTCTCTTTCTCTTCCTCTCTCTCTCTCTCCCTGTCTCTCTCTCCCTCTCTCTCTGCCTCCCCCTCTCCCTCTCTTTCTCTATCGCTCTCCATCTCTCTCTCTTCTCTCTCTCCACATATAAATATATATGAGGTAGCTTTAAAAAGTTCCAGGAATTAGTGGATTGTATAGAGATAAGTTACAATAGAATTATCTACACTACATTTCCTTCAAAGTAGTTCCCTTCGGCAACTACAGACTTTTGCCAATGTGCATACAGCTGCTGGAAACATTCATGGAACTCATTCTTTGACACCTCTCTCAGCTGTCTTGTCGCATTAGTGATACTGTCCTCAGCATCTTTGAGTCGCTGTCCTTTCAGTGCCGATTTCAGTCGAGGGAACAAGAAAAAAATCAACCGGTTTCAAGTCGGGAGAATATGGAGGATGTTCCAAGGTAATCACATTGTGCTTTGTGAGGTACTGCTTCACCAGTAGGGATCGATGTCCTGGCCCATTGTCATGCAGCATAATCCAACTGTTTATTTTCCATTTTTCTGGTCGTTCTCTTCTGATTGCATCTCTTAAATGACAGAGGATATCAACGTACATTTTCTTGTTAACTGTTCGGCCTTCAGGAATGAAATCATGGTAGACAATACCCTGGGAATAAAAACAAATTCCAACATAACTTTTCCTTTTCTGTGTCCAGTGAGATGTGGGAGATTTCCATTCAGAGGACTGACATTTTATCTGAGGATCGTAAAAAAACAAACACCATGTCTCATCTCCTGTGATTATGTTGTTGAGAAAATTGTTATCTTGATCAGCCATTGTGATTAGGTCTCCTGTCAGGGTCAGTCTTGTTTGTTTCTGTTCAGGAGATAACATTTTGAGAACCATGTGTTGACAAACACGGTGCATGTGCAGTTCATTGGGGAGAATACTCTGGCAACTTCTAACTGATATTCCAACTTCTGAGGCTATTTCCTCGACACTAAATCTTCTGTCAGCACACACAACGTTTTTAACACACAATGTTTTCATTGTCGATCGAGGTTGACGGTCGTCCACTACTTGCATCATCATCGACACCAACACAACCTTCACGGAAATGTTTGTACCACTCAAATACTTGCGATTTCTTCATTGCAGTATCACCATATACTTTATTAAGCAATGTTTGTGTCTGTGAGGGTGACTTATCAAACAAAACACAGAATTTGACATTTGTACGTTGTTCAATCAAGGACATTTTCAACTCTATGAGTCGACTATTTCGGGAACTTTGAAGCTATCTTTTATATATATGTATATGTATATATACAAGATAATATCCATTTACTTTGTTCCTGTGTTAATCATTGCAGTAAGAGACTGTATACTGACTGCGGTTGTTGAGCTGTTGTATGTGAGGGTCACTAAACTTAGTGTGTCCCTGCTAATCCTTTACAGTGAATATATGCTCTTGATAAGAATACAGTGATTGTTATCATGTTAGCAATAAAGATAATTGTTATCACAGTATACAGAGGCATGTATTGTTGTTATCAAACTCCACCAAGGAGTCTTGCTGGCAACAAAAGAAGTTTCATATTTGCTACATTTGAATGAACACATAACTGGAATTAATGATTGAAGCACACAGAAATGATGCAATTTTGAGAACCTTCTATCCACTTTTCTAAACAACCAGAGCGGTTATATATTTTAACAGCTGATTCTATGAGAGTAATCATTGATCTATCAGCTTGTGTCTTTATTTTGATGATGTCAATAGTTTGTGTTCTTAAATTAACTTCTTTACACTGGTTTAGAAGACTCTGCAGTCTGTATACAACCAGTTTCTTAGAGAGTGGTTAACTGATGTGTGAGTCCATCATTAATAGACTCAAATACTACTAGAGCTAATTAGACCTGCAGCCTGTTAGGTGCTATCTATGCTACTTTTAACAAACTACTTAACCATGGCCGGTGTTATGTCATGTCACACAGTCAACTCTTAAGACATTCGTCTCTATGTGGCAGTGGTGCTATTCTTGTCTTACACAAAGACCCTGCGGACACTTGGCACCCCTTGTTCTTGTAGTTGGTTGTACTTCATTGTCTGTGGTCTAGTATTCTTACCAACAACAACATAACTTGTCACAGCAGTTGATTGTTATATCATTCAATACTCATGCCTTTTATTTGTACCATTATTTATCTATGCAACTAACACTTCTAACATCAGCATGATTCAATCTGCATTTTTTCAGGTGCATTTACAACTTGACCTACTTTAATCTATGATTACTAACTAGCTTTATTTTTTATTGTCATGCATTTTAATAATTGTTTTGAACCAAGAATTTATCAACTGATTATTCATACACTTGAATTGATCAAGGAACCAAGAATTCATACACTTAAATTCATTAATGAACCAAGAATTTATCAACTGATTATTCATACACTTGAATTGATCAAGGAACCAAGAATTCATACACTTAAATTCATTAATGAACCAAGAATTTATCAACTGATTATTCATACACTTGAATTGATCAAGGAACCAAGAATTCATACACTTAAATTCATTAATGAACCAAGAATTTATCAACTGATTATTCATACACTTGAATTGATCAAGGAACCAAGAATTCATACACTTAAATTCATTAATGAACCAAGAATTTATCAACTGATTATTCATACACTTGAATTGATCAAGGAACCAAGAATTCATACACTTAAATTCATTAATGAACCAAGAATTTATCAACTGATTATTCATACACTTGAATTGATCAAGGAACCAAGAATTCATACACTTAAATTCATTAATGAACCAAGAATTTATACACTTAAATTCATTAATGAACCAAGAACTCATATGTTTGAATTGATAGAGGAGCAGAATTCGTACACATGAGCTAATCAATGAATTAAGATCAAAGGAGTTGGGAAACGCCGCTGATTGTAGGCAAGAGACCGCTTTGAGCCAGGCTCTGCTTGACACAAATCTCACTGTCGTGAATGATGGATGACCAACAAGATTGGCATATCGGCCTGGGGATGTCTTTATAGCCCTAGGCAGGGAATACAGAGAGTAATGTAAGAGCAGAGCAGAGGTAACAAGCTGACAAATGATAACATCCAATATAGTGATGCCATCATATGTACCAATGGATCTGTGCTATACAGTGAGGTATCTAGTTAAGGATCCTCAGTTAGATTGAAAGGGCTGAATGTCACTGAGCAGAGTGGTTCACAGAGAACAGCAAACATCCAATACAAGAGTAGAGAAGGAAGCAGTGACTGCAGCTCTGAGATTGCTATCTGAGACCTCTTTAACAGGGGCAGTCATCTTTTCAGACTCTCAATCCAGAAGGTACAGAGGGGATGGCTGAGGCATGAGGGGATGGCAGCTGTTGAGGCATAAAACCTGGAGGGACTGGTCTGGAATAGCGAAAGAGATGATATCCTGGCTTCACAGACACCAATTATGGGCACACTAGATATGGATAGGCATGACGTTTGGAAGTCTGTCAATGAGCTATAAAGAAGCAAATTCACTCATAAAATAATCCATGAGAATGGAATGGAGAGACCAAGACAAAATGAATCAAAAATTCATACATTAGAATTGATTGAACCAATAATTTAGACACATGAATTGATCAATGAACAAAGAATTTATATATATTTGAATTTATCAACAAATTAATTTTACAAGAATTTGTTCACTTGAATTGATACAGCCAATAATATAACACCTGAATTGACTGAACTAATAATATAACAACTGAATTGGCTGAACCAATAATTTATACTCTTGAATTGATCAATTTGGACCAAGAAATATGCGTTAGTTTGGGTCAATTTTAACTCTTTTTTAGCCTAAATTCACAATTTAGAATCCAGGGTTTTTAGGCTTGAAATGATTATTTTGAAATGAGACTACAAATTGATAAACCATTTTGCTTGTGCATTGATACATATGTACTTTCCAATTTCCTGTTATGGCTGCTGGGTGCATTGACTAACATGTTGCTAAGACAGACAGTGGAGGTTTGTGCTTAAACCACATTCACAAGTATATCTCCTCCTTCTTTTGCTCACGCTAGTAACGTGCATGCACCATCCGCTCTTCATTAGCTTAGCCCCTTGCCAGAATCTGTGCCCAACAGCTAGATCAGCAGTAGTGTGTGCTCATCTTGTTGTCAAACTGCATCAAACAAGCCGCTTTAGAAAAGTGTTCAAACCTATGTATTAAGTTAATTGTCTTATTCTTCTTCCTCTTCTTCACTTATTTGTATCCTGTTTCATCAAGAGGTTAATGTTTCAAATTTTTTTTTTCAAACTCAAAAGGCTACTCCAAACTAAGCAGGCTTTTGACATGTGTAAATGGCTAGGTTTGCTTTAATTGAAGAGACTTCTACCCTAGAGGGCTTAGATAGCTTTCTTTTTTTTACATGCTCTAAGTGTGGCAGTGGTTCTGTTCTCATCTTGTTCAGTAAAGCTCATTATTTAAGGGGTGCTAGCCTTCCTGTTATAAAAGAGGGAAGCTCATTATTTAAGGGGTGCTAGCCTTCCTGTTATAAAAGAGGGAAGCTCATTATTTAAGGGGTGCTAGCCTTCCTGTTATGAAAGAGGGAAGCTCATTATTTAAGGGGTGCTAGCCTTCCTGTTATAAAAGAGGGAAGCTCATTATTTAAGGGGTGCTAGCCTTCCTGTTATAAAAGAGGGAAGCTCATTATTTAAGGGGTGCTAGCCTTCCTGTTATAAAAGAGGGAAGCTCATTATTTAAGGGGTGCTAGCCTTCCTGTTATAAAAGAGTGAAGCTCATTCTTCAAGGGGGGCTAGCCTTCCTGTTGTGAAGGAGTGAAGCTCATTCTTCAAGGGGTGCTAGCCTTCCTTTTGTGAAGGAGTAAAGCTCATTATTTAAGGGGTGCTAGCCTTCCTGTTATAAAAGAGTGAAGCTCATTCTTCAAGGGGTGCTAGCCTTCCTGTTGTGAAGGAGTAAAGCTCATTATTTAAGGGGTGCTAGCCTTCCTGTTATAAAAGAGTGAAGCTCATTCTTCAAGGGGTGCTAGCCTTCCTGTTGGGAAGGAGTAAAGCTCATTATTTAAGGGGTGCTAGCCTTCCTGTTATAAAAGAGTGAAGCTCATTCTTCAAGGGGTGCTAGCCTTCCTGTTGTGAAGGAGTAAAGCTCATTATTTAAGGGGTGCTAGCCTTCCTGTTATAAAAGAGTGAAGCTCATTCTTCAAGGGGTGCTAGCCTTCCTGTTATAAAAGAGTGAAGCTCATTCTTCAAGGGGTGCTAGCCTTCCTGTTGTGAAGGAGTAAAGCTCATTATTTAAGGGGTGCTAGCCTTCCTGTTATAAAAGAGTGAAGCTCATTCTTCAAGGGGTGCTAGCCTTCCTGTTGTGAAGGAGTAAAGCTCATTATTTAAGGGGTGCTAGCCTTCCTGTTATAAAAGAGTGAAGCTCATTCTTCAATTGGTGCTAGCCTTCCTGTTATAAAAGAGTGAAGCTCATTCTTCAAGGGGTGCTAGCCTTCCTGTTATAAAAGAGTGAAGCTCATTATTTAAGGGGTGCTAGCCTTCCTGTTATAAAAGAGTGAAGCTCATTCTTCAAGGGGTGCTAGCCTTCCTGTTATAAAAGAGTGAAGCTCATTCTTCAAGGGGTGCTAGCCTTCCTGTTATAAAAGAGTGAAGCTCATTCTTCAAGGGGTGCTAGCCTTCCTGTTATAAAAGAGTGAAGCTCATTCTTCAAGGGGTGCTAGCCTTCCTGTTATAAAAGAGTGAAGCTCATTCTTCAAGGGGTGCTAGCCTTCCTGTTATAAAAGAGTGAAGCTCATTCTTCAAGGGGTGCTAGCCTTCCTGTTATAAAAGAGTGAAGCTCATTCTTCAAGGGGTGCTAGCCTTCCTGTTATAAAAGAGTGAAGCTCATTATTTAAGGGGTGCTAGCCTTCCTGTTATAAAAGAGTGAAGCTCATTCTTCAAGGGGTGCTAGCCTTCCTGCTCTCTGGACAAATAATTTGATGTCAATGCTGATGCATATTTCTTGCCTAACCTAGTTGAGTTGCTCTATGTGGCACCATCTAGCATGGCTGTTGTTGTCATGTTAACTAGACCTGTGTACACAACTCAAGGTTGTACAACTAACAACTGTCCCTTAACACAGGTTCAGTAGCTCTTATCTGAAATCAACATTTTGTCCAAATTCTGATGGAAGTCACCAATTTAAATTTCAAGAAGCCCATGAGAAGGTTTTTATTGGCTGTGGTTATTCTTTGCTCTGAAGAGAATGAGAAGAAGCTTTTGTTATAAACCATAGAACAAACCATCATTCAAGAAGATATGAGAAGAAGCTTTTGTTATAAACCATAGAACAAACCATCATTCAAGAAGATATGAGAAGAAGCTTTTGTTTTAAACCATAGAACAAACCATCATTCAAACGATACCCAATATTGATATAGGAATGAAAGAAATGACACCTCATATAAAATACATAATTTTTTTAAAAGACTAAGGAAAGCTCTAGAAATTATACCTCTATACAAGATAAAAAACTAAATGAAAAAAATCTCATGAAAAAATACCCTAAATATGAAACAGGAATAAAATAAAGCTATAGAAATGCTGCTTTATGTATGATACATAATTTTTTTGGCATGAGATGGAGACAGCTAGAGATCCATTACCATCAACCTACAATGTAGAGACAGCACTTGATGATGATGATGATGATGATCATGAATATTTTAAAAAAGATCTATAAATGGTATATGTTACATCATTTTTTTTTAAAATAGCTACAGAAATAGTACCCCATATAGGATAAAGAATTGTTCAAAAAGCTACGTAAATGCTACCCCATATGATACATAATTTTTAAAAGAGTTTCAGAAATGGTACTCCATCTATGAAAAATATCACATAAAATACCAAGTTGTCTTTGAGATCAGAAAAAACAAATAAAGCAATGAGAAACTAAATGAAACAGTTTAGGTAAAAGATACTCAACATATTAATCTATAGCCCACTAGCTAGAAACCTGTGAAGAGTTCTGTGGCACTCCATGAATAGTCTTGGTGTGGGTGTGAGTCTGTGAAGATTTCTGTAGCACTCCATGAAGAGTCTTGGTGTGGGTGTGTGCCTGTGAAGAGTTCTGTTGGCGATCCATAAAGAGTTATGTGGGACAATGTGAAGAGTCATTGGGGGGTGGTTCTGTGAAAAGTTCTGTAGCACTCTATGAAGAGTCTTGGTGTGGGTGTGTGTCTGTGAAGAGTTCTGTGGCACTCCATGAAGAGTCTTGGTGTGGGTGTGTGTCTGTGAAGAGTTCTGTGGCGATCCATAAAGAGTTATGTGGGACAATGTGAAGAGTCATTGGGGGGGGGGGGGGGGGGGGGGTGGTTCTGTGAAAAGTTCTGTAGCACTCTATGAAGAGTCTTGGTGTGGGTGTGTGTCTGTGAAGAGTTCTGTGGCACTCCATGAAGAGTCTTGGTGTGGGTGTGTGTCTGTGAAGAGTTCTGTGGCGATCCATAAAGAGTTATGTGGGACAATGTCAAGAGTCATGGGGGGGGGGGGCTATGAAGAGTCATGGAGGGGTACTATGAAAAGATATGTGGCATTCCATGAAAAGTCGTGTGAGGGTCAATCCATAAAACAATTATCAGATAAAAACCACCATTAGAGTGTTTGTACCCGTAGCTGCGATTGGGATTGGGGGGGAGTTATATAAGATTATTAAATGAGATTGTTGAGTGTCAGCGGTTAGTTTGTCTTCAATTGATGGGCAAGAGTAAGTGAGCCTGGATGGGGTTGTAGTTGTCTGTGACCTAGAAAAAGTTGGCAACCATTGCTTTGTTATAAATTCTATGGCATTTGGTTAGAGCCTTGCCACTATTTGCAAACATAGACAAAGCAATGTCCAAAGGAAACTGTTCAAAACTTGAGGGGAGGAAGACTAACGTCTGGTCAGGCAAAATATACTGATCAGACATGTTAGTCAGGTTCAGGCAAAACATACTGGCCAAGACCATCACCTCGGCTTCCTAGTAGCCCTCCCTGGAAACGGGCTGTTTTCATGACAGCCTGGCTAACGAGGTAAAGTATCGACATGATCCCCGTAGTAGTGAGTGACACGCAGATGAAGCCAAGCATAGCACAACTGCCTGGAAGACCCGGTCCACCTTCATCAGCACGCTTGGGATGTGAGAAAAGCTACTGCAACCCGCCACTTAACGTCCTTTTCAGGGCGCACAAAAGGTTAACCTATTCACTGTGGGCATTCGTAAAGAACAACTGGCAAAACGTAAATTACAACATTCATTCTTCATTATGCTTGACACATTCACTCTTTCTTATAGCAGTGTTCATTTATAACTGTTGGCTGGTTCTGTGTTGTAGACTTACCTTGCTGTTTCTCCCGTCCTTCGGCTGTGGCAGCTTGTTAGTTATTAATATCAAGAGTTTTGTTAGAAGGATTGCATGATGAAAGTCAGGAAGATCCTATTCTTCAGAACAGAAAGGGCACATCTTTACACCTTGCATTACTTGACATGACAATTCTAAGATTTGCTCAGAGTCCACTGTTCTTTCACTGCTACTTCCAGTTTTGATCCTCAGGGGAAACAAGTTATTTAATCTTTCATTCATTCCTGTATGGTATAATGCTTCTAGAGCTCTAATTTATTCCTGTATGGTATAATGCTTCTAGAGCTCTAATTCATTCCTGTATGGTATAATGCTTCTAGAGCTCTAATTTATTCCTGTATGGTATAATGCTTCTAGAGCTCCAATTTATTCCTGTATGGTATAATGCTTCTAGAGCTCTAATTTATTCCTGTATGGTATAATGCTTCTAGAGCTCTAATTTATTCCTGTATGGTATAATGCTTCTAGAGCTCTAATTCATTCCTGTATGGTATAATGCTTCTAGAGCTCTAATTTATTCCTGTATGGTATAATGCTTCTAGAGCTCTAATTCATTCCTGTATGGTATAATGCTTCTAGAGCTCTAATTTATTCCTGTATGGTATAATGCTTCTAGAGCTCTAATTTATTCCTGTATGGTATAATGCTTCTAGAGCTCTAATTTATTCCTGTATGGTATTATGCTTCTAGAGCTCTAATTCATTCCTGTATGGTATAATGCTTCTAGAGCTCTAATTTATTCCTGTATGGTATAATGCTTCTAGAGCTCTAATTTATTCCTGTATGGTATAATGCTTCTAGAGCTCTAATTTATTCCTGTATGGTATAATGCTTCTAGAGCTCTAATTTATTCCTGTATGGTATAATGCTTCTAGAGCTCTAATTTATTCCTGTATGGTATAATGCTTCTAGAGCTCTAATTCATTCCTGTATGGTATAATGCTTCTAGAGCTCTAATTTATTCCTGTATGGTATAATGCTTCTAGAGCTCTAATTTATTCCTGTATGGTATAATGCTTCTAGAGCTCTAATTTATTCCTGTATGGTATAATGCTTCTAGAGCTCTAATTTATTCCTGTATTGGGTATTGGAGATGTAATATTTTCATAGGAAATATATATGTAAGGAACAGGGGACAATTTGGAATATATATAGAGATATAAAATGACAATATGCAATATATATGTAACGAACAGGGGACATGAAGGATTTAACTGTAAATAATATAAAAAGGAGAATATATTGACATAAACAAAACTTGTAAATAATTTTTGGTTAAATAGGTGGATGTATTTTGAGATAAGAAAATAGATGACTCATTGTGTCAATAAGAAACATCATGTTTCGTTATGGTTGTCAATATCCAGTAAAAGATGTGTGGATACAGCGATTTTTAGTTGTCTATGTGGGGAATGCTTTAACTAGAGCTTAGCATCTTCTTCAAATGCCACACTGATTGTGTACCATATGGCTTTGTCGTCATCTCTCTTCCTTGCCATATTGGTGGAGTGTTCATGGCCTTCGTTTTTTAGCTTATTTAATCAATTTCCACCAATTAGTTGCAGCTCTTACAATAGTGTTCTTACTTTCCTTGTTCTATGACATGGTGGTTGAAATGGGACTTGCTCTTCATCATATGTTTACTTATGTTCCTTTGTATTTTAGCATTCCTGGTATCATCAGTGCAGCTTTATTATTTATTAGCTATCCATGAAGCACTTCAGACTCTTCTGTCAAACAGCATTTTCTGGACTTCTAGCATTATTCTTAGTTGACCCTAGTTTACTTCAATCTCTTCTATAAAATTAACAGCATTTTCTGGACTTCCAGCATTATTCTTAGTTGACCCTAGTTTACTTCAATCTCTTCTATAAAATTAACAGCATTTTCTGGACTTCCAGCATTATTCTTAGTTGACCCTAGTTTACTTCAATCTCTTCTATAAAATTAACAGCATTTTCTGGACTTCCAGCATTATTCTTAGTTGACCCTAGTTTACTTCAATCTCTTCTATAAAATTAACAGCATTTTCTGGACTTCCAGCATTATTCTTAGTTGACCCTAGTTTACTTCAATCTCTTCTATAAAATTAACAGCATTTTCTGGACTTCCAGCATTATTCTTAGTTGACCCTAGTTTACTTCAATCTCTTCTATAAAATTAACAGCATTTTCTGGACTTCCAGCATTATTCTTAGTTGACCCTAGTTTACTTCAATCACTTCTATAAAATTAACAGCATTTTCTGGACTTCCAGCATTATTCTTAGTTGACCCTAGTTTACTTCAATCTCTTCTATAAAATTAACAGCATTTTCTGGACTTCCAGCATTATTCTTAGTTGACCCTAGTTTACTTCAATCACTTCTATAAAATTAACAGCATTTTCTGGACTTCCAGCATTATTCTTAGTTGACCCTAGTTTACTTCAATCACTTCTATAAAATTAACAGCATTTTCTGGACTTCCAGCATTATTCTTAGTTGACCCTAGTTTACTTCAATCTCTTCTATAAAATTACAAGTCGGCTTCAAATGAAAACGTTAAAAGTGGGATAGAATTAGAGAGAACAGGGCTTTGTATTGTAAATTGATAATATGGTTGCTAAGGATGTCAAGTGTGTCGTGCATGGGAAATTGCGGTGCAGACGAACAACATGACATAATTGCAGTTAAAAGATGACCTCCCATTATTGACATACACCAAAGCGAAGTAGCGTCCTGTTGTCTGAAGGGGTGACACCTATAAAATGTCATGTTGTCTGAAGGGGTGACACCTATAAAATGTCATGTTGTCTGAAGGGGTGACACCTATAAAATGTCATGTTGTCTGAAGGGGTGACACCTATAAAATGTCATGTTGTCTGAAGGGGTGACACCTATAAAATGTCATGTTGTCTGAAGGGGTGACACCTATAAAATGTCATGTTGTCTGAAGGGGTGACACCTATAAAATGTCATGTTGTCTGAAGGGGTGACACCTATAAAATGTCATGTTGTCTGAAGGGGTGACACCTATAAAATGTCATGGTTTTTCCAATTTCTATCCCACTTTCAACAAGATTTTAATTTGAAGCTCTGTTGTATATTGGGATCTATGTCTTTATAAGACAAGACCTCCGTTCCGACATCTATTTACAAGTATTTGTAAAGTATAATACTTGCCCAGTTCCTGGAACATTGTTAGAGGTTAGCCAGGTATGTTACAGTTTTTTAGAGGGCTCAGCTTATATATTATATTCAGTTGAATAAAAAGTCAATAAAAAAATCTATGCTAGAGGTTTATAGAGATTAATAGCATAAAGAGAATCACCACAAAAACATTACCGTTAATAGAGATTTATAGAATAAAGCGTATCACCACAAAAACACAACCATTTAAATAATAAGATATCACCACAAAACATGACTATTTATAGAGAGTTATAAAGTAAAGAGTCACCACGAAACATGACCTTTTTTAGAGATTTATAGAATAGAGTATCACCACAAAAACATGAATATTCATAGCATAAAGAGTATCACGACAAGAACATGAGCATTTATAGAGATTTATAGCATACAACCATAAAAACATACCCACTTATAGAGATTTATAGCATACAACCATAAAAACATACCCACTTATAGAGATTTATAGCATACAACCATAAAAACATACCCACTTATAGAGATTTATAGCATACAACCATAAAAACATGCCCACTTATAGAGATTTATAGCATACAACCATAAAAACATGCCCACTTATAGAGATTTATAGCATACAACCATAAAAACATGCCCACTTATAGAGATTTATAGCATACAACCATAAAAACATACCCACTTATAGAGATTTATAGCATACAACCATAAAAACATGCCCACTTATAGAGATTTATAGCATACAACCATAAAAACATACCCACTTATAGAGATTTATAGCATACAACCATAAAAACATGCCCACTTATAGAGATTTATAGAATAAAGAGTATCACTACAAAAACATGATCATTTATAGAGAATTATTGAATATCACCGCAAAAACAACCATTTATAGAGATTTATAGCATAAATAGTATCACCATAAAAGCATGACCATTTATAGCGATTTATATCATAAATAGTATCAGCACAGAAATATGACCATTTCCCAAGATACTTATGAATCTGACTGAAGCATGATCCAGTTGTAGCCACATCTGGTTATGACATTGGGACTGTCTTGAATGTACTCATCTTCTATAACCATGTCATAGACTCGTCACCTGTAGTCTGTGTTAAGTTACAAGTGTGCTAGTCCTAGGCCTGTAGGGAATGACTGAGTGGATAGAAGTACTGATATCTTCTAGAACATGCTTCCTTGGAACACTGTGACTACTCCCTCCAGAATAGCTAGCTTTATGTTGCCTCTCTATGTACTATGTATTACAATTACATGGACTGGCAGTCCTTTCAGGTAAGCAGTTAAGGCAGTGCTGGCTTGCATAGTAAAACAAATATCTTTTCATTCTGTGTGAAAATATGTCTGATTGTAAACCACATAAAGCCAATATGTGGCCAACGGCTAAGCTTTATGTGACCCACGGCTAAGCTTTATGTGGCCCGCAACCATAAGAAGCAAAGTATTTTATATAATGCATTTTTTTGCACACAAAGAAACAAAAATGACAGGAATTGGTTGTTCAAGTAAAGAGGAAAAGTTAGGTGTATGGATTGGACATAACACAAAGAAAGCATAGACTATGATAATTAGCAAAGTAATGTTACATACTCTCATCTTTACTATTTGATGATAGGAACAAGGGCAATAAACAAACAGTTGGAGAAGATGATGCTTTTGAAATGTGGCTATATAGAAGAATCTAGTGGAAAGAAAAGAAAATTAGATGTGCAAAGGGATTCAACAAAATCAAGAGTGCGGCAGTTAGAATATTTTGGTCAAATAACAAGACGTAACTTGCTGAAAATATTATTGGAATGGAAGGAGGGTGGAGGACGAACGTGCCACATGTAAGCAGTGCAGTAAGTGAGAGGATAACGTGAAACGATGGACAGGGAAAAGCTTCTCAGGCTGCACCATTACATCAAGAGACAAGATGGAGGCTGACCTTCGGCTTGGAGATTGCACCTGAACTGACCTGATATACAAGAAGATCAAATCATAGAATTTCTTGTACTAGACCTCATCTTTGTTTATGGGGTCTTGTGACCAGTTCCCTTACACCATGCCTTTCCTTCCATAGCAGTAAGCCGGATTCTCATCTACATCTGGGTTAACTGGAGTGGGTTGATAATAGGGATTTAACAAAGTAACTTTGCAGTGAGAAGTGCAAGCTCTAGCACTCTGCCATTCATATATAACATAAAATACATACACAAGAGTGAGTCAACAAGTGAGATCATGTTTTGGTCATGAACAGAATACACTATATAAGATCATGTTTTAAGAATAGTCGATACAGATGAATATGTCTGCTACACTGATAAAATGGCTGCTGAGCGTCTGCTACAAAAATGTTCCAACATGCTAGGAGCAGAGAAAGCACATATAACCATCATGAATACCATTCATGGACAAGCTCTATGAAGACACCAATTGTCTCAGGCTAATCACTGCTTTCTTTAGATATGTCCAACTGGCGTATGCAGGCATACAAAGAAGAAGGCTATTTATTGACTCCTCGTTTAAATATAAACATATCAAAGTCTTCTGTGGCTTACTCAACAGAAAATGTTGTTCATGTCTGTTGTAAGTCAGTACATTTGATTGCCCTTATCCACAAGATGGAAGCTGACCTCTGCTTGCCATGCTCTGTTATGGTTTAAGTGGAGAGACAGAGAAGGATGCCAATATTCATTTGGGTAATAAGCAAACTGCCACTGGCGTTTAGCTCATATTCATGTATTGTAGTTACTGACAAGAATAGTTGACAGAACACCCTTGAGTCTACATCTACCCAAGAATAGTATATCCAAGAATAGTATATCTACCCAAGAATAGTATATCTACCCAAGAATAGTATACCTGTACAAGAATAGTGTACCTGTACAAGAATAGTGTACCTACCCAAGAATAGTATACCTGTACAAGAATGGTATACCAAAGAATAGTATACCTACCCAAGAACAGTATACCTGTATAAGAATAGTATACCCAAGAATAGTGTACCTATTCAAGAATAGTATATCCATCCAAGAATATTGTCCCAAAGCATAGTATGCAATAATGAAAGTCACACCAAATATTGAATTCAAATTATACTTACTTACTTAGTCGCTCCTCTTCTACCGTGAGGTGTAGAGGTTGAATTCCAATTATGAGACATTTATTTTCAGATTTGCTTTCAAAATGTCAAATTCCATAAGTATAATTATTTTTAAATTGATTTAACCTGCAATAATGACACCAGTCAACAACAGTCTATTTGATTTGATATAAATGTATTTATAAATAAGCAAGCTCATTGAAATATTGTATACATAAATTAACAGCAAATAGAGCAGGCCTGTTGTACTACTCCCACACTCCTGATACTGTTTGTGAAGCTGTTTGCATTACTCTTAAACCCTCCCCTCCCTCCTCCTCCTTTCCAATGTCCATCGGTTATATGATGTCTAGTGCTGGAGTTTATGTATGTCCTAGATATAGGAAGAAAAGCTGAAATGACAATCTAGCCCATTTGTCAGTGCATGGTGGATAGCTGTAGCTAGTCTAGGACTTCTTTTGTAAGTGAGATGTATTAGGGATGGAATAATGCAGCACATCCACTGGATGCAGATTATAAAACTATATTCTGTTTGGATGTAACTTGTTGTTTTCATCATTAGCTTTAGATAACTCATTAAAGATAGTTTTAGTTAAGGATGATAAGCTTAAAGAAACAATTGTGTGCATGTATATGTATATATATATATATATATATACTTATAGATTTATTTTCCCACATTCACATGCACTCACACACACACAAATTTTAATGTGTACCTTTTATTTTTTAAATATATTATGTGTATACAATATATCTATTCATGACCCAACAAACTCTGCACCATAGCTAACACAGCATACTTTGTACCATATGTAACACAGCATACTTTGTACCATAGGTAACACAGCATACTTTGTACCATAGGTAACACAGCATACTTTGTACCATAGCTAACACAGTTTACTTTGTACCATAGCTAACACAGCATACTTTGTACCATAGGTAACACAGCATACTTTGTACCATAGCTAACACAGCATACTTTGTACCATAGGTAACACAGCATACTTTGTACCATAGGTAACACAGCATAATTTGTACCATAGGTAACACAGCATACTTTGTACCATAGGTAACACAGCAAACTGTGTACCATAGGTAACACAACAAACTTGGTACCATAGCTAACACAACAAACTGTGTACCATAGCTAACACAACAAACTTTGTACCATAGCTAACACAGAAAACTTTGTACCATAGCTAACACAGAAAACTTTGTACCATAGCTAACATTGCTAATGAGATAGTATAAATCTAAGATAAATAATTATATAATATGAAATCTGTGCTTAGCTAAGTGAAACTACACTGGCTTGTCCATAGCTGTAAGGATTTTGTAACTCATGAAAAGGATATACAACTGAGCAGCAACTGTCAGTCACAAATTGTATCATAAGTCAAGGTTGAGTTTGCTCATGTTCAGTAATAGTTGAGTATTGATGAAGTCATATGTCAAACTCGTAGTGGCAGTTCATCAAAGTCATGTTGAATGTGAAAAACACAGATCTGTTGGCCCATCTGTTTTAGTATTATGTTTATTATAGAGACCCACGTATTGTTCGGGTTGACGCTGTCCACTCATTGATCAATGTTCTAGCACTTTATATAGAAATATGTGTTTACAATACATGCAGCCCGATGTAACAGCTGTAAGTAATGACCTCCCCATCGTTGGTTGTCTTGGCTGTCTCTCTGTGTCTCATTCATCATGTCCACACACCACTGGCATTGATATCATATCATGTTTAGTCAGGGAATGGGCTCACTGTCTCCCATCCTGAGACCACAAGCCCTGTACCCAACCCAAACCATGCATGCTGCCTTTCCCACCTAGTTGCATGGCTCCACATGACTGATTGTAGCATTTACACTATCTGTTCCACAATACTGATTGTAGGAGGGGTGACACTAGCTGTTCCACATGACTGATTGTAGGAGGGGTGACACTAGCTGTTCCACATGACTGATTGTAGGAGGGGTGACACTAGCTGTTCCACATGACTGATTGTAGGAGGGTTGAAACTAGCTGTTCCACATGACTGATTGTAGGAGGGTTGACACTAGCTGTTCCACATGACTGATTGTAGCAATTACACTAGCTGTTCCACCAGACTGATAGTAGGAGGGGTGACACTAGCTGTTCCACATGACTGATTATACGAGGGACGACACTAGCTGTTCCACATGACTAATTGTACGAGGGGCGACACTAGCTGTTCCACATGACTGATTGTAACACAGACACTTGCTGTTCCACATTTGACACTAGCTGTTCCACATGACTGATTGTAACACAGACACTAGCTGTTCCACATGACTGACTGTAACATTGACACTTGCTGTTCCACATGACTGACTGTAACACAGACACTAGCTGTTCCACATGACTGATTGTAACACAGACACTTGCTGTTCCACATGACTGACTGTAACACTGACACTAGCTGTTCCACATGACTGACTATAACACACACTAGCTGTTCCACATGACTGACTGTAACACAGACACTAGCTGTTCCACATGACTGATTGTAACACTGACACTAGCTGTTCCACATACATCTCACTGCCTGCACACAACCATGTTGTCTTTTGTTCCAACTGCCTCTCTCTGTTAACTCAAAAATTATTCTGTTGTATGTGTGTCTGTTTTGGTTTTGAATATCGTTCTGTACCGTATAGTGACATGAAGCCATCATTCTTGTTGATGATGTAGGCATTTCATGGAAATGGTAAGTAAGTACAAACTACTGTCTTCTGGAATCTGTTCAATATTTGGTTTTACAATTGGATCTACATTCAAACCTATTTCACTTCATTTCCGGTGTCCAATTTGTAAGTTTCTTTTTATTTGCAAGTTGTATTTGTTGAAAATGTTTTATAGTAAAAGTGCAATAAAAACAATATGGTAGGAAACGGTCGAATGATTTAAATTAGGGGGTTCATATGTGCTGTCCATGTTAGGAAACGGTCGTATGATTTAAATTAGGGGGTTCATATGTGCTGTCCATGTTAGGAAACGGTCGTATGATTTAAATTAGGGGGTTCGTATGTGCTGTCCATGTTAGGGTATGATTGTATGATTTAAATTAGGTGGTTCATATGTGCTGTCCATGTTAGGGTATGATTTTATGATTTAATTTAGTGGGCTCAGATATGCTGCCCATGTGCCACATTCAGCCCATGAAACCTTGTTATGTGGCCCACAACTTGAGTGCTACCACAATTTGAGTGCTATCACAAGATAGTATAAAAGACCAATCATGTTAAACTACATAAAACTTAACGAAAATGCTCAGATTTTGATCAGGTCAGATGAACATAGAAAAACATTGCATGAATTCTGGGAGTTCTTTTATTCTTACTTGTTGGCTATTATTTCATCACCATCAATTTATTCGCACAATTTGTCAATTTGCATTTTAACTCATTTAGTGCAGAAGGTTCTACAACTTGTGGGTCGCACACCCTCCCATTCACACAGACCAAAAGCCTGATTAGTGTCTTGGTTTAAAGAAACAGTAGAAATAGATCTTGTTAAATATTAGTTGTTTGAGATGAATGGCCTGACCTGACAGTAGAAATAGATCTTGTTAAATATTAGTTGTTTGGGATGAATGACCTGACAGTAGAAATAGATCTTGTTAAATATTAGTTGTTTGGGATGAATGGCCTGACCTGACAGTAGAAATAGATCTTGTTAAATATTAGTTGTTTGAGATGAATGGCCTGACCTGACAGAAATAGTAGAAATAGATCTTGTTAAATATTAGTTCTTTGAGACGAAAGACCTGACTTGACTTGACAGTAGAAATAGATCTTGTTAAATATTAGTTCTTTGAGATGAATGACCTGACCTGACAGTAGAAATAGATCTTGTTAAATATTAGTTGTTTGGGATGAATGGCCTGACCTGACGGTAGAAATAGATCTTGTTAAATATTAGTTGTTTGGGATGAATGGCCTGACCTGACAGTAGAAATAGATCTTGTTAAATATTAGTTGTTTGAGACGAAAGACCTGACCTGACCTGACAGTAGAAATAGATCTTGTTAAATATTAGTTCTTTGAGATGAATGACCTGACCTGACAGGAGCAGTAGAAATAGATCTTGTTAAATATTAGTTGTTTGAGACGAAAGACCTGACCTGACCTGACAGTAGAAATAGATCTTGTTAAATATTAGTTCTTTGAGATGAAAGACCTGATTTGACCTGACAGAAATAGATCTTGTTAAATATTAGTTCTTTGAGATGAATGACCTGACCTGACAGAAGCAGTAGAAATAGATCTTGTTAAATATTAGTTGTTTGAGACTAAAGACCTGACCTGACAGTAGAAATAGATCTTGTTAAATATTAGTTGTTTGAGACAAAAGACCTGACCAGACCTGACAGTAGAAATAGATCTTGTTAAATATTAGTTCTTTGAGATGAATGACCTGACCTGACAGAAGCAGTAGAAATAGATCTTGTTAAATATTAGTTGTTTGAGACTAAAGACCTGACCTGACAGTAGAAATAGATCTTGTTAAATATTAGTTGTTTGAGACAAAAGACCTGACCAGACCTGACAGTAGAAATAGATCTTGTTAAATATTAGTTCTTTGAGATGAATGACCTGACCTGACAGAAGCAGTAGAAATAGATCTTGTTAAATATTAGTTGTTTGAGACGAAAGACCTGACTTGACCTGACAGAAGAAATAGATCTTGTTAAAATTAAATAAATCAACTTTATAATTTATATATTGTTATTCATGTCTCCAATTTGGTCTGTATGAAGCATAGGCAACCACTACAGTTGGCTTTCCTTACAGAAATCCTGTATGAAGCATAGGCAACCACTACAGTTGGCTTTCCTTACAGAAATCCTGTATGAAGCATAGGCAACCACTACAGTTGGCTTTCCTTACAGAAATCCTGTATGAAGGTCTTCCAATGATCGTTCTGCTGCAGCTTGTTGTAAATGATTAGCTTGCTATCCCCATGCAGAAAGTGCTATGTAGTTATTGCCCATTGTACGAGATATGTCTAACTGTTAGTTGTTTGAGATGAACAAATTAGCTATAGAATTTAAAACTTTATAACTCGTTTCCAGCTATCCTATCACAAATTTTGTTATTGTCTGTGATATCTGCATCTTGCCATTCACGTTGTACATATTTTTTTAAGTATCATTTTTTTTTGCTTCATCTTCCTTGAATATGCAGTCTTTTCAGATTCTCTCATTTTAAATTTGACCGTTTCATTCCTATTTGTTTATCAGCCCCACTTCTGGCTAATTGATGCATGTTTTTTTTTCACGCGCGCGAATGTTAAGTACTTGTGGGATTAGATCAGTTAATCTAATTGATGCATGTTTTCGTACACACACAAATAGTCGTACGCACTTGTGGGATAAGATAAGTTAGCTTAATTGATGCATGATTTCGCACACAACCCCACACACAAATAGTGTTAAGCACTTGTGGGATAAGATAAGTTAGCTTAATTCATGCATGATTTCGTACACACACAAATAGTCGTTCGCACTTGTGGGATAAGATAAGTTAGCTTAATTCATGCATGATTTCGTACACACACAAATAGTCGTTCGCACTTGTGGGATAAGATAAGTTAGCTTAATTCATGCATGATTTCGTACACACACAAATAGTCGTTCGCACTTGTGGGATAAGATAAGTTAGCTTAATTCATGCATGATTTCGTACACACACAAATAGTGCTAAGCACTTGTGGGATAAGATAAGTTAGCTTAATTGATGCATGATTTCACACACACACAAATAGTGCTAAGCACTTGTGGGATAAGATAAGTTAGCTTAATTGATGCATGATTTCACACACAACCCCACACACAAATAGTGCTAAGCACTTGTAGGATAAGATCTGCTATTGTCTTTTCAGAATTTGTTTGATTCAAAAGTGTTTGTCAGATTTGCTCTTTGGTCATATTAGTTGTATTGTTACAAAAATTCATAAAAATCAGGATTTTATTTTAAAAACTGCTCATTAAGTTAGTATCATTTAAACACTTTCATTCATTCATTATTATATGTTACAGGTTATTCTATGACCACTTAACTTTCTTTTTTCCACTTATCACTTCCTTACTCACAACCCTAATTAAAACACTAACAACTATGTTTAACAGCAGCAAAAACAAATGAATGATTATTACATCAACTTCATGCACATTGTATCAATAAACTAAGCTCATGAATCATTTTCTAATATTTATTACACTCAACTAACTTTAATGTCTCCCAAGAGTTTCGTGCGAAAAGCACAGGTATTTCTCTTGCACTTAACCTCAGGTACCATCACCACGTGATCAATTCTAGCTATTGTTCTATCACAGTCTCATCTCACTCTGAGTTGATTCAATACTATCTAGCTAATCTGTTCCATCAATCTTTCAGTCCCCTCTCATCTGGTGGCTTTATGTTTGTCCTCTCAGCTTCTGCAACTTCTGTGTCTTAATAGCCTGTTGTCTCGTCTTCACGTCAGGAAGATGATTTCAATGATTAGTTCTTCTGGTTTCTCTTCTCCGTCATCTAGTCAGGAACTATGTGATGACTACAGCGGTTCTTGTGTGATTCCCTAACTCAGGTCCAACATCGTTGATGACGGGTTCTCGTGTCTACGGCAGATGACAGTGGTTCTGTTACTGTAGTTGTCAGGCCAAGAGTAACACCTGTGTAACGACGTGTTGTCTGAGATGACAGCTTCGTGTTTGAAGTAACATGTCTCCTTCTGACAAGTATGCAGACGAATGCCACTCAGGGACTTGGGAGTCAGTGTCAGGTGTGACAAGGTCTCAGTGTTGAATTAAACAGGACAACACACACAGGCAAATGTTTACAAGTGCATGGTCTCTAGTTCACTCTGTGACTCACTCTGTGACTCACTCTGTGACTATAATCTGCTTCGGTGACTGGTGACTTGTCTGTTGTACTAGAGCTATTCTATGTCTCTGGTCTAACTACTCACTTCAGCCAACGTTACTCGCTATCCTACCAACTGCCCGGTAGTCTTCTCTTCCGTAGTCTCTCTCAGCTACCTACCAACTGCCCGGTAGCCTTCTCTTCCGTAGTCTCTCTCAGCTACCTACCAACTGCCCGGTAGCCTTCTCTTCCGTAGTCTCTCTCAGCTACCTACCAACTGCCCGGTAGCCTTCTCTTCCGTAGTCTCTCTCAGCTACCTACCAACTGCTCGGTAGTCTTCTCTTCCGTAGTCTCTCTCAGCTACCTACCAACTGCCCGGTAGCCTTCTCTTCCGTAGTCTCTCTCAGCTACCTACCAACTGCTCGGTAGCCTTCTCTTCCGTAGTCTCTCTCAGCTACCTACCAACTGCCCGGTAGCCTTCTCTTCCGTAGTCTCTTTCAGCTACCTACCAACTGCCCGGTAGCCTTCTCTTCCGCAGTCTCTCTCAGCTACCTACCAACTGCCCGGTAGCCTTCTCTTCCGTAGTCTCTCTCAGCTATCTACCAACTGCTCGGTAGCCTTCTCTTCCGTAGTCTCTCTCAGCTACCTACCAACTGCCCGGTAGCCTTCTCTTCCGTAGTCTCTTTCAGCTACCTACCAACTGCTCGGTAGCCTTCTCTTCCGTAGTCTCTTTCAGCTACCTACCAACTGCCCGGTAGCCTTCTCTTCCGTAGTCTCTCTCAGCTACCTACCAACTGCTCGGTAGCCTTCTCTTCCGTAGTCTCTCTCAGCTACCTACCAACTGCTCGGTAGCCTTCTCTTCCGCAGTCTCTCTCAGCTACCTACCAACTGCTTGGTAGTCTTCTGCTCTATGGTCTCCTCTGGAATACTTTGATCCCCTAATTTATATTTCCTATTCTCCAGCTTCGGTCAATTAGTTCTCCATTTCTTCAGTTCTCGCGCCTCAACTTTCCTTGAATTATTGTGCCGCCAAAGAAAGGTTACCTTGTCTTGAACTTTCTATATGATCTAAAAGGTTGTGGGATTTTCCAGTAGGGCCATGAGAAAATTTTATTTGGTTTGGGTACACTTTTAATACTAGCATTGTAAACAGAATTTCGAGCAATGGCAATTCTATGAACTCCATCTCTCGGACAGGGTTCTAAAGTTATGCGTGGGTACCACGAATGGTGTTTTCAGGGCTTCCCTTACCCTGGTCATTGTACCCTTGTAACTTGGTTACAAATATATTATTAGAACTTATGTTTATTATGCTGCCAATCTTCATTGTATCATATTTTTATTTCTATAAATTGCCGTCAAATAGAGCCAGTTTGATTCACGTATATCCTTTTATATCAGCCAGATCTTTATTTTTGAAGGATTCAAGTATATCATTTAATATCAGCCAGATATTTATATTTGAAGGAAAGTATGGTCTGTGATGTAATAACTGATTTAAATAACACATTTTTAAAAGTAAGTTTGTGTTGTGTGTCATAATTTTGTGTAAAATAACAGCATTTATAGGTATTGTCAGATGTCACGCTAGAACAGAAACAAAGCCTGCATTACATCCTACAAGCTTACATCAGAGACAATAAACAACAAAAATATGAGCCAATAAAGAGAGAAAGAGATGAATACATAAAATAGAGATATGAAGACGAACAAGAGTATGAGAAGCTACTTGCCACATGAGAACTCATTCGTCACTAGTATACTCGCCAGCGAACTCGTCATGATTAGATCGCATGCTGTCTTGTGGGATTGTCGTTGTTGTTTAATGCTCACAATGAGTAAGTTTACTCTTTTGTGAGCCCTGAAAAGGACGTTCAGTGGCGGGTTGTAGTAGCTTTCCTCACATCCGAGCATGCTGGTGAAGGTGGTCCATGGTCCTCCATGCGGTTGTGCTATGCTTGGGTTCATCTGCATGGTGCTCACTACTACAGGGATCACATCGATCCACATTTCGTCAACCAGGCTGCTTTGAAAACATCCTGTTTCCAAGGAATGCTACATGGAAGAGAGATTGTGATCTTGGTCAGTATATTTTGTGCCTGACTTTGACACGATGTCTCGGTCAGTATGTTGTGCCTGACTGGACTAGCGTCTCAGTTCCTCAGCTTGTGAGATTATTTGATTAAATTATTGGCCTATGACTGGTGGTATGGTTAGAGCATTTTGCTCTCACAGCAAAGGAGCTTTGCTCTTGAACGGATGCTGCACATTTCAACTGACCCAGCTGTACATATGGGTAACTCGCTCTGCTCTGAGCTGGCAAGTGGGATGCAGTGAGGAAAGGAACAGTGCTCCTATTTCACCCTGTATGACAGTTTCTGCTCCGGAGCTACTTGTCCTCCTAAACTGATCAATTATAAATTTATTGCTGCACGCCCACGTTTCTTAGTTCATTTGCAGCAATTTCTTTGTGATGTATTGTCTGGTAAGGTTATATGTCAGTGTTTGTGTCTGTGCTATTTATATTCATACAAGTGTTTGTATGTATGCATGTATAGACTATGCTGTACACAGATTATCCATGACTTATAGCTAACTGGTCTAACTACACACTATATCTGTGTACCATTGTTACTTCCCACATCACTTGATAGTGGTTTTAACAACAAAAATCATTATGACCAAATTGTATACTGTGGTGGCCAATGCAAAGACACATAACTCTTTATATTTAAATATAGGGTAACTGGTGGTCTGTACTGCCTGGTTTCTATAGATATGGTCTGATTCAAAATGGAGATCCCCATTCAGGCATTGACTGCTTCTAAATCAAATGGTTAATTGTAAGAGATTACATTTCTGTACTTCTGAAACCAGAAGTAAGGTTAATTGTAAGAGATTACATTTTTGTAGTTCAAATCTATAATGTAAGGTACATTGTAATTGTTTCATTTCTCTGGCACTAACATTGAAATGTGCGTTGCATCAATAAACTGATTTGAATTGTAACCTACAGCTGAAACTAGATTTTAAATGTCTTTATCTGACACTACCACTTAAATGTCTACAGCTGACACTACCACTTAAATGTCTTTATCTGACACTACCACTTAAATGTCTACATCTGACACTACCACTTAAATGTCTTTATCTGACACTACCACTTAAATGTCTTTATCTGACACTACCACTTAAATGTCTTTATCTGACACTACCACTTAAATGTCTTTATCTGACACTACCACTTAAATGTCTTTATCTGACACTACCACTTAAATGTCTTTATCTGACACTACCACTTAAATGTCTTTATCTGACACTACCACTTAAATGTCTTTATCTGACACTACCACTTAAATGTCTTTATCTGACACTACCACTTAAATGTCTTTATCTGACACTACCACTTAAATGTCTACATCTGACACTACCACTTAAATGTCTACAGCTGACACTACCACTTAAATGTCTACATCTGACACTACCACTTAAATGTCTACAGCTGACACTACCACTTAAATGTCTACATCTGACACTACCACTTAAATGTCTACAGCTGACACTACCACTTAAATGTCTACAGCTGACACTACCACTTAAATGTCTTTATCTGACACTACCACTTAAATGTCTTTATCTGACACTACCACTTAAATGTCTACATCTGACACTACCACTTAAATGTCTACAGCTGACACTACCACTTAAATGTCTACAGCTGACACTACCACTTAAATGTCTACAGCTGACACTACCACTTAAATGTCTACAGCTGACACTACCACTTAAATGTCTACAGCTGACACTACCACTTATACGAATTAGACAAGTA
This sequence comes from Ariolimax columbianus, assembly GCA_036924085.1. Lineage (NCBI taxonomy): Eukaryota > Metazoa > Mollusca > Gastropoda > Stylommatophora > Arionidae > Ariolimax > Ariolimax columbianus. The sequence goes on along the minus strand of JAVGWX010000022.1, from coordinate 9,504,155 downwards.
TCCCACTTTTACATCCTATTTTAGCCAGGGAAATCATTCATCAGTATCAACTTTTTCCGACTGTTCCGGGTCATGCGATTGATTAAGCTTCTCAGCCGAGGCGAAGGAATTCGTACGCTGCTCTGGACTTTCATTAAATCCTTCCAGGTATGTGAACATAGTACATCCAACAAGTGTTTGCTATATATATTTGGGATTTTGATTGTTTAAATTCTTTTGATACCCATGAATTATCAGGGTCTGAAAGGGGCACAAAGAATAGTAACACTGTCACCTATCAGGGTTGCCGTTATAGGGGTGGCTAATGAGATAAGGCCTTGAGAATGGCTAGCCCATCCTGCAGAAATTATAAGCCATATTAAAAATAGAAGAAGACCTCTAGACCCCCAAGGTAGAGGAGAAGCTACCAAGTCAGATCCTCATACAAGTCAAATATATGTTTCTGTTTTTAACCATGTTCAGCCCAGTTCTTACCATTCTTGTCACTTTCAGTCTATTCAGGATGTTGTTTATGACTGCTAGTCTATTCATGCATACTAATCTAAGGGACATTCAATAAGGAAGATTGACTTAGCTAGGCCACAATATATGAGACTCATTCTTCTACAGAAGATACTAGAGGACAAGATATAGGGAAAAAGACGAATGGGGTGACCAAAATTCACTTTTGCATCTCAGGCATGCTGAGACATTAAAGTATGCAATGAGGAGAGTTGAAGAGGAGAGAGTATGACGGGCTCAGACAACCTTACAACCAGTCTCAGAACTGATCAACCAGATGATGAGGATGAAGCTAAAGATCTTAAACTCTAAAGTTGGCCTTTCAACTCCAAAGGTGGCCCTTTAACTCCAAAGTTGGCCCTCCAACTCCAAAGTTGGCCCTCCAACTCCAAAGTTGGCCCTTCATCTCCAAAGTTGGCCCTTTATCTCCAAAGTTGGCCCTCCAACTCCAAAGTTGGCCTTCCATCTCCAAAGTTGGCCTTCCATCTCCAAAGTTGGCCCTCCATCCCCAAAGTTTCCCTCCATCTCCAAAGTTGGCCCTCCATCCCCAAAGTTTCCCTCCATCTCCAAAGTTGGCCCTCCTATATGGAATAGAAACATTGTGGAGACTAGACTTAATATTCAGAGATTGCCAGGTTTTATAAACAAATTTCTGAGACAGTTTCTGGGACTGCAGTGGTTCGACAGTGTTACAAATTAAAGCTATTGGGAGAAAACAGAACAAAGAAATGTGGAAAGAGGAATTCTTGGTAAGAAGATGATGTTGGATAGGCCATACTCTATGAAAGCCCCAAGCCAATACTGCCATACATGTTCTGTTCTGGAACCTCAAGGAAAGAGAGATAAAGTAAAGCCAAAGGACACATGGAAAACAGATCTAGAGGCCAAATACAAGACAAATGGGGAAAAGCTGGAAGAACTGGAGCAAATAGAACAGGTCTGATTGGAGAGGGTTGGTTGGTGGTCTCAGGTCTGGTTGGAGAGGGTTGGTTGATGGTCTCGCTGGACAGGTTTGATCGGTGAGGGTTGGTTGATGGTCTCACAGGACAGGTTTGATCGGTGAGGGTTGGCTGCTGGTCTCAGATCTGATTGGTGAGGGTTGGTTGATGGTCTCACAGGACATGTCTGGTTGGAGAAGGTTGGTTGCTGGTCTCAGATCTGATTGGTGAGGGTTGGTTGATGGTCTCACAGGACAGGTTTGATCAGTGAGGGTTGGTTGATGGTCTCACAGGACATGTCTGGTTGGAGAAGGTTGGTTGCTGGTCTCAGATCTGGTTGGTGAGGGTTGGTTGATGGTCTCACAGGACAGGTTTGATCGGTGAGGGTTGGTTGATGGTCTCACAGGACAGGTCTGGTTGGAGAAGGTTGGTTGCTGGTCTCAGATCTGGTTGGTGAGGGTTGGTTGATGGTCTCACAGGACAGGTTTGATCGGTGAGGGTTGGTTGATGGTCTCACAGGACAGGTCTGGTTGGAGAAGGCTGGTTGCTGGTCTCAGATCTGGTTGGTGACGGTTGGTTGATGGTCTCACAGGACAGGTCTGATTGGAGAAGGTTGGTTGCTGGTCTCACAGGACAGGTTTGATCGGTGAGGTTTGGTTGATGGTCTCAGGTCTGCTTGGAGAGGGTTATTTGATGGTCTCAGGTTTGCTTGGAGAGGGTTGGTTGATGGTCACAGGTTTGCTTGGAGAGGGTTGGTTGATAGTCTCAGGTTTGCTTGGAGAGGGTTGGTTGATGGTCTCAGGTCTGCTTGGAGAGGGTTGGTTGATGGTCGCAGGTTTGCTTGGAGAGAGTTGGTTGATGGTCACAGGTTTGCTTGGAGAGGGTTGGTTGATGGTCTCAGGTCTGCTTGGAGAGGGTTGGTTGATGGTCGCAGGTTTGCTTGGAGAGGGTTGGTTGATAGTCACAGGTTTGCTTGGAGAGGGTTGGTTGATGGTCTCACAGGACAGGTCTGGTTGGAGAGAATTGGTTGGTGGTCTCACAGGACAGGTCTGATTGGTGAGAGTTGGTTGATGGTCTAACGGGACAGGTCTGCTTGATGACGGTTGGTTGATGGTCTCTGGTCTGCTTGGTGATGGTTGGTTGATGGTCTAATGGGACAGGTCTGCTTGGTGAGGGTTGGTTTTTGGTTTTACAGGACATGTCTGGTTGGAGAGGATTGGTTGTTGGTGCACCCAAGGTGATAACGGCAAACAAGAAGAAGTCTATTCAGGCTGTTATATGGTACTGTCAGCCTATTCAAGCTATTTGTCACTGCCAATCTATTCAGGATATTATTTGTGACTGTCAGTCTATTGAGACTGTTGTTTATGACTGTCAGTCTATTGAGACTGTTGTTTGCAACTGTGTCTCTTCAGGATGTCATTTCTGACTGTTAGTCTATTCCAACTTGTTTGTGACTGTAAGTCATTTCAGGCTGTTGTTTGTGACTGTTATTCTTCTTCTTCTTCTTCTTCTTCTTCGTTCGTTCTCAATCTCCCACTACCAAACCCTGAAAGGGCTTAAGTAGCAGAATGTAGTCCAGAGAACGGAATGCGTTGTGTCGTAGTTTACAGCTTAGCTACGATATTTGCACCTTTCGGTCCAACACATCCGACTTCAGCAAGCATTTTTTGAGTACCGGGTTAGCATTCCCTCTTCGATCCCTTCTCCTTAGCCAGTCTGCCCTGCTGCAGCCTGTTATCCAGGATCACCGCATGGAGGTGTAGAAGGGTCTTGGCAGCTATGGTTCGCTGACCCTGACGCTAGCAGTCAGCTATGGGTCGCTAACCACTGCAGCTCATGCGCTGCTCAGCATCTTGATCCCTGACTGTCATTCTATTTTACTTGTGTCAAGTATGCATATATATCTATTGGTAGCCGTTGTGGAGGTATTTCACACAATAAATCGGAATGGTAAGGGTATTAACATAGACGGAGAAATGCTCAACGATTACCAGTTTGAAAATGGCATATCTGTCATCAGACACAATATCATGGAAGTTGAGAAAAGCCTAAATGAGTTCAACAACACAAGCGAGGCCGTTGATTTAAAAATAAAAGATGCAATATATGGTCAATACTTTCTGACCCTACAAGAAAATGTGGCTTGGAAATGATCCTGTAAACAACATGACTTCGTACATGAGAAACAGCAAACTCTCGTGGAATCCATCTGGAGATCTCAAGATGGATAGCAGCGGGGATTATTCAGTTTCAATCACATCAGGACCATAATTAACAGATTAAAAACAGTGAAAAGAGAGCTTACACCTTCAACAGAACAGCATGGTCATTCAAGCCATGGTGTATGGCTGTAAGATGTGGGACCTACGAAAAATTGTCATAGCACGGCTCTAAGCTACTCAACGAGATATGGAGCGTAGAACGCACCAAACTTACTGCAGAACCACAACCGCAACACTGCCATCAGGCGTCAAACTTGCCCCAATGACGTCGTAGATAAGGCATGGCAAAGAAACACAGCTTGACAGGATACTTGTTACGTTTGCCTGACAATAGATGGGCACATAAAGTGGCATCATGCTAGCCCTACATCTATAATTGTTAACTTAGATATCCACCAATGAGATGAAGGGATGGCCTGCGACAAAATCTCAGTCTGGTAATACTCCTAAGGCAACAGACAGGTGAGTTTAGATGTCATAAGGCTCATGAAGTGCCTGGATGAACATTAGGATTACAGCATATATATATATACATACATAATGTGTGTGTGTATGTCATTCATCCCTGACAGGCTCTCCCTTATGTGGCTCTGCTGATTGTTATGCTGTTTTTCATCTATGCAGTTATTGGAATGCAGGTGAGTGCTGTTTTTTTTTATCCCTCTCTTATAATTTTGTTTTCAGGAATATTCAGTAAGACGATTTGTTTATGTATTCTTGAAACACGTTCTTGACTACCTTGGTCTTGTTCATGAGTCTTTATCTGGGAACAGAAGGGGTTAATCAATGGATTTCATGGGTCAGTGAATAGATTTCATGGGTCAGTGAATAGATTTCTGGTGGTCAATATTTCTAGTTCTCAGTGAATAGATTTAAATCTATTAGTGAATAAATGTAAATTGGTCAGTTGATAGATTGCTTGGGATAATTGATTTATCTCAAGAGCTCAGTTGATAGATTTCATGGGATAATTGATTTATCTCAAGAGCTCTGTTGATAGATTTCAAGTTATCACTGGGTAGGTTTCATGAATCAATGATGTTTCAAGTGGTCAGTGGATATATTTCATTTGTCAATGATACGATTTCAAGTGGTCAGCAGATAGACTTCAAGTTGTCAAGTTATAGATTTCAAGTTGTTAGTTTATAGATTTTAAGAGGTCATTGGACAGATTTCATCTGTCAGTGATAAGGTTTAAAGAGATCAGTGGATGGATTTCAAGTGGTAAGTGGATGGATTTCATGTGGCAGTGATAAGGTTTAAAGGGATCAGTGGATGGATTTCAAGTGGTAAGTGGATAGATTTCATGTGGCAATGATAAGGTTTAAAGGGATCAGTGGATGGATTTCAAGTGGTAAGTGGATAGATTTCATGTGGCAATGATAAGGTTTAAAGGGATCAGTGGATGGATTTCAAGTGGTAAGTGGATGGATTTCATGTGGCAATGATACGATTTAATGGGATCAGTGGATGGATTTCAAGTGGTAAGTGGATGGATTTCATGTGGCAATGATACGATTTAATGGGATCAGTGGATGGATTTCAAGTGGTAAGTGGATGGATTTCATGTGGCAATGATACGATTTAAAGGGATCAGTGGATGGATTTCAAGTGGTAAGTCAGTGTGGCATTCTCTTTGGCAAACCTCTACACCTCACGGTAGAAGAGGAGCGACTAAGTAAGTAAGTAAGTAAGTACATTTAGTTGTGAGAAAATAGTTCTCTTTTTTGCTAACCTCTCGTGTGTAGAATTGATGATAGATATTAGATTCATCTCTCGACTACTCATACTATGATTTGTTCACTGTGTAATGATATATATGTTTTTTTCATGAACTTAAAACCATTAGTCAGATAATAACGGACTGCTGAAGAAGGAGACTTAATTTTTATAGCATAGTAGCTATGGAAAATAAGATTTTGGCTTACAATATTCACATTTACAACTGTTTGACTAACAACAGTGTGACTTGCAACAATCTGACTTAGAGCAGTTTAACTTGCAAAAGTTTGTCTTTCAACATTTTGACACTCAACTGTTTGACTAAAAACAGTGTGACTTGCAACAATCTGACTTAGAGCAGTTTAACTTGCAAAAGTTTGTCTTTCAACATTTTGACACTCAACTGTTTGACTTACAACTGTTTGGAGGGTATCCAATGACACAAGTTGGAGAGTTTTCTACCTTAGAGATAATTGTGTAAAATTATTGGAACAGTTTATTGAAATGGAATTCCAGGAGACGTTTCCAGCTGTTTCCAGTCATTGATTTATTTTATATTAAGAATTTTGATTTACCTGAATGTTTACCTGAGCTTAATTTCACTGAGTATTTCTTGTTTTCTGCCATCAAATACAGATGTTTGGACGCATCAAACTGGACTTTGGAACAGAGATTCATCAGAACAACAACTTTCAGACTTTTCCGCATGCCGTCCTGGTGCTGTTCCGTTCAGCGACTGGCGAAGCTTGGCAAGAAATCATGCTGTCCTGCTCAGACAAGGACACCGTGCATTGTGACCCTGCAGCTGAACCGAGTGGCAATTTAACAGATGGCAAACAATCTTACTGTGGAAATGATTTTGCCTACATATATTTCATCTCATTTTACATTCTCTGCTCGTTTCTGGTATGAGACTTTTCTTGTGTTCCAATAACTTTTTTCTTGTGTTCCAATAACTCTTTTATTGTGTTCCAATAACTTTTATTGTGTTCCAATAACTCTTTTATTGTTTTCCAATAACTCTTTTATTGTGTTCCAATAACTTGTATTGTGTTCCAATAACTCTTTTATTGTGTTCCAATAACTTTTATTGTGTTCCAATAACTTTTTTCTTGTGTTTCAATAACTTTTTTCTTGTGTTTCAATAACTCTTTTATTGTGTTCCAATAACTCTTTTCTTATGTTCCAATAACTTTTATTGTGTTTCAATAACTCTTCTATTGTGTTCCAATAACTCCTCTATTGTGTTCCAATAACTCTTTTATTGTGTTCTAATAACTCTTTTATTGTGTTGCAAGAACTCTTTTCTTGTGTTGCAGCTATATTCAGTTCAAACATCTTGTATACAAACAAGTTAGTATTGAAATGAAAGCTGATCTCAACTCATCAACTTAATGTGGGGGACTCACAAGTTCAACAGTTCGCACCAGTCACATATTACTGTCACATATGAATGTACCATGTATGACTTGATCCTTCTGGTTACCCCTGAACATATTGCAGCAGTTTGGGGGACGGTGTGGGCTAGTAGTTAACCTTTAACACATCCTTGTAACACCCAAGCGGACCAACTCGGCATACAAAAACAGTGTGCAGAAAAAAATTGTTTTTTTTAACGAAGCCACTCCCGACAGCCATTTTTTTTACTGCTGAATACGTCACCATATATACATGATATTTTGCCGGTTAAAGTATCGTATGTTAGATTACAAATGGCTTTTGAACAGTTTTAATTTTGTATAAGCCGTTTGGAGCAAGCCGACTTTTTGCGAAAGGGGAATTAGGTTGTTGAGAACGATCTTTATCGAGTAGATCTGTTTATTTTGTTTGTTTAGATGAAAGAACTACGTTTGAATTGGAAACTAACAGTTGTGTTGATATTGTAAACACAGTATCAATACGTTGTTGTGGTTTCCATGGTTTTCTATCGGAGCGACTAGGCCTAGTGGTCGAGCCCAAATTTTTTCAGAGATTTTCATACATTTTCAACTTCATCTTTTTGAATCTCAGAAAGTAACAAATACACAACAAAAACAATAACACCCACATGTTCGTTATTCAATTGTGTTTCTACACACAAGAAAATCATATTTATTGACAAACAAACATAAAAGTTACAAATTTTGAAGGTCGACTACCATAGCGAGAAATTAAGTTAATTAATTAGGTCAAATTTTCGCAATTAAAAAAGATGGTGTGCTAAAGGTTAAGTGACACGGCTCACAATCCAAAGGTGCTGGGTTCAATCACCATCACAGCACCGACCGTTACCCTGGGGAAGCAAACCCTTAGAAAATGCAGGAGGAAGCAGACCCTGACATAAAATGCATGCCAAAGTCGGACGCACTGGGCCGACAGGTGCAAAATAAAAACCGCTGTGCAATGCACACCACCTTGGGGAATAGATAAATAAGATGAACACAAAGAAAACACCACAGCAGTTGATTTTTTACCAGGTCCTATTGAGGTCATCTTTGTGAGTGTGGCAGAGTTAAGGTTATTGACATCCTAAGTCACGGTGCCAAATTACGATATGTGTTAGAGTCTATTTTTAGCTGAGTAGTTTACTTATCTTCAGAGTTACAACATACATCTACACAACGACACGACTTCAACACAGTAAACACTATCACTGACCATAAAACAAAATATCATTTATTAACAAGAATAATTATTGCACAATATCAACAGAAAAGCAAAGAACTTCTTAACTACTTACTTACTTAGTCGCTCCTCTTCTACCTTAAGGTGTAGAGGTTTGCCAAAGAGAACGCCACACTGCTCTATCCGCCGTCTTTTTCCTGGCCTCTTTCCAATCCAGCCCTCTATCACTTAGGGACTGTCGTATGTTGTCTTGCCAACGTACTTTGGGACGTCCTCGGGGTCTGCGTCCTTGACTTTTATCTCCCATGACCGCTTTGGTATCCGATCTTCTTCCATTCTACAGACATGGCCAAACCACTAGTTGGGACTGCTCCACTCGTGTCTGCAGGGGTTGAACTTCAAGACTGCTAAGTATTGTCTGGTTACGAATCTTGTCCCTTTTCGTCACCTGAACCACCTTTCTTAGGTACCTCATTTCTGAAGTACTTCTTAACTAAAAATCATCATATATATATTTAACTACCACAGAAGATAGAAGCAGTTGCTGTTGATGTTATTTTCACCTGGAGTCCCTGTTGGGCTGATGGCGTTACTCTGTCCATTGTTTCTCAAGAAGTGGAGAAGTTTAAAAATTATTAATAGTAGTGACTTTATTCACCTGGGCTGAGTCCATTTTATTGTCGATGACAGGCGTTGACTCTGTAGCTCCCAGAGTGGCTCTTATATATTGTTCCTCTGACTTTTTTCAGGCACTGATTTACAGCTGGGTCATTTGAAAAAAGTGGTCATACCATAAAAAATCCACGACATACTTGATCTGTCACACCAAGCACGATGTGATTCTTTCAGTTCAGGTGACATCTCCACCATTACAAGAAGTTTGTAAGGCTTTCAGTTCAGGTGCCATCTCCACCATTACAAGAAGTTTGTAAGGCTTTCAGTTCAGGTGCCATCTCCACCATTACAAGAAGTTTGTAAGGCTTTCAGTTCAGGTGCCATCTCCACCATTACAAGAAGTTTGTAAGGCTTTCAGTTCAGGTGCCATCTCCACCATTACAAGAAGTTTGTAAGGCTTTCAGTTCAGGTGCCATCTCCACCATTACAAGAAGGTTGTAAGACCTTCAGTTCAGGTGCCATCTCCACCATTACAAGAAGTTTGTAAGGTCTTCAGTTCAGGTACCATCTTCACCATTATAAGAAGTTTGTAAGACCTTCAGTTCAGTTCAGGTGCCATCTTCACCATTACAAGAAGTTTGAAAGGCCTTCAATTCAGTTCAAGTGCCAACTCCACCATTACAAGAAGTTTGTAAGGCCTTCAGTTCAGGTACCATCTCCACAGAGAAGGTCAGATGCAGTGGATCTTCAATGTCCTCTATCTGTTTCCTTGGTGATGCAATCTACCTGGCTTTTCCCTGTCCATCTTTCATGTTATCCTCCCATTTATATCATTGTTTACCTGTGGCACATCTACTCTCATGGTGATATTGATGAAATAATCCCTTAGTTGTGAGCTGGCAACTCTTGACAGCCCAATGCCTCCCGAACAAAAGCACATGTCCTCCTCTCTTGCTGTAGTGATGTGTAGAGTATGGTGGAATGTGATGGGAGCAGCAGACTTCACAGATCGGCCAGCCCTGGGTACAAAGTCTGGAGATGCTCAACTGACTTCTTGTGGTCGTGGCAGAATCTGCAGTTTGGTTCACGTGGTGGGTCCATTCTATTCAGATGTTTGTTGAGAGGGGCATGGTCTGTTCTCAGCTTGAAGATCAAACACTGCTCTCCATATTTCCTTCCACTATTATTTTCAGCAAGGTGTTATGTATTTTGGTGTGACCCAAATATCTTAACTGTTGGACTTCATTCAGTTTGTGCATATGATTTACACAAGACTTTATTTATTTTATTTTGTTCCCAGGAGATGCACCTCATCCATCTATATATCCATATTTCAAAGGCATCAGTTCTCTTCTGCAATTGTTTGTTCACTGTCTACATTACTATGTCATACAGTAAGGACTTAACACTTGTGAAAGGCACAAAAGTATATACCAAATATGAACAAACCTTGTAAGCTCTAACCTGTGACTTGACATTCTGAGCTGACAGACCTTGCAGATTTGGCTGTGACACGACATTCTGAGCTGACAAACCTTACAGGTGTGGTTGTGACAGGACATTCTGAGCTGACAAACCTTACAGGTGTGGCTATGAGATGGCATACTGAGCTGATAAACCTTACAGATGTGGCTGTGAGATGGCATACTGAGCTGATAAACCTTACAGATGTGGCTGTGAGATGGCATACTGAGCTGATAAACCTTACAGATGTGGCTGTGAGATGGCATACTGAGCTGACAAACTTTACAGGTGTGGCTCTAACATGTGACATGACATTCTAAGCTGACAAACCTTACAGATGTGGCTGTGAGATGGCATACTGGGCTGATAAACCTTACAGATGTGGCTGTGAGATGGCATACTGAGCTGATAAACCTTTCAGGTGTGGCTTTAACCTGTGACATGACATTCTGAGCTAGACAAACCTTACAGGTGTGGCTCTAACTTGTGAGATGACATTCTGAGCTGACAAACCTTACATGCGTGGCTCTAACCTGTGACATGACATTCTGGGCCGACAAACCTTACTGGTGTGGCACTAACCTGTGACATGACATTCTGAGCTGACAAACCTTACAGGTGTGGCTCTAACCTGTGACATGACATTCTGAACAATCTTTCAGATCATCAACCTGTTTGTGGCTGTCATTATGGACAACTTTGACTACCTGACCCGTGATTGGTCAATTCTGGGTCCACATCATCTGGATGAGTTTGTGAGGCTGTGGTCGGAGTACGACCCAGAGGCCAAGTGAGTGATCATTTCAGTCCTTCACTCAGTTAATCATTTTATTTCTAAAACATAGTCTGTTCAATAATAATTGTCTGGGAGAGGAGCTGGGTTCACAATAATAGAACCACTATAACATTTCGAGCTTGTTGTAATAGATGACTACAGAGGGTTGTGAATGGGGCTTGCAACGTGTGAAACCATCTCTCCGGATGCTTAGATAAAGGCTTCCTATAAAGAGGCCAACTAATGGGGGAGCGCTATGCTTCAATTCAAGCGAAAACACTAATTATCAATTGTCTGCGTAAACATGATCGAACCGTCCAGTTCTTTAGTCCTACTATATGACTGTGTAATGTGACATTGTAACTAAGAGTATCACATGTATATATATGACTGTGACGGCTGTCCTAGAATGTAAAATGTGCGCAATAAAAATGAGATACTTGCAAAGAATTCTTGGCATATAACAAGTTTTTTAAAGTACAACCACCAACAAGGACAAGAGGGCACAGCTACAAGTGGACTAAGGAGAGGTCCAGATTAGATATTAGGAAGTATGTCTTTAGCCAGAGAGTAGTGAATGCTTGGAATGCATTGCCAAGTGAGGTAGTGGAGGCTGGGACGGTTAATGCATTTAAGAACAGATTGGATGCGTACAGCTTCTAGAGCTTCTTCTTCGTACGCAGTCAGACAGTAACCAAGCTTCTAGAGTAAGGTGACGTAAATGGAACTGGTTGTATACAGACTCTGCAGAGTCTTCTAAACCAGTATAAAGACATTAAGTTAAGTTAAGTTATTTCATATTTGAATTGCATTACAAACGAGAGTGTTCTTGAAACTGTTAGGAGGAAGGAGTTAAGTCAATATTAAAACCTATTGACTGAAGTAAAAATATGAAGATTGACATGGTATGGGCATATATCACTGTGTCTGGGAAGAGTGGGAGAGGAAGACCAAACAAGAGATGGGAGGACAATATAAAAGAGCGGACGGGAAGGTCTATAGCTGAAACTAATACCCTGGTGAAAAATGGAGACGTATGGCGGAAACTGGTTCGACAAACTGCAATAATGGGGCCTCAACGACCTTCTAGGTTATGGGGGACTGATGATGATGATGAGAATACATGCTGTTCTATGTTACTTAAGATTATCTGTTGTTCTGTTACTTAAGAGTACCTCTGCTGTTCTATGTTACTTAAGATTATCTGTTGTTCTGTTACTTAAGAGTATCTCTGCTGTTCTATGTTACTTAAGATTATCTGTTCTATGTGAGTGTGCAGATCTTAAACATTGAACCTACAGATGTTGTACACCTGTGTTGTTTCAGGGGCAGAATCAAGCACTTGGATGTTGTGACATTACTCAGGAAAATTTCTCCTCCTCTAGGGTTTGGTAAACTGTGCCCTCACAGAGTTGCTTGTAAGGTAAGCGAGTCTGGTGACAGTTTGTTTAGGGGATGTTGCTTGTAAGGTAAGCAAGTCTGATGACAGTTTGTTTAGGGGATGTTGCTTGTAAGGTAAGCGAGTCTGGTGACAGTTTGTTTAGGGGATGTTGCTTGTAAGGTAAGCAAGTCTGGTGACAGTTTGTTTAGGGGATGTTGCTTGTAAGGTAAGCGAGTCTGGTGACAGTTTGTTTAGGGGATGTTGCTTGTAAGGTAAGCAAGTCGGATGACAGTTTGTTTAGGGGATGTTGCTTGTAAGGTAAGCAAGTCTGATGACAGTTTGTTTAGGGATGTTGCTTGTAAGGTAAGCAAGTCTAATCAGTTTGTTTAGGGATGTTGCTTATAAGGTAAGCAAGTCTGATTAGTTTGTTTAGGGGATGTTGTATGTGTGTCTTTTATCAACTACTCGTTCTTACGGGTTCCTCACTTGACATCTTCTCTCTGGTAGCTGGTTATAATTGGGACACTTCTTATACCCCACAGGTCGTACTGAAAACATGCACCAAACAATAGACAAGAAAGTTAAGTAGTATGCACTGCAGAATTTAAGTCCAGGAAATGAATGCACATTCCTGTAAAAGGGTCACGTGCTTGCAGATTCTATACACCTCAAGAAGTGTTGTCGTTGTCCTATCCTTTGTCAAACCCATCTTAACAGCTGTGGGATATAGACTAAGTTTGAGAAATTAAATTGTCAGTTGTCCTGGACACTAAACTTATGATCTCACCTGTGTCCTGTCACAGTTGTCCTGGATACTAAACTTATGATCTCACCTGACATAGGACCTAATTTGACAGAGAACCATTAAGGTAACTTGACAGAAAACCTAACTTGACAAAGAACCTAATTTGACAAAGAACCTAACTTGACAAAGAACCTAATTTGACAAAGAACCTAACTTAACAGAGAACCATAGAAACTTAAATGAAAATCTTGAACCAAGGCTTGGGGCACAATATGAAGGATGGCTGCAAATCCAATCAAGGGGAGAACATATGTTGCTGTCCTGTGACACCATTAGGCGTGAGGGCCACTCACCTCACTTTGTCATTCATTGACCTAGACTCACCTAAGGTGGATGAGGAGGAGGAGGAGAAGAGTTGAGCATGGAGCTGGAAACCTTATCATGTAAAAGAAAAGTGTTATGAAAAAAAAAGGAAAATTGCAATGGTGAACAAATGCTGCTGGTGTCATATATTTATAGTTTAATCCATATTTTTTTTTAACTCATCATGTTTCCATATATTTGTGCAAATCTAATCCATATTTTTTCACTTGTTCTACAGTCAAACTCTATTCCATTTTTTTTTTCATTTGTCCAATTCAATGCCTAATCTGTGTTTTTTTTCCTGTTGTCCAATTCAATATCTAATCCATGTTTTTGCGTGTGTCCTATATTCACACTCTAATCCATGGTTTTCACTGGTCATTCATTTATACTTTAATTCATGTTCTTTCACTTGTCCTATATTCAATATCTAATCCATGTTTGTTTTTTTCATTTGTCATGCATTCAATCTTTAATCCATGTTGTTTTTTTTTTCATTTGTCATGCATTCAATCTTTAATCCATGTTTTGTTTCTTTTTTCATTTGTCATGTATTCAATCTTTAATCCATGTTTGTTTTTTCCATTTGTCATGCATTCAATCTTGAATCCATGTTTTGTTTCTTTTTTCATTTGTCATGCATTCAATCTTTAATCCATGTTTTGTTTATTTTTTCATTTGTCATGCATTCAATCTTTAATCCATGTTTTTTTTTCTCCATTTGTCATGCATTCAATCTTTAAACCATGTTTTGTTTCTTTTTTCATTTGTCATGCATTCAATCTTTAATCCATGTTTTTTTGTTTTTTTCATTTGTCATGCATTCAATCTTTAATCCATGTTTTGTTTTTTTTTTCATTTGTCATGCATTCAATCTTTAATCCATGTTTTTTTTTTTTTCATTTGTCATGCATTCAATCTTTAATCCGTGTTTTTTTTTTTTCATTAGTCATGCATTCAATCTTTAATCCATGTTTTGTTTGTTTTTTCATTTGTCATGCATTTAATCTTTAATCCATGTTTTTTTTGTTTCCATTTGTCATGCATTCAAATCTTTAATCCATGTTTTGTTTCTTTTTTCATTTGTCATGCATTCAATCTTTAATCCATGTTTTTTTGTTTCCATTTGTCATGCATTCAATCATTAATCCATGTTTGTTTTTTTTTCATTCGTCATGCATTAAATCTTTAATCCATGTTTTCACAATAATACTTTCATAAATGTGTGAACTCTAATCCAAGTTTCATTCTTACTTTTCATTTTGTTTAATCACATGCATAGTGTTTCTTCATCTGTTATACTTCAATACACACATATAATCTAATCCATGTTTTACATGTTTTACTTCTATGCATATGTAAAATCTAATCCATCTTTTTAAACAAGTTTTACTTCTACACATATGTAAAATCTTATCCATGTTTGTTTTTTTTACTTTTTATCCATCCATAAATATGCGTTATCTAATCCATGTTTCTTGCACTTATTCACAGAGACTTGTGAGTATGAACATGCCTCTGAACAGTGACGGCACTGTCATGTTCAATGCTACACTGTTTGCACTGGTGCGCACCTCACTCAAGATCAAAACAGAGGGCAATATCGACCAGGCCAACGAAGAGCTGAGAGCAGTCATCAAAAAGATTTGGAAGAGGACAAGTCCAAAGTTGTTAGACCAAGTTGTCCCTCCAGCAGGTAGTAAGTAGATTTGGAAGTCGCATGGACAATCAACAGCTTCTTTTCTTTTATAACCTCTGACCTCACATTACTGGTTTCATTAATAACTGGATTGGCCAGTTTTTTAAAGCGCTCAATTTAAATATTTGCTATTTAGGTTCATGTTGCTGACAGTTATCTTCAAGAGCCTTTTTTGTTATTCTAATGCATTCTGGCACATTCATTTGCTTGACAAAATTGCGTTTCTAAAAAATCTCTCAAATAAATCATTCGATTCTGCACAAAAACATTGAATTATTAAATTTTGTATTGAGTTTTATTTGTAACAGGTTCAGTTGTAAACACTTAATGTATTTTCAAACTATGTTAACATATGGATTGTCAACATTTGTATGGAAAAACAACATGTTATTAATATGTTTTTCTAAAGACGTGTACCTTGATATAATACTATTGTCTAGCAGTATTTTTCTCTTTAATATGTGACACTTCTTAATTTAGCAATGTCTTTTCTTTTTCATAGGATATTCTTTTGACTATTTTGTTAAGTTTAAAACAAATAAAAATATAATAGTAAAAGTATTCATGTTCCCAATGTAACCATTTTACTTTCAGTTTCTTTTTAAGTCCAGATAATACACTTAGATAAACTTTGGTAAACTTTGATTATTACACAGCGAAGATAGTAGTCTTGATTGAAAATGATTTATATGAATTGACTAACATTACCGGAACATTTCTAGTTAGAGGTATAACAAAATTGTGGTGTAGAGATTGGCAACAACAACAAAGAACAACAAATTGTAACTTGGCAATAACAACAAAGAACAACAAATTGTAACGTTGAGCATATACCATCATGCATATGGAGATCTGGAGAAATCAAGATTCATACTAAAGATAGAATATATAAATGCCAGTGTCAAGTCAGATATGTTGTAAGGAGCCAAAACACGCAGCACGATTAAGAAACAAACATTTTTTTAAATAGCAAAAATGATGTCCATGCTTTGACAGGATATCCTGGAAAACCCAGTGACCGCAGAAATGATATAAGGTGAAATATACCAAAAGAGATACTTAGAAAGGATCTGGTCTGGTAAGATAAAATAACAAGGTGATACAACAACTCCAGTCCTGTGTTATGAAGGATAATGGGTGATAGAAAATCGTGAGGAATGAAGGCATGTGGAAAAGGGCCAGCAACAACAGCTAATCGAACAACAAATTCTGTGAAGATAATGGGGCTGGATAGAACATATGGTGAGAAACAACATAGCCAAGCAGGTCTGATATGGAAACCAGAAGGAAGGAGAAAGAGAGAGACCTAAATATTCATGAAGAAGAGAATGTGCTATACCTGGAGACAGGCAGAAAGAATAGCCCAGAACAGTGTATGCTGGTGGGATATGGTCAATGTCCTATGCACCGAGCGATAGGAGTGATGGGCATAAATTGACTGATTGATTGACTGATTGATTGATTGACTGATACCGTCAGCTTCATTCATACGGTCACATAACTCAACTCATATTGTTCTTGTGTCTTTCCTCTCCAATAGGTTGGTTACATGTGTTAATGCAAAACTGGTTTGACATTTTTACATACATTTAGATGTAGGAAACTTTTCCTTCCCAACTTTTCCATCTTCGGAAAGAATTGCTTGCTTGTTCATCAGTTATTTCTTTCATTTTTCTCCCCTCTTTTTTGATGTAGTTGTTTGTAAGTAGAAGTTGTGCAACGTAGAAGAAGTAGAAAGACAAATTAACATGCGACCTCACATGAGCAATCATGTAGAACTGGAATCAATGCTTTGACTCACATGATTAATCAGATGGAATTGGAATCAATGCTTTGACTCACTTGAGTAAGATGGAATTGTAATCAATGCTTTGACTCACATGAGTAAGATGGAATTGGAATCAATGCTTTGACTCACATGAGTAATCAGATGGAATTGGAATCAATGCTTTGACTCACATGAGTAATCAGATGGAACTGGAATCAATGCTTTGACTCACATGATTAATCAGATGGAATTGGAATCAATGCTTTGACTCACTTGAGTAAGATGGAATTGTAATCAATGCTTTGACTCACATGAGTAATCAGATGGAATTGTAATCAATGCTTTGACTCACATGAGTTGTCATGTGGAATCAGCACTCTGACTCCCATAAAGAGTCATGCTGACCCAGAAATAAATATATCAACATTTATTTTATGAGTGTGTGTTTGCTTCAAGCCCCCTTTATTTTCAATCACATTTTCTTATGGTTTCCAAGTTGAGTCATTGACATGTTCGGCTTATTGAATATAAGGAATGAGCTTCTCGCCTGCCATATGATCTGTTCAAGTCCCATACACCTGATGTTGTAGATCAGTTGTGTTTTTGTAGATGTTCCAGATTGATTCTGTAGTCATTTTTGTGACCTTATATTCATTATGTTTAATTATTTCGTTGAGGTAGCTTATCCTGTTTTGTGTGTGTGTGTGCGTGTGTGTGGCTGTAGCTTATTTTCATCATTTTTACTCATGTGTAATTTGCTCTAACATAAGTATGGCACTAGCCTTGAAACTGACCTCCTGATAGGAAGATTGTGACAATAGATTTGCAGTGGCAATTCCTGTGGTCATTTCTACTACATGATGAGGTTGCTAGCCACATGCACAACCTTACTTAATCACCTATTATAAAATGGTAGTAGAGTATAGTGGGCTGTTTGTTCTTCTCTCCCATCCTCCCAAAGGAAAGCTCCAAACAGGGGAAGCTACTCTAACGCAAAGAATAATATATGCTTCTTGTCCTTCATTGTTCCCACTCGCCCTGCACTCCTCACATTCAGGTTTGGAGTAGTTTCATAGACACCCATGTAACCTGCCGGGCACGTCATTCATTGATTGATTGATGTTCGTAATCATGTGTGATGAAGATCACTCTTTTTGTTCAGCTGTGTGGACAATCATTTGATTTTATTCTGTCCACTGAAATGGGTGACTTGATTTGGATTAAAGTGAGGAACATTTACGCAATATGTCAACCTCACTCTCTTTTCCTGAGCTACCTTTAGCCAGTGGCAAGACATTATTGAGTTGACTGGAGATAGCACATGATGCAGATTTTCCTCTGGGTTTACTCCGAAGCCTTTTCCGTAGACAGGTAGGGGGCTCTAGCAAGTTGTAGGTGGGAGGGGGGGGGGGGGGGGGGGCTAGCAAGTTGTAGGTTTAGCTTGATGGAGTACAGGTGTAGAGTGGAGTATGCTAGTTGTAGGTTCACCTTAAAGATCTTGGATGTGGGTGAGGAGCGACCAAGTTTTATGTTTATATTTTACATCCTGGAAATCCTTACTGGAGAGCAAATAATAGACTTTTTCAACCTCTGCGCAGTTCATAACAGATTACAATAAGGGGCTATGGATGAGGTTAGCAGCCTCATCATGTGAAACCAATTGCTACAAGAAACCAGCACTGTAAGAGCATACAGAGGCTTCCTATTAGTGGCCATCAACATTGGCTGTTTTATGCTTTTTAGGGAGATACTTTTAGAATAATGTCTATGTAGTGTCACTAGCCTTCCTAGCATGCTATAAAAAGGTGACAAAAGAGAGTTGTGTTTGGAACCAGCAACCTCATCGTGTAAAAACAACTATTATAAGTAACCACTACAAAAATGTACATACAGGCTTCCTGTAAAGAGGCCAGTTTTAGTATGTAAATATAGTTATCAGTAGTTCATTCCCTGCAGTATCTCCCCAAAGTTGTACAACTTTCTTTACATTTGTTTGTAGTGTTTTTATAAGTCACAATGCTATATTTTGCACATTCCTAGTCACTGTAACACAGATAAAAATGTTCATTTTATATTGATTAAGTTTGCCTTGTCTCTGTAATATGTCAGTTTAAGCAGAATTGTGACAGTGATCATAAGCAGAATTGTGACAGTGATCATAAGCAGAATTGTGACAGTGATCATAAACAGAATTGTGACAGTGATCATAAACAGAATTGTGACAGTGATCATAAACAGAATTGTGACAGTGATCATAAACAGAATTGTGACAGTGATCATAAACAGAATTGTGACATTGATCATAAACAGAATTGTGACAGTGATCATAAACAGAATTGTGACAATGATCATAAACAGAATTGTGACAGTGATCATATACAGAATTGTGACAGTGATCATAAACAGAATTGTGACAGTGATCATAAACAGAATTGTGACAATGATCACAAACAGGATTGTGACAATGATCATAAACAGAATTGTGACAATGATCATAAACAGAATTGTGACAGTGATCATAAACAGAATTGTGACAGTGATCATAAACAGAATTGTGACAGTGATCATAAACAGAATTGTGACAGTGATCATAAACAGAATTGGGACAGTGATCACATTCAGAATTGGATATATTGTGGTCGGATTTAGATAAAATTCAAGAATGGTCTGTAAGCTGGCAAATGGGGTTTAATGTAGATAAATGTACAGCCATCCACGTTGGTAAATCCAATATGGAACATAATTACAAAATAAATGAGAGCAATATTAGAAAGATAGATAAGGAAAGGGACGTATAGGTTATAATAGATCACACAGGAAAGGTGAGTGAGCAAGTCCAGGTAGCAGTGGAAAAGGCAAATGCAATGTTAGGTATGATAAAAAGAAATGTTAAACATAGGAGGAAGGAAGTGATAGTCAAACTATATAAAGCATTAGTTAGACCTAGATTGGAGTACTGGGTACAGGTGTGGAGTCCCTATCATAGAGGGGACATAAACATGCTGGAAAGGATACACAAAAGAGGGCAAAGCTGATAGTGGGATTCTAGAATGACAGTTATAAGGAAACAGACAAACTGGACTGCAGTGTCTAGAAGAGGGAAGAATTTGAGGTGAATACAGGTTTATAAGATGAACAAGAGAAAGGATAAATTAGACTATAACAATTTTTTTTTTCAAAATACAACCACCCACAAAAACAAGAATCCATAGCTACAAATTAACTAAAGAGAGGTCCAGATTGGATATTAGGACATACTTTTTTAGTCACAGAGTGGTGAATGCTTGGAATGCATTGCCACAGGAGGTAGTGGAGGCAGGAACAATTGATGCATTTAAGAATAAATTGGATACGCCTTGCTTTTAGAGCAAGGTAATGTAAATTAAACTAGTTGTATACAGACTCTGCAGATTCTTCTAAACCAGTCTAAAGACGTTAAGTAAAGTTAAGTTAGAATTGTGGCAGTGGTCATAAACATAATTGTGAAAGTGGCCTTAAACAGAATTGTGAAAGTGGTCATAAACAGAATTGTGACAATGATGACAAACAGAATTTTGGCAATGATCACATTCATAATTGTGACAGTGGTCATAAACAGAATTGAGACAGTGATCACAGACAGAATTGTGACAGTGGTCATAAACAGAATTGAGACAATGATCACAGACAGAATTGTGACAGTGATCACAGACAGAATTGTGACAATGATCATAAACATATTTGTGACAGTGATCATAAACAGAATTGTGACAGTGATCACAGACAGAATTGTGACAATGATCATAAACATAATTGTGACAGTGATCATAAACATAATTGTGACAGTGATCAAAAACACAAATTATCATCCAGGCACTTAGAAAACGTCTGCACCAAATAATAAATGAAATAAAAGTTCACAATTAACTAGTCTCGGAGTTTCTTGCTCCATCCTCCACAACATGTGCCATGTTTACCTGAATAAGTTCATTATGAAAGACAGCGTATCCATCTTTCTATTACTAGCATAATCATTTAATAAAATTGTGCTTTTGTGTGGGTATTGTTTATATCTATATATATATATATATATGTACATACAAATACCTACGTATAGATGTATACAACTGTCTGCCTGTTGTGTTAGGTATAACTGGTTTCAAATGTCATAAATGACTGTTTTCATGTCAGGAATGGTTTCATTTTCATGTCATGTATGATTGTGTTGTCATGTCACATATGATTGTGTTGTCATTTCATGTATTATTGTGGTGTTATCTCATGTATGATTGTGTTGTCATGTCACATATGATTGTGTTGTCATTTCACGTATGATTGTGTTGTCATGCCATGTATGATTGTGTTCTCATGTATGATTGTGTTTTATCTCATGTGTGATTGTGTTTTATCTCATGTGTGATTGTGTTTTCATATCATGTATGATTGTGTTTTATCTCATGTATGATTGTGTTTTATCTCATGTGTGATTGTGTTTTATCTCATGTGTGATTGTGTTTTATCTCATGTGTGATTGTGTTTTCATATAATGTATGATTGTGTTTTATCTCATGTATGATTGTGTGTTATCTCATGTGTGATTGTGTTTTATCTCATGTGTGATTGTGTTTTCATATCATGTATGATTGTGTTTTATCTCATGTGTGATTGTGTTTTATCTCATGTATGATTGTGTTTTATCTCATGTATGATTGTGTTTTATCTCATGTGTGATTGTGTTTTATCTCATGTGTGATTGTGTTTTATCTCATGTGTGATTGTGTTTTCATATAATGTATGATTGTGTTTTATCTCATGTATGATTGTGTGTTATCTCATGTGTGATTGTGTTTTATCTCATGTGTGATTGTGTTTTCATATCATGTATGATTGTGTTTTATCTCATGTATGATTGTGTTTTATCTCATGTATGATTGCATTTTTAAATGTTACGTATAACTTTACATAGGTCACATATGGCATTATGAAGTGTCATCTACTGTTTCATGTCAAGGATGACAGTTTTAATGTCATTTATAAACATGTTTTTTGTCCTATATTCTTCTTCTTCTTTGTTCGTTCTCAATCTCCCACTACCAAACCCTGAAAGGGCTTAAGTAGCAGAATGTAGTCCAGAGAACAGAATGCATTGTGCCATAGTTTACAGCTTGACTGCGATATTTGCACATTTCGGTCCAACACATCCGACTTCAGCAAGCATTTTTTGAGTACCGGGTTAGCATTTCCTCCTCGATCCATTTTCCTTAGCCAGTCTGCCCTGCTGCAGCCTGTTATCCAGGATCACCGCGTGGAGGTGTAGAAGGGTCTTGGCAGCTCTGGTTCGCTGGCCCTGACGCTAGCAGTCCGCCATGGGTCGCTGACCACTGTAGCTCATGCGGTGCTCAGCATCTTGATCCCTTTTGTCCTATATCATCTCCTCATATGTTATTTGTGACTTTGCTTTCATATGACATGTATGACTATTTGTACGTGTAACATAGTATCAAACGTATGTGTATGTGCAGGAGACGATGATGTGACAGTTGGCAAGTTCTACGCCACGTTTCTCATCCAGGACTACTTCCGTCGCTTCAAGAAGCGCAAAGAACAGATGGTCAAGATTCAGAAGGGACAGGAGCACACTAATGCCTTGCAGGTATAGCATTGTGAGGCTGCTAGACTCTCATGGTGGTTCATTTACTGAAAACACACAAAGAAAACAAAGACTTTGATACTTTGGTACAGTGACAAGAAACCATGTATGCAGAAAAAAATAAAAGATCAACTACTTAAACAGCTACAAAGTTTTTCTTATTTAGGTCATATAATAACGGAACATGGCAGCTGTGAAACAGAAATCAGAAAGAGAATAGGTATGATCAAGATAGTATTCAGCAACATGCGACACATTCTGACATCCAAACAGTTAAATCAGATTTTGAATGAAAATGAGAATTGTCAGGTGTTATACTCATCACTACTTTATGGCACAAAAACATGGACACTGAATAAGAAGTTGGAAAAGAGTATTGAAGCCTTCTCAATGTGGGTATATAGAAGATTGGATCGCATTTCTGGGAAAGAGAAGAAAACAAATGGGGAGGTATTTTAAAAGTTGATTGTAAAAAGAGAAATTAATGGATGAAATCAGGGTTAGACAGTTACATTATTTTGGTCATATAACAAGACACACCTAATTGTTGAAGACCATACTGGAGGGTAGAGTGGAAGGCAGTCGTTCAAGAGGCAGACAACATTTTAAGTGGGTGGATAACATCAGGAGATGGACTGGAAAAAGCCTGTCAGATTGCGCCATTACAGCAAGAGATAGAGTACAATGGAGATCCAATGCAGTGGACCTTCGATGGGCAGATGACACTTGAACTCAACTGAATATTTACTGAAGTAGACTGTTCAGATTAGAGGAAGTTGAGGTGTGTACATAAATACATTAGCAAGGCGATTTGTAGAGATCACCAAGTTCAAAGGTAGGAGAGGCAAGGAAGAAGGTGAGATGTGGAAGCTGAGGTGTTATGGTCATTTAAAGAAGAAAGGCTAATGTGAAATTGAAAGTTTGAATATTTTCTTGGAAGAAATATGATAAATATTTATATTTACCCCTGTAGCAAATATATGTAGCTTTTCTTTCATATAGGCCTATGTGTAAATATAGAATTTCTTCCATTCTGACCTGTAGATATATGTAGACTTCCTTTCATTTAGGTATGTAAATATATGTAGACTTCCTTTCATTTAGGTCTGTAAATATACGTAGCTTTTCTTTCATATAGGCCTATGTGTAAATATAGAATTTCTTCCATTCTGACCTGTAGATATATGTAGACTTCCTTTCATTTAGGTATGTAAATATATGTAGACTTCCTTTCATTTAGGTCTGTAAATATATGTAGCTTTTCTTTCATATAGGCCTGTGTGTAAATATAGAATTTCTTCGATTCTGACCTGTAGATATATGTAGACTTCCTTTCATTTACGTATGTAAATATATGTAGACTTCCTTCCATTTAGGTATGTAAATATATGTAGACTTCCTTTCATTTAGGTCTGTAAATATTTGTAGCTTTTCTTTCATGTTGGCCTATATGTAAATATAGAATTTCTTCCATTCTGACCTGTAGATATATGTAGACTTCCTTTCATTTAGGTATGTAAATATATGTAGACTTCCTTCCATTTAGGTCTGTAAATATATTTAGACTTTTTTTTCCATTTAGGCTGGCTTGCGTGCAGTTCATGACCTTGGCCCTGAGATCAGACGAGCCATTTCTGGTAACTTGGATGAGGAAGAAATGCTGGATAAGGATGTAGAGGAGCCCATGCACAGGGTGAGCCAATTTCTTGACAGGGGTTGCAGTTTAGTCAATCATTAATGATAATACCTTCTGCCCTTGATAAATCTGTTTATAGATTTTGGTGTCAGTAAATTCACTGATAAATCTGTTTATAGATTTTGGTGTCAGTAAATTCACTGATAAATCTGTTTATAGATTTTGGTGTCAGTAAATTCACTGATAAATCTGTTTATAGATTTTGGTGTCAGTAAATTCACTGATAAATCTGTTTATAGATTTTGGTGTCAGTAAATTCACTGATAAATCTGTTAATAGATTTTGGTGTCAGTAAATTCACTGATAAATCTGTTAATAGATTTTGGTGTCAGTAAATTCACTGATAAATCTGTTTATAGATTTTGGTGTCAGTCAATTCACTGATAAATCTGTTTATAGATTTTGGTGTCAGTAAATTCACTGATAAATCTGTTTATAGATTTTGGTGTCAGTAAATTCACTGATAAATCTGTTAATAGATTTTGGTGTCAGTAAATTCACTGGTAAATCTGTTTATAGATTTTGGTGTCAGTAAATTC
This sequence comes from Ariolimax columbianus, assembly GCA_036924085.1. Taxonomy (NCBI): domain Eukaryota; kingdom Metazoa; phylum Mollusca; class Gastropoda; order Stylommatophora; family Arionidae; genus Ariolimax; species Ariolimax columbianus. The sequence goes on along the minus strand of JAVGWX010000022.1, from coordinate 9,479,491 downwards.
ACTGATAAATCTGTTTATAGATTTTGGTGTCAGTAAATTCACTCATAAATCTGTTTATAGATTTTGGTGTCAGTCAATTCACTCATAAATCTGTTTATAGATTTTGGTGTCAGTAAATTCACTGATAAATCTGTTAATAGATTTTGGTGTCAGTAAATTCACTGATAAATCTGTTAATAGATTTTGGTGTCAGTAAATTCACTGATAAATCTGTTTATAGATTTTGGTGTCAGTAAATTCACTGATAAATCTGTTTATAGATTTTGGTGTCAGTAAATTCACTGATAAATCTGTTTATAGATTTTGGTGTCAGTCAATTCACTCATAAATCTGTTCATAGATTTTGGTGTCAGTAAATTCACTGATAAATCTGTTAATAGATTTTGGTGTCAGTAAATTCACTGATAAATCTGTTAATAGATTTTGGTGTCAGTAAATTCACTGATAAATCTGTTAATAGATTTTGGTGTCAGTAAATTTACTGATAAATCTGTTTATAGATTTTGGTGTCAGTAAATTCACTGATAAATCTGTTAATAGATTTTGGTGTCAGTAAATTCACTGATAAATCTGTTTATAGATTTTGGTGTCAGTAAATTCACTGATAAATCTGTTTATAGATTTAAATGTTTTTGTGCTAATCTGAAATGTTGACTTTGGGGTCAGTAAATTCACTGATAAATCTGTTTATAGATTTCAATGTTTTTGTGCTAATCTGAAACGTTGACTTTGGGGTCAGTAAATTCACTGATAAATTTATGTTATTCAAAATATTGTTGAATTCAAGCCATGACATTTCCTTCACTTTTTCACAGGAAAACATGACTGGCACTGTTGCCCTCTATTGCTTTCTCTTTTGGTTCATATCCTTGAGCTCTGCTCAACAAACTCCATTTGTCTCTGCCTCTCTTCCACTGTTCTTGGCCAAGATGTATGTGATCTCCCTCATTCTTTTCTTGTTCTGTGGATTCCAATCCAGTGCATGTGTGATCATATTGTTAGGTCTCCAAGTTTGGCAAGGAAGAAAAAATAGAAGGCAGTAGGAGAGTTATGCTTGGGAGTGAAGACCCTGTAACCTGGGAAGCTCAGAGGGCATAGAAAACACAATAGCAGCAGTCAGCAAGTCATAGCTGGCTGCTGCGTCTGGGTCAGTGGTCCAGACCTGCCCTACATCCTATTCTGGCTCTGGAAACAGGTAGCATCCATGCAGCCTATCTGGCAGAATAGGAATCAAAGTGGAAGGTAAACCTGATCCCAAAATGAGCCATGCTTACCCGGACATGTCTGGCTGAAAGATGCAGATATCGCTGTCACGCTGCAAACTCGAGACAATGTCACAAAATGTCTTTTTTTGGAACAAATGACGAGGAGGAAGAAGGATATGTATTTGTCATTGGCATATACTTGTATGGAATTAACATTTCTTTGGTGGTGGGCTACAGTGGCTCTTATTATGTTTTGAGGCATAATTAAGAAGGTGGACTGTGGGTCATTTTCGCTGTAGTGCGCTGCAAGACTCTTCAGTTAGCTCACCCCTTTGGGTATTGTAGTGTTCATCTCCACTTCATTGTCCAGACTGCTGTGACATGCCCTGTTTTCCAGCAGAACCATATGGACATGAGGTGGGATCTTGATCAAGATGTTTTACCTGGTCCTGATATTACTCTTTGCTACCACAGTAAATGTGTAAATTCTAGAATAAAATCACAGACCTCAAGGTGATAACTGCACACCTCATTGCAAAAAGGACTTAACACTTAAGGGATTTGGTCAAATAAACAGGAGAAGGACTAACAGTTAAGGGATTTGGTCAGGTCAACTAAACATGAGAAGGACTAACAGTTAAAGGATTTGGTCAAATAAACAGGAGAAGGACTAACAGTTAAGGGATTTGGTCAGGTCAACTAAACATGAGAAGGACTAACAGTTAAAGGATTTGGTCAAATAAACAGGAGAAGGACTAACAGTTAAGGGATTTGGTCAACTAAACATGAGAAGGACTAACAGTTAAAGGATTTGGTCAAATAAACAGGAGAAGGACTAACAGTTAAGGGATTTGGTCAACTAAACATGAGAAGGACTAACAGTTAAGGGATTTGGTCAACTAAACATGAGAAGGACTAACAGTTAAAGGATTTGGTCAAATAAACAGGAGAAGGACTAACAGTTAAGGGATTTGGTCAGGTCAACTAAACATGAGAAGGACTAACAGTTAAGGGATTTGGTCAGGTCAACTAAACATGAGAAGGACTAACAGTTAAGGGATTTGGTCAACTAAACATGAGAAGGACTAACAGTTAAGGGATTTGGTCAACTAAACATGAGAAGGACTAACAGTTAAGGGATTTGGTCAACTAAACATGAGAAGGACTAACAGTTAAGGGATTTGGTCAACTAAACATGAGAAGGACTAACAGTTAAGGGATTTGGTCAACTAAACATGAGAAGGACTAACAGTTAAGGGATTTGGTCAACTAAGCATGAGTTCCACTGTTTTCTTACCTATCATTGTTATAAGTTTATTGCTGGCATAAGCATATACGACCTCTTTATGCTGGAATGATAGAAAAGTTATGAAGGAATATAGTCTTTACTATTGACTGGATCAAATTAGAGATGCATTCAACAGTCACAATAATTTGGCATGAGAAAGTCTAGGGCTAATGATGACACATTTTTCTTTGATCTAATTGGCTGAATTCTCTAACTTAACTTAATGTCTTTATACTGGTTTAGAAGACTCCGCAGAATCTGCATATATCCAGTTTCTTTTACTTCATTTGATCTAATAAATATGCACATCCAATCTATTTTTGAATGCATTAATTGACCCTTGCTCCATTTCCTGTGACAATGCATTCCAAGCATTCACCACTCAGTGATTATAAGAATATTTCCTAATATCCAATCTGGACCTCTCTTTAGTTAATTTGTAGCTGTGCCCTCTTGTTCTTGTAGATAATTGTATTTTGAAAAACTTGTTTATTCTAATTTATCCTTTCCGTTGATTATTTTATAAACCTACATTAAATCACCTCTAATTTGTGTCTTTCTCGTAAAATACCCATTCTTTATCTAGTACTCCATGATCTCAATCCAGGTTGCCTGTAACTTCACTATCTTTTCTGTTGTCTGATGTTTATAAATGTTTACAATATACTTGTCTTTTTTATTGTAGGGGGTACCTTGTTTATCAGTACTTGATACAGAGAAACCACATTTGATGTTAGTTTCCCTTCAGTGTTTTCAGTACTTGATACAGAGAAACCACATTTGATGTTAGTTTCCCTTCAATGTTTTCAGTACTTGATACAGAGAAACCACATTTGATGTTAGTTTCCCTTCAATGTTTTCAGTACTTGATACAGAGAAACCACATTTGATGTTAGTTTCCCTTCAGTGTTTTCAGTACTTGATACAGAGAAACCACATTTGATGTTAGTTTCCCTTCAGTGTTTTCAGTACTTGATACAGAGAAACCACATTTGATGTTAGTTTCCCTTCAGTGTTTTCAGTACTTGATACAGAGAAACCACATTTGATGTTAGTTTCCCTTCAGTGTTTTCAGTACTTGATACAGAGAAACCACATTTGATGTTAGTTTCCCTTCAGTGTTTTCAGTACTTGATACAGAGAAACCACATTTGATGTTAGTTTCCCTTCAGTGTTTTCAGTACTTGATACAGAGAAACCACATTTGATGTTAGTTTCCCTTCAATGTTTTCAGTACTTGATACAGAGAAACCACATTTGATGTTAGTTTCCCTTCAATGTTTTCAGTACTTGATACAGAGAAACCACATTTGATGTTAGTTTCCCTTCAATGTTTTCAGTACTTGATACAGAGAAACCACATTTGATGTTAGTTTCCCTTCAATGTTTTCAGTACTTGATACAGAGAAACCACATTTGATGTTAGTTTCCCTTCAGTGTTTTCAGTACTTGATACAGAGAAACCACATTTGATGTTAGTTTCCCTTCAATGTTTTCAGTACTTGATACAGAGAAACCACATTTGATGTTAGTTTCCCTTCAGTGTTTTCAGTACTTGATACAGAGAAACCACATTTGATGTTAGTTTCCCTTCAATGTTTTCAGTACTTGATACAGAGAAACCACATTTGATGTTAGTTTCCCTTCAGTGTTTTCAGTACTTGATACAGAGAAACCACATTTGATGTTAGTTTCCCTTCAGTGTTTTCAGTACTTGATACAGAGAAACCACATTTGATGTTAGTTTCCCTTCAATGTTTTCAGTACTTGATACAGAGAAACCACATTTGATGTTAGTTTCCCTTCAGTGTTTTCAGTACTTGATACAGAGAAACCACATTTGATGTTAGTTTCCCTTCAATGTTTTCAGTACTTGATACAGAGAAACCACATTTGATGTTAGTTTCCCTTCAGTGTTTTCAGTACTTGATACAGAGAAACCACATTTGATGTTAGTTTCCCTTCAGTGTTTTCAGTACTTGATACAGAGAAACCACATTTGATGTTAGTTTCCCTTCAATGTTTTCAGTACTTGATACAGAGAAACCACATTTGATGTTAGTTTCCCTTCAGTGTTTTCAGTACTTGATACAGAGAAACCACATTTGATGTTAGTTTCCCTTCAATGTTTTCAGTACTTGATACAGAGAAACCACATTTGATGTTAGTTTCCCTTCAGTGTTTTCAGTACTTGATACAGAGAAACCACATTTGATGTTAGTTTCCCTTCAGTGTTTTCAGTACTTGATACAGAGAAACCACATTTGATGTTAGTTTCCCTTCAGTGTTTTCAGTACTTGATACAGAGAAACCACATTTGATGTTAGTTTCCCTTCAATGTTTTCAGAGACATCAAATTTTATTTTGAAATCTTTTCAATGTTTACAGAGATATCACATTTGATGCTGAATTATCTTCAATGTTTACAGAGATATCACATTTGATGCTGAATTATCTTCAATGTTTACAGAGATATCACATTTGATGCTGAATTATCTTCAATGTTTACAGATATATCACATTTGATGCTGAATTCTCTTCAATGTTTACAGATATATCACATTTGATGCTGAATTCTCTTCAATGTTTACAGATATATCACATTTGATGCTGAATTCTCTTCAATGTTTACAGAGATATCACATTTGATGCTGAATTCTCTTCAATGTTTACAGAGATATCACATTTGATGCTGAATTCTCTTCAATGTTTACAGATATATCACATTTGATGCTGAATTCTCTTCAATGTTTACAGAGATATCACATTTGATGCTGAATTCTCTTCAATGTTTACAGAGATATCACATTTGATGCTGAATTATCTTCAATGTTTACAGATATATCACATTTGATGCTGAATTCTCTTCAATGTTTACAGAGATATCATATTTGATGCTTAATTATCTTCAATGTTTACAGAGATATCACATTTGATGCTGAATTATCTTCAATGTTTACAGAGATATCACATTTGATGCTGAATTCTCTTCAATGTTTACAGAGATATCACATTTGATGCTGAATTCTCTTCAATGTTTACAGAGATATCACATTTGATGCTGAATTCTCTTCAATGTTTACAGAGATATCACATTTGATGCTGAATTCTCTTCAATGTTTACAGAGATATCACATTTGATGCTGAATTCTCTTCAATGTTTACAGAGATATCACATTTGATGCTGAATTCTCTTCAATGTTTACAGATATATCACATTTGATGCTGAATTCTCTTCAATGTTTACAGAGATATCACATTTGATGCTGAATTCTCTTCAATGTTTACAGAGATATCACATTTGATGCTGAATTATCTTCAATGTTTACAGATATATCACATTTGATGCTGAATTCTCTTCAATGTTTACAGAGATATCATATTTGATGCTTAATTATCTTCAATGTTTACAGAGATATCACATTTGATGCTGAATTATCTTCAATGTTTACAGAGATATCACATTTGATGCTGAATTCTCTTCAATGTTTACAGAGATATCACATTTGATGCTGAATTCTCTTCAATGTTTACAGAGATATCACATTTGATGCTGAATTCTCTTCAATGTTTACAGAGATATCACATTTGATGCTGAATTCTCTTCAATGTTTACAGAGATATCACATTTGATGCTGAATTCTCTTCAATGTTTACAGAGATATCACATTTGATGCTGAATTCTCTTCAATGTTTACAGAGATATCACATTTGATGCTGAATTCTCTTCAATGTTTACAGAGATATCACATTTGATGCTGAATTCTCTTCAATGTTTACAGAGATATCACATTTGATGCTGAATTCTCTTCAATGTTTACAGAGATATCACATTTGATGCTGAATTCTCTTCAATGTTTACAGAGATATCACATTTGATGCTGAATTCTCTTCAATGTTTACAGAGATATCACATTTGATGCTGAATTCTTCTCATTGTCTTTCTTTCTTTTCGCTTATCTTGTTCTTCCTTTCAGCATCAGGTTATGAAGAGATCTCTAGAATGAGCCAGACTGTATGCCTCATACACAGTGGCATTCACCGCCTCAGATATTGTTTTGTTACGTGGCCAAACCATTTTAGCTGCTGTCTTTTGATGTAGTCTAATACTGGTTTTGTCCTTCAATGTTTTTATAGAGAAATCACACTCTGTTTGGAAGTGTGGTCAATGCAATGGCTGGTGTTCGACCCATCCTGCCATTCCTCACCCATACTCAGTCACTGAAGGGCACCAAAGGGCAGCAGCCAGCAAAGTTTACGCCCATTATTTCTGTCAGTACAGCAGCCACTAAGATGTTAGGGGTATGTAGCGCTTGGACACTTCTGTCTGTTTTATGTTCTGTGAGCTTGTCCTCAGTCACAAAGAAGGGCAACAGAATAATGTTAGGAAACCATTGATGCTTAAATCATTGAGACGAGTGGGACAGTTTATAATTGGGACATCACTGAGACGAGTGGGACAGTTTATAATTGGGACATCACTGAGACAAGTGGGACAGTTTATAATTGGGACATCACTGAGACAAGTGGGACAGTTTATAATTGGGACATCACTGAGACAAGTGGGACAGTTTATAATTGGGACATCACTGAGACAAGTGGGACAGTTTATAATTGGGACATCACTGAGATGAGTGGGACAGTTTATAATTGGGACATCACTGAGATGAGTGGGACAGTTTATAATTGGGACATTACTGAGACAAGTGGGACAGTTTATAATTGGGACATCACTGAGACAAGTGGGACATTTTCATAATTGGGACATCACTGAGACAAGTGGGACATTTTCATAATTGGGACATCACTGAGACAAGTGGGACAGTTTATAATTGGGACATCACTGAGACAAGTGGGACATTTTCATAATTGGGACATCACTGAGACAAGTGGGACAGTTTATAATTGGGACATCACTGAGACAAGTGGGACATTTTCATAATTGGGACATCACTGAGATGAGTGGGACAGTTTATAATTGGGACATTACTGAGACAAGTGGGACAGTTTATAATTGGGACATCACTGAGACAAGTGGGACAGTTTATAATTGGTACATCACTGAGACAAGTGGGACAGTTTATAATTGGGACATCACTGAGACAAGTGGGACAGTTTATAATTGGGACATCACTGAGACAAGTGGGACAGTTTATAATTGGGACATCACTGAGACAAGTGGGACATTTTCATAATTGGGACATCACTGAGATGAGTGGGACAGTTTATAATTGGGACATCACTGAGATGAATGGGACAGTTTATAATTGGGACATCACTGAGATGAGTGGGACAGTTTATAATTGGGACATTACTAACACATGTGTAACAGTAGGAAATTTACAAATGCACACAATATCAAAACAGTATGATAACAGGCTTGGTTAGCTGAAAAACAAACAAAGAAACAGTCAGCTAGTCAGTAAGGTAAGTCACATTTCAAAATATCAGTCATAAATGTTAGGATTACTTAATGTTTTCATGAGTTTACTGTTTACAGGAAGACATGCCTTACTGGGGTCTCTTTGATGGAGCTCCAGAAGATGACTGTAAATATAAATCGTTGGTGTCTAGCCACTAGAACCTTTTTTTTTTTTTTTTTTTGTGTTCGCCTTATTTCTCTAATCCCCAAGGCGGTGTGCGTTGCACTGTGGTTTTTATTTTGCGCCTGTCGGCCTAGTGCATCCGACTTCAGCATGCATTTTATGTAAGGGTCTGCTTCCTCCTGCATTTTCTAAGGGTTTGCTTCCCCGGGGTAACGGCCGGTGCTGTGATGGGGATCGAACGCAGCACCTTCGGTTTGTGAACCGTGCCACTTAACCACTAGGCCACGCCGTCCACTGGAACCTTATCATTCCCAATGAATTGATGGACTGTAGTCACAGAAACCTTATATTCCCAACAAATTGGTGGAGTGTAGCCACAGAAACCTTATATTCCCAACAAATTGGTGGAGTGTAGCCATTGAAGCCTTATATTCCCAACAAATTGGTGGAGTGTAGCCACAGAAGCCTTATATTCCCAAAGAATTGGGGGAGTGTAGCCACAGAAACCTTATATTCCCAACAAATTGCTGGAGTGTAGCCACAGAAACCTTATATTGTCAACAAATTGGTGGAGTGTAGCCACAGAAACCGTATATTGTCAATATAAAAGGGCGATACTTAATGTTATTATGCTTGACTACGAGTGTCTGTTGGACATAATCTGGCCGTTACTATGTGGCTCAATTTTGTATATGATCATTACTGTTATTTGTTCAACAGATGAATGGCAATGTGGGTGGAGCATCTTCCTGTAACCATTTGAACCAGGACCACACCACATTGAAGCGCTCATCTCAGATGTTGGTAGCACATGTCAGCAATGAGTCGCGACGACCAAGTAAAGCAAGGTACACAGTTTCCTACTGGGTACATGTTTTCACCGTAGAGTGTTAGTTGATGCTTCATAAGAGTATTATCCTTCCCTTTGTCATTCCAGTAGGAGCACGGGGGCAACCATTGATGCAGGCATACTCGCTGGAAGACTTTAGTAAATCATTTATATCTTTTTGGAGTAGTGGTTTCTGGATTATTTTATTTGACACATTGTTGTTACTAGCCCCATGCACTACCTTCCACAGGTTCCTTTTATGACTTACATAATTAGGTATAGTGGGCTTATTCAAAACTTCCCTATACGGGGCCATAGGCTTAATTGCAGGGGGGGGGGGGGGGGGGGAGAAAAAGGTGAATTGAGTCTCATTCAAATTCTACGATTACAATTACGTTCTAAAGATTTATTTTCAGAACTTTAGTTCTATTATTACAGATTTTCAGCTTCATTCTGGAAATGGATCATTTTGTTAAAAATAACCAGCAAATGTAAGATTTTTATTCTTTCTTCAAGACAGAACTGTAATTTAAGGCAGAGCATGTCTTAATTCCTGACATTTCATTGAACTGAGCGAGAACAGTTTCCATTAAGAATGCGATGTCGTCAATTCCTAGTGATTTGAGCATTTATAATGTTGTCTAATAGGATGCAAGGACAACTTTTTGATTACGTAGGAGTTTTAATTCCTGAACCTGGTCTCGCACACCTGAACAATAAATTATAAAAACTTAATACAAACATTTTTATCAAGGAACATTCTTTGAAAGACATCACACATTTTCACCAAACATTTTGTCATCATAGAGCTTTTAGAGTGACTTTTAAAATATGTTCTGCGAGGGTAAGTCAGTAAGAAGGTCACAAACTGATATGGGATAGTTGAGAAAAATGTAGTTGCTAGTTTCTAAGATGTCATTAGGTGGCAGCAACCTACAACTTTGTGATTACTGTAGGTAGCAGATGTTAGGTGTCGCAGGCACGTGCGCAGTTCAGATACAAAATGGCCTCCATGCTCATATAGTGGACAATAAAATAACAGCCATGTTTGTACATTTTGTTGTCAAAAGGACTTTCTGCAAAGGATATTCATAAAGAAATGCTTTCTGTTTACAGTGAGAAGTGTTTATTGTGTAAGTCGATGTATAACTGGGGGGTCGATATGTTTTCTCATGGATGAAATTGCTGATGAAACTCAACCTGGCTGTCCTTCCAGGATGCATTAGAATCATCTGGCGGGGTGGTAGAAACTGTAATAGGTTGTTCACATAGCTTAGACTACAGTATAATGCATCTTCCCACCACGACGGGAGACTTTATACGATTGGAGAAGAGGTTGAACGTAAATGTGACTGACACAGCACACCGAAGACTTCAATACTGCAGGTTTTTGTGAAGTTATGGAGAATGTAAATGCAATAATAAATGGTTTTCAAGTTCGTATCTCATTTAGGTTTTGTTAAGTAGCCATTTGTGACATATTTACTGACTGGTACTCATAAATATATTAAAGTTTGTTGTTTAGTTCCATCATTATTGTTTGGCAGTTGCTAGCAATAATCATAATTTATGTGCTTGTGTTTAGTGACACCCAGATCAAAATAGAATCAGATGAGCCTAGTTTCTATGATGCCCAAGAGCCTGACAGTGAGAACCTACTAGACATTGAAGAGAGGACAGATCAAGAAAAGCAGGAGGAACATCGAACGGCAGAAGCAGAGCTATACTCAGTTGTAACAGACTCCCTCAGCCCGACACCTCACACCATCAAAGACCAGCCACCTTATCCCAGCATTCCAAGCAATCCAAATGCTAATCCCAACGCTACGACACAAGGGATCTATGTGTACAGAGAGTAAGTCTCTCGTTTCTATCAGCTGTTCTCATTTTTGTTTTCTTCTGTCAGTTCTTCTTCTTCTTCTTCTTCTGCGTACACAGTCAGACAGTAACCATTATTTTTTCGAGAAAAGCGGCGGTCATCCTGAGGCTCTCGCCACTGCCATAGAGCTTGTCTTGCAGTTCCACTGGTAATGGCCACATCTGCTCTCTCTGATCCTCGTATGTCGGGCAGTTCTGCAGCAGATGTTCAGCCGTCATTTTACCAGTACCGCACGGGCATTCGTCGGTACACCCTATCTTCAATTTGTTGAATAGGTGGTACCTCAGTCTGTTGTGGCCAGTGCGAAGTCTCTTCTGTCAGTTCAAGTCCCATCTCTACATCGAAGGTTGGCTGCAATGGATCTGTAATGTCCTCTGTCTCGTGTCTTGATGGTACAATCTGCCAGGCTTTTTCAGTCCATCTTTTGATGTTATCCTCCTACTTATAGCACTGTATACCTCTGATATGTTTGCACTCTACCATTCCTTCCAATATTGTTTCCAGCAAAGTGTTAGATCTTTTTACTCTACCAAAATATTTGTCCTTATATTATTATGAATATGTTTATATATTTTCCTGTCGTTATTATGAATATGTTTATATATTTTCCTGTCGTTATTATGAATATGTTTATATATTTTCCTGTCGTTATTATTAATATGTTTATATATTTTCCTGTCGTTATTATGAATATGTTTATATATATTTTCCTGTCGTTATTATGAATATGTTTATATATTTTCCTGTCGTTATTATGAATATGTTTATATATTTTCCTGTCGTTATTATGTCCAACATGCACTCTAGTCTTATTGTCATATTGTTTCAAGATCCAAAAGGTTATCAATGTATCAGTATTTGTTTCTTTGAAACTATTTTCTCTTAATTCTGTTCATCTATCTCTGATCATTTTACAGTATTGGTCTATCTCTTTTACTTAATTTCTTAGTTTACTTAGAAGTTATTCAATGTTACATGTATTGTTTTCATTATTAAATGAGATCTGTTCAAAATGTATCTGAACTTTGGCCTGGAAAAATACAGTTACTAACTAACCTGGAGGTCTAAACCCTAATCCCCTTCAAAGTCATCTCCTTGGGATCCACACACTTCTCCCAGTGATCCGTCATTGTTGGAGCCATTTCAGGACAGCCTCTTTGGGAATGAAGTACAGCTGGGCCACTTTCCGTATAATTGTCTTTTTGTGACTCAAATCAGGTCCCTTTCAGCGGAATTGTCAGGTTGGGGAACAGCCAAATATTTGAGCCATGTTGGGAAAGTAGGGAGCCGTATTAACCAGAGGAATGTTGTGTTTGGCCAAGAAAGTCTGAATCATATGCGAAGAATGGGTGGTTGTGTTGTCATGATGGAGCTGGTAAGTTGTTGTGTCATGATGGAGCTGGCAAATTGTTGTTGTCATGACGGAGTTGCCAATTTGTTGTTGTCATGATGGAGTTGCCAATTTGTTGTCATGATGGAGCTGCCAAGTTGTTGTTGTCATGACGGAGTTGCCAATTTGTTGTCATGATGGAGCTTCCAAGTTGTTGTTGTCATGATGGAGCTGCCAAGTTGTTGTTGTCATGATGGAGCTGCCAAGTTGTTGTTGTCATGATGGAGCTGCCAAGTTGTTGTTGTCATGATGGAGCTTCCAAGTTGTTGTTGTGATGATGGAGCTTCCAAGTTGTTGTCATGATGGAGCTGCCAAGTTGTTGTTGTCATGATGGAGCTGCCAAGTTGTTGTTGTCATGACAGAGTTGCCAATTTGTTGTCATGATGGAGCTTCCAAGTTGTTGTTGTCATGATGGAGCTTCCAAGTTGTTGTTGTCATGATGGAGCTTCCAAGTTGTTGTCATGACAGAGTTGCCAATTTGTTGTCATGATGGAGCTGCCAAGTTGCTGTGGCCTACAGGTCCAATCATGAAAGTCAAACACCACAATCCTCTGGTTCGTCAGGCTCCCATACTCTCCAGTCACAACTCTTTGTGATTTTTTTGCTGTTCCAAAACTGAAAATTCTGCTGAAAGGTACCTGATTTGAGTCGCGAGAAGACATTATACAGAACATGACAGCCCAGCTGTACTCCATTCCCAAAGAGGCTGCCCTGAAATGCTTCCAACAACGATGGGACCACTGGGAGAAGTGCATGTACTCCCAAAGAGAGTACTTTGAAGGGGGTCTCAGACCTCCAAGTGAGTCATTACATTTTTCAAGGACGAAGGTCCGGTATATTTGGAAAATAACTTGTATTAACCCTTTTTTATCAAGTCAAATTTGGCAGATATGTGCATGTCAAATACTTTTTTTCTAAATAAAATGAAAGAATGTTAACAAATTAAACAGCAATCATGACCTCAAGATCTCAAGACAACACATGATTAAATGACCTATGACATGAAGTATTCATAATAAAAATAGATATTAGTATAAACCTTTCAATGGGATTAATGTGAAGAGGAAAACATAATATATTTTGTTCTGTGTACTGACAACATGAGTTGTATTTCTGTTTTATTAAAATTAAAAGCATTAGGACAGTCACTTTCTTCTGTGACCCAGGTCAAAGCCAGAATGGGACTTGTATTAAATATCCACATGTTATCTATATGCATAATCATTGGCCTCATTTAATAATATATATAAATAAAATATATATATATATAAATATGTATATAAATAAAATATCTATTCACGGGTCTTGAAATCCAAATTCCATTGCACAAATGGCGCAGCTTTAACATATTCACAACACATTTGAATATATATCAATTGTAAAAACTTTACATTAAACATTTGTCAGTCATTCAACCATATTTTAGATCATTTCAAAACCAGGATGGTCGTAACTAAGCATCAACAAAACACTGGTGCTAGAGACCAATACTTGGTAGAACCTGACTGTATCTGATGTGTTTATGTTTGGTGTTCTGTTGAACCGTTCTATAGAACAGTTATCTGGTACATCTAAGGGAGAAACTTGAAGCAAATAACTGTTTAAAACATCCTTCTGCACATTCTAGCCTTCCCCATGAGGATAGTGACTTTGAGAGAGAGCACACACCTCCAAGTCCACCCACTCGCAGGCTAAGCAAGAAAGGTGCCTCACTCAAGCTGCGTTGTATAGGCAAGCAGAGCAGTGATGAGAATCCTCTCATGAGACGACCATTGAGGATACCAGACCATCACAACAATCAGGTAAGGTCCTCCAGTTGGCTTCTAATGGGTGGCTTATTCCATTTACTTTAACAACAATCAGGTAAGGTCCTCCAGTTGGCTTCTAATGGGTGGCTTGTTCCATTTACCTTAACAACAATCAGGTATGGTCTCCCCCCCCCCCAATTAACTTTGATGGGTGGCTTGTTCCATTTACCTTAACAACAATCAGGTATGCCCCCCCCCCCCCCATTTAACTTTGGTGGGTGGCTTGTTCCATTTACCTTAACAACAATCAGGTATGCCCCCCCCCACTCCATTTAACTTTGATGGGTGGCTTGTTCCATTTACCTTAACAACAATCAGGTATGGCCCCCCCCCCCCCCCCCCATTTGACTTTGATGGGTGGCTTGTCTCATTTACCTCAACAGCGGTTAGGTATGGTTACCCCATTTGGCTTTTTTTGTTTTGTTTTTTTTTTGTTTGTGTTATCTTTATTTCTCCATTCCCCAAGGCAGTGTACGTTGCACTATGTTTTTATTTTGCACCTTGCAGCCCAGTGCATCCAACTTCAGCATGCATTTTATGTAAGTGTCTGCTTCCTCCTACATTTTATAAGGGTTTGCTTCCCCGGGGTAACGGCCGGCGCTGTGATTTGGGAGTGAACCCAGCACCTTCGGATTGTGAGCCGTATCACTTAACCACTAGCCCACACTGTTTCCCCCAGTTGGCTTTGATGGGTGACTTGTCTCATTTACCTTAACAACAATCAGGTATGACTCTCCAGTTGATTACACACCGGTTGGCTTTGATGGGTGGCTTGTCTCACTTACAAAGAACTCAAAGAATGTTGCATGAGTTCTGGAATGAAATCAGTGACTATAGTCCGGAAGCACTTCCATGTGACACATCCTGGAAACAAGCAATCTCTGACTCCTTCAACAGCCTGACTAATGCTTGCAGATTGAGTAGTCCAACATTATCCATCTCCTATTGATGTAGCACGTTGTGTAGCAAGCATAGGGGATTAAGTCTGGGGAGCAACATCAGACCATTTCCTAAACTGAGAAATTGCTCAACCGAGGAGGACCAAGAAATGGTAAGACGGCTGGCCAAGGGAATATGAAGGCAACTATGTGCAGGACAATGATTCCTTGGGCAAGCCCACGCTCTCTAATAAGACAGCCAGATACATATGGTCAAATAGTTGATGGAGTCTCAGCAGAAGATAACATTAAAGTCCTCGGCCAGAATAGTAAGATGATCGAAGTGCTGTCATCTCTAGGATACAATCCCCTGCCTTTCAAGGGAGGCCTGGGTCACTCTCAACTTTTTCTTCGGTGATTTTGTTAGTGTCTTTGTTTCAACACTGTAGCAGAGAGCAGAGAGCACATTGGAATTGAAGAGAGAGGCTTGTAGGTTCTGGTCTTGGCAATTGTCCAGGACTGTGTTAATGGACGAGAAGGCTGCCCAGCCTGCTCAGCGACATCTTATCAGTTCAAGTTCCAGGTTATTCTCCATATTGAAGAGGTGCCCAAGATATAATATTCTGTTATCTCTCTTGGTTTTTTTTACTTGTATTTGTTAGAGTGCATGCTTGACATAGCAATACTGATCATGTACACAATCGAGTTGTCTCATGCTTCAGTCTACCCAGCTGTAAATTGGTGTCCTGACACTGTTAGGGAAGACAAAGTACATCGAACAGAAATAGATCACCCTAAGCTAAAACAGATTCCTTGTTAAATAAAGGTCCTCCAACACTTGAGTCAACATCACTACAAGTATACATTATTCAATTATACCTACATCTTACATCTCACTAAAACGATTGCGTGACAATCTTGCCTCCAACACTTCATCCCCAGCGACAGTATTTGCTCAGAAATTACATTGACATATTTTAGCTTTCTCCCCCACCACCAATTCATTGTAGCCACTATATTGTAGCTGTTCTCCCCACCACCATAGATCAATGGTAGCCATCCACTCTCCTCCTTCCCCATGACCAATCCAGTGTTGCCTTTCTATTGTAGCCATTCTCCCACCACCACCAATCAAATGTAGCCATTACATTGTAGCCATTCTCCCACCACCACCAATCAAATGTAGCCATTACATTGTAGCCATTCTCCCACCACCACCAATCAAATGTAGCCATTACATTGTAGCCATTCTCCCACCACCACCACCAATCAAATGTAGCCATTACATTGTAGCCATTCTCCCACCACCACCAATCAAATGTAGCCATTACATTGTAGCCATTCTCCCACCACCACCACCAATCAAATGTAGCCATTACATTGTAGCCATTCTCCCACCACCACCAATCAAATGTAGCCATTACATTGTAGCCATTCTCCCACCACCACCAATCAAATGTAGCCATTACATAGCAGCCATTCTCCCCTCCTTCAATCGTTATAGCCATGATATCCTCCATGATTGATATATCTACCCCAGGGTTTGGCGACCTCACCAGTGGTACATGACAGGGGTATGAGTTACCCTTCAGCTGTACAAGAAACACCTCCCTCAGCACAGCTGACCCGACCCCCCCAACCATCAGCAGGTATGTATGTCAGAATGTCAGGTAACTCCACTTATTATTGCATGCAACTATTACCTGATGTCATTTCCATTTCGTGCAGGCTCTTTGTCCATTCCAATAATCTCACACATTAGGATCCAGGACAACAGATAAGTATATTTCTCAGTCCAAGTTGACTCTGTACATTCAGATTAGTTAATGATTCCCATTTTTGTTTTCCTTTGTCCCTGAAGACCTTTTGAGTGCAACATATGTTATTGTATTTGTAGCCATTTGAACTGACCCATGCTCGTTATATTGTTATCTGCAATGCATAATATATTCTCTGATCCAAAATACGTATTTATCAGACATGTGTGATTCATGTCCTCTTGTGTGGTTCATGACCCTACTTAAAAATGACATATCAAGACTTGATGCCTTTCACATGCGCAACCAGCGTTGCATCCTTGTTATCTAGGGGTTCAACCTGGTCCGCAATATCCAGGTCTCTGGAAAAACGAGTATTCCCTCCATCTCAGACACTCTGGTCCGCCACCGACTGTCTGTGTTTGCTCATGTGGTTCGACTAGACCAGGAAGTTACGGCTCACCAGATCATGTTCAAGTCAGCTATGTGTAGCAATGGTCTCCCACTGGCTGGCTGGAGGCGTGGGAGGGGTCGTCCCATTCTACATGTCTTCGGCAGATAGCAGTCTCTCCTTCTTCAAAGAACGAGGTTTGGCTGTAAGCCTCAGCAGTTGGTCATGGAAATGGTTAACGAACACAACAGGTCCTGGATGCCTGGCCGATTATTATTATATTGGCTCCTGAAGTTTGCAAGTCTTCTTCTTCGTCATCTGTCCCGAAAATAAGTTTGTTACGTTGTGTCACAATTTTACAGCGACACTGTAGTATATGTACCTTTCAGTCTGACACATCCTGTTTTAGCACAGGACATGTTTTGGACTGAGTTTGCTGTCCCTCTCTGATCCCTGTTCTCTCGGCCAGGCGGCATTTGGTGCAGCCTGTTTCCAGGGTCGTCACTTGGAAGTAGGGTCTTGGACAGCTCTGGTTGGCGGATCCCGAGGCTAGCAATCAGCTATGAGTTGCTGACTGCGTTCATCTCGTTCACTTCATATTCAACCCCAAGTTTGTGATTGTCTCTTTTGTGTGTGTGTGGTGTCATAAGCTCAGGTAAGCGATCTGAAGGTCAGTTGTCTATCTTCCACACCTGTCCACAACAGGTAACTGAGATAATGTCACCTGTTTCCGTACCAAATATTCTGATTGACTGTTTGTGTGTGAGGTGTATAGATCCTTGACCCAGGTCCAGGTAAGAGATTGCCACAGAAGCGCGTATTGTTCACCTAATGCGTGTTTATTTAGTTTCTTTCTGTTGGCCTGTTTCACCTACTCTGTGTGGGGAGGGAGACTTAGCATCTGGTCAGGACAAATATGCTGATCGGACATGTTAGGGCCAGGAAAAATATACTAATCTCAAGACCCCCACCTTATTTCTACGCAAGTCTCCCTGGAAACAGGCTCTTTTCATGGCAGCATGGTTAACGAGGTGGCGATCTATATGATCCCTGTAGTAGTGAGTGACACACAGATGAAGCCAAGTATAACACAACCACCTGGCCGACCCCGGTTCACCTTTCATCAGGATGATCTGGATGTAAGAAAACCTACTGCAACCCACCACAACACCCTTTTCAAGGCTCACAACAAAGTAGAGTTGCTCATTGGGGTCATTCAACAACAACAGCCTACTCTCTGTATACCTGAGCTGTACCTGAGAAGTACCTGACCTGTACCTGAGAAGTACCTGACATGTACCTGAGAAGTACCTGACCTGTACCTGAGAAGTACCTGATCTGTACCTGAGCCTCAAATCTTAGCTATGTGCCATGTTTTGAGGCCTCATATCTAAGTTATGTGCCATGTATTGAGGCCCCATCTCAGTTACCGACAGTGCTTTTGTTGTTCTGTCTAATTGGATTTTAATTCAGTGGCAATCATTGAAAAGTGCGCTAAAGAAGTACAGAACTTCATCAATTCTATTTACAAAAATAAATAAACGTTTACATAACAGTTTATGGACATACAAATATATTTACACGACTGTGAGTGTATGGACATACAAATATATGTACATGACTATGAGTGTATGGACATACAGTGAAGGAAATGTACAGAAAACCATACAAGTGGATTACTGAGAGTCTTACTGTACGACATTTGTTACAATGCTCTTTTGTCTGCTATTGAACACAGGTGGCAGGCTGATCACATTTCTACGCAACCTGGGACGCAGACAGGACATAGGTATCCCAAGTTTTAGATAAGCTCTAACTGTTATTGCTGTCAATGTCTGTTGGCTGATAAATTAACAAGGTTAAAATACAGTTTAGGGGACGGCGTGGCCTGTGGTTAAGTGGCACGGCTCACAATCCGAAGGTGCTGGGTTCGATCCCCATCTCAGCACCGGCCGTTACCACGGTAAAGCAAACCCTTAGAAAATGCAGAAGGAAGCAGATCCTTACATAAAATGCATGCACTGGGCCGACAGGCGCAAAATAAAAACCACAGTGCAACGCACACCACCTTGGGGATTAGAGAAATAAGGCGAACGCCAAAAAAAACAAAAATTTATTCCACGTGCCAACATTTGGTTGTCAATAAATCTTGATCAAAGACCAGACAAACTCAAACAGCATAAATGCAAATAGCAAACTAGATTCAATGAACATCTGTATTAATAATCAAATGAACCTTAACGTAAATCTTGCAGCTCGTTCACTGTTCTGCTTCTTCGCCACCACATTTCATTGTTTGCTTATGCCAGGTTGAGGATTCCGTAGCGAAGTGGTTAAGCCGTCGGCCTCGTGATCAGGTGGTGTGGGCTCGACTCTGGACTCCTCCGTCTTTATCACAGGTGCTTGATGCATTTCAAAGTCACCGCCTAGTCGTCACTAGTTTAGTACACAACATAATACATAACATTGTTGGAAAATTGGTCTATAAAATTCATGTTTAAAAAAAAGTATATAAAATTATGATTTGAGAAAGTTGTGAAAGATATTTCGTTTTTTAAAATTATAAGTTGCCTAAAAAGTTAGTTTTTAAAAAGTTTATAAAATTATGATAAAATTATGGCTTTAAAAGATGTCTAAAACATTGTGATTTTCTTAAAAGTTGTCTATAAAATTATGATTTAAGTAGCTTGTATATAACATTATTTCAAAAACGTAACTGCAATTTGATTGTTTTGGAAAGTTGTCTTTAATTTTTGGTTTCAGAAACTTGCTTATCTTCTTCTTCTTCTTCGTACGCTGTCAGACGTCAACTTGTATTTGTTCGAAGAAAGCAGCTGTCATCCTGAGGCTGTCGACACTGCAATAGAGCTTGTCTAGTGTTGGCATTAGTAATGGCCACATGTGCTTTCTCTGGTCCTCGTATGTCAGGCAATTTTGCAGCAGATGTTCAGCGGTCATTTTCCCTGTACCACAGGTGCATTCGTCAGTAGCACCTATCTTCAGTTTATTGAATAGATGGTACCTCAGTCTGTTGTGGCCTGTGCGGAGTCTGAAGACCACGACCTGCTCTCTTCTGTTCAACTGGTAATAGGCATCATTTTGCCCTGTTTCCCATTTGGCCATGTATCTGGCCTAATAAACCTTTTGGACTCTTCGTATGTCACACTAGAATCTGGTTGTTGTAACCTTGCACCTTCTTTTGCCAGTCTGTCTGCCTCCTCGTTGCCTTGGATGTTACAGTGGGATGGAACCCACTGTACCACTACTCGTTTTGGTGCGGACTGCTGGCATAGTTGACAGAGTACTGCTCTTAAATCATTAAGTTCTGTATTTTTCTGGCTTTTTAGTGCTGTAACCACGGGCAGGGCATCTGTAAACAGGACTATCTGGCTTTCATTGCTTTCGCCTGTCTGCATTGCTTCTACTGCAGCCTTCAATTCCTCTGCCTCTGCTCTGACATTGCTTGAGAATTTTCTAGTTGCCACTGACAGTGTTATCTTTCTGCTGTTTGTTAGGCTCAGGAATACCCCTCCTCCTCCATTCTGTGTTGTGTTTATTGCAGAACCGTCGGTGTATGCATGGGTCTAGTCTGTGCTTGGGTAGTTTTTCACTATGTATCTCAGGGTTATGTCTCTTCTTTCTTTTTCAGTCTGGCTGCTCTTGAGAAACTTGCTTATAATGTTATGATTTCAGAAAATTATTTTCAAACGCTGTCTATAAAATTATTTTCAAACGCTGTCTATAAAATTATTTTCAAAAGCTGTCTGTAAAACGATGATTTCAGAAATTGTATTTAATTATTCTTGTTTAGAAAAATTCATCTTCACTATCTTGTTTCCCTTGCTAGACACACAGGACTCTCAGGCACAGCAGCGTCTCAATGGCTCTTCAGCCAGTCCAGAATTATCAGGTCATCCTCATCGGCCTGTCGGCCGTGGCCCGCTCATCATCCCCAGCGCTGTCCAGCAGCGACAGCAGCAGTTGCAGCACCAAAGAAACAATGCAGAAACTCTTGTAGCAAAAGTGAGTGGAATACAGTTGGTAAATAGAGAGAGATGGATTGAGTAAAGTTCTGGTTTTACATGGTTAATCAATCAATCAAAGCCAATCGATCCTCTTGGAGCATAGACCATTGACCGCATCTCACCAGTATACACATTCCTGGGCTACTCTTTCTGTCTCTCTCTCTCTCTCTCTCTCTCTCTCCAGGTATAACCACTTACTTCTTTTCCACATTCTCTTCTCCATGTATTTGTATGTCCACCTCTCTTTCACATTCTCTTCTCCGTGTATTTGTATGTCCACCTCTCTTTCACATTCTCTTCTCCGTATATTTGTATGTCTACCTCTTTTTCACGTACTCTTCTTCGTGTATTTGTATGTTTATCTCTCTTTTCCCTGGCTATGTTTGAAGGTGCCTTCCTCAGAATATGGTCGGTCTATCCAGGCCCAATTTTATTCTCTTAATTTGTTGTTCCAGTGGCTGTTGTTGGAGCCTCTCCCATAGGTCTTCATTCTTCATCATGCCCTGCCACTTTATGCTCATTATCCTTCTTAGTCATCTTTGGGTGAGCGGGCAAGCAGGCAGACGTCAGACATAGACTGTTCTATGACTAGGGACATGAGTCAGCCATCTTGCACAGCTTTAAGACACTAAAGACAAGTCAAGACAAATTTGAAGCTAAGGATTGTCACATCTCCCTGCCACCGTGTGTCCATGATGAGGTATGCTTGTCTGAGCCAGTGGTGTTTTACACAGACCAAAATGTTAGCTGATCATGGCATAGCTGTCTGAGTTGGAAAGAAAGCTCTGGAAAAAATCTTTTAAATACCATACAGGAATGCACTAGTGAATGACTCAGGGCTGTTCCTGGTGAATAGAAGAAGAAGATGAATAAAGGTGTAGAACAAGTGGGCTGACTTTCCTCAGATCTATTCTTGTGGGCTGGCTTTCCTTAGAACTGTTCTTGTGGGCTAACTTTCCTCAGATCTGTTCTTGTGGGCTAACTTTCCTCAGATCTGTTCTTGTGGGCTAACTTTCCTCAGATCTGTTCTTGTGGGCTGGCTTTCCTTAGAACTGTTCTTGTGGGCTAACTTTCCTCAGATCTGTTCTTGTGGGCTAACTTTCCTCAGATCTGTTCTTGTGGGCTAACTTTCCTCAGATCTGTTCTTGTGGGCTAACTTTCCTCAGATCTGTTCTTGTGGGCTAACTTTCCTTTTCCTCAGATCTGTTCAGGATTGTTAAAAAACCCAGGCAGTGCTGCACCAATACATCCTAATGGAAACAAAATGGCAATAGATATTGGTACCACCTCCCTGTTATCAGTGCCAGACATGAACCCTGACCACCGCCCTGTTATCAGTGCCAGACATGAACCCTGACCACCTCCCTGTTATCAGTGCCAGACATGAACCCTGACCACCTCCCTGTTATCAGTATCAGACATGAACCCTGACCATCTGTTATCAGTGTCAGACATGGACCCTGACCCTCTGTTATCAGTGTCAGACATGAACCATGACCCTCTGTTATCAGTATCAGACATGAACCCTAACCACCTCCCTGTTATCAGCGCCAGACATGGACCCTGACCCTCTGTTATCAGTGTCAGACATGAACCCTGACCCTCTGTTATCAGTGTCAGACATGAACCCTGACCCTCTGTTATCAGTGCCAGACATGGACCCTGACCAAGGCACGCAGTCAAAACATCGCAACATGTGAAATGAGATGTGTATGTAAAGTGGTCATGGTCACTAAAAGAGACAGAATGAGTAATGAAGAAATACACAAGAAAGAGTAAGAACAATGTCATATATGACATTTATAGACAGGCAGAGAATTAGTTTAGTCATATACTAGTTTAGTCATATACTAGTTTAGTCATATACTAGTTTAGTCATGGGACAAGAATGTCTATAGACATTTCTACTGTGTGAGCCAAAACGACAAACAGCAAGGCTTTAGACCAGAGGTAGAACAAGAAAAATATAGATTAATGGTGTTAAAGAAACACTTCAGAGGATTGGACTAAAAATATAATTGGCCACACAGATAGTACATGAAAGATGATTGAACTTCCTAACAACATCAGACAGCATAAATGGACAGGTGAGATAAGATGGTAATGATGAAAAAAAGGTGATTAACATAACTAGCATAGCTAACACACCTGGTTATTTTATCCTTTTTTGCTCCTCGAGATCCTTCATTTTTAGTCTTGGGATTGGCATCCTTAGAAGGATCATTTGATCACCAGGTCTGTGGTGAAGCTGTGGATGACACGAACACTTCAGGTCTAGGATGTCAAGTGAGATCACCAGGTCTGTGGTGAAGCTGTGGATGCCGTGAGAACTTCAGGTCTGGGATGTCAAGTGAGATCACCAGGTCTGTGGTGAAGCTGTGGATGCCATGAGAACTTCAGGTCTAGGATGTCAAGTGAGATCACCAGGTCTGTGGTGAAGCTGTGGATGCCACCAACACTTCAGGTCTAGGATGTCAAGTGAGATCACCAGGTCTGTGGTGAAGCTGTGGATGCCACCAACACTTCAGGTCTAGGATGTCAAGTGAGATCACCAGGTCTGTGGTGAAGCTGTGGATGCCACCAACACTTCAGGTCTAGGATGTCAAGTGAGATCACCAGGTCTGTGGTGAAGCTGTGGATGCCGTGAGAACTTCAGGTCTGGGATGTTAAGTGAGATCACCAGGTCTGTGGTGAAGCTGTGGATGCCACCAACACTTCAGGTCTGAAAGGTCATCTCAGATCACTAGGTCTATGGTGAAGCTGTGGATGCCACCAACACTTCAGGTCTGAAAGGTCATGTCAGATCACTAGGTCCATGGTGAAGCTGTGGATGCCACCAACACTTAAGGTCTGAAAGGTCATCTCAGATCACTAGGTCTGTGGTGAAGCTGTGGATGCCACCAATGCTTCAGATCTGAAAGGTCATGTCAGATCACTAGGTCCATGGTGAAGCTGGGGATGCCATCAGCACTTCAGGTCTGAAAGGTCATTTCAGATCAAGAGTTTAGACAAGCAAGATCACTAGGTCTATGGTCAAGCTGTGGAAGCCTTCAACGATTTGTACCTTCTACTTAATAAATCTGTATTTGAACGTAGCTATTTTCTAACAGCTGAAAAGTGACATTTAAATCTTTCTTATCAAATTCCCAAATCTGATCATGACATTATCTTCATTTCTAACACTGTGATCAAATTGACATTTTACAAATAATTTCATCAATAATTTAATCTCAGATGACAGTTTGTATGCGTGTCTCACCAGCCTTACTGGTCAGTATTATTATCATTAAGTCAGTGGTCATTTTCCATATTACACAACACCCATTTTGTTATTGCTTATACTCTCTGCTGGTTGACTTTGCTAAAGGTGTTAGTGTACATGGTCTCTCCACAATGCTACGTCAAAATGAAGGGAACCGAATTGAGACAAGTTAATACGCTTAAATACCTGAACACATACATAACATTAGATGGAAGATGCAATTACGAAATAAAATGCAGAATATCCCAAGCAAATTTAGTCTTCCAGACCATGAAAGGATGAAAGGAATATTGTGCAACAAAACCTTGTCATTGGAACTGAGAAAAATAACCCTTGTATGCTACTTGGAACCAGTACTGACATATGGCACTGAATCATGGACAATCAGCTTGCAATTATGTAGATCTTTGGAAACAATGGAGATGTGGTTTTACAGAAGAATGCTACGGTTCCTATGGACTGCAAGGAAGACTAATGATACAGAACTCGAGCACGCACAAGCACAAAGACTAATGATACAGAACTCGAGGACGCACAAGCACAAAGACTAATGATACAGAACTCGAGCACGCACAAGCACAAAGACTAATGATACAGAACTCGAGGACGCACAAGCACAAAGACTAATGATACAGAACTCGAGCACGCACAAGCACAAAGACTAATGATACAGAACTCGAGCACGCACAAGCACAAAGACTAATGATACAGAACTCGAGCACGCACAAGCACAAAGACTAATGATACAGAACTCGAGCACGCACAAGCACAAAGACTAATGATACAGAACTCGAGCACGCACAAGCACAAAGACTAATGATACAGAACTCGAGGACGCACAAGCACAAAGACTAATGATACAGAACTCGAGGACGCACAAGCACGGAGACAACTTATTGCAAGGATCAGAACAAGGCAGTCATCCTCTTTAGGGCCTGTTATGAGAAGAAGAGGCTTAGAGCACATCGTGACAATGGGAAAGATAGCAGGAAAGAGAGAAAGAGGACGGCAGAGAGAGAGAGAGAGAGAAGATGTTGGACAGCCTGAGAGAATGGCCTGGGCAACAATCAACAACAGAGTTGGTAAACGACATACGTGATAGAAGTGGGTGGAGGTCAATGATCGTCAACGCCAACCGGCAGGGCACCTGATGATCATGATACATGGACTTCCAGAAACTGAGAAATAGCACTTTTATTATTTAATTTGCAGGTTCAGTGATGAGAATAGGACCATTACTACACATACATTTATAAACACAGATTTGCAGGATTTACACATATATTTATCAACACAGATTTACACATATATTTATCAACACATATTTACAGGATCTACAAATACATTTATTTAAACAGATCTACACATATATTTATCAACACAGATTTACAGGATCTACAAATACACTTATTTAAACAGATCTACACATATATTTATTTAAACAGATCTACACATATATTTACAGGATCTACAAATACATTTATTTAAACAGATCTACACATATATTTATCAACACATATTTACAGGATCTACAAATACATTTATTTAAACAGATCTACAGGATCTACAAATACACTTATTTAAACAGATCTACACATATATTTATCAACACATTTACAGGATCTACAAATACATTTATTTAAACAGATGTACACATATATTTATTTAAACAGATCTACACATATATTTATCAACACAGATTTACAGGATCTACAAATACACTTATTTAAACAGATCTACACATATATTTATCAACACAGATTTACAGGATCTACAAATACATTTATTTAAACAGATCTACACATATATTTATTTAAACAGATCTACACATATATTTATTTAAACAGATCTACACATATATTTATCAACACATATTTACAGGATCTACAAATACACTTATTTAAACAGATCTACACATATATTTATCAACACAGATTTACAGGATCTACAAATACATTTATTTAAACAGATCTACACATATATTTATTTAAACAGATCTACACATGTATTTATCAACACAGATTTACAGGATCTACACATATATTTATCAACACAGATTTATGTACATGACATAACACCGGCCATAGTTGGGTGGTTTGTTAAGAGCAGCATAGATGGTGCCTAACAGGCTGCTGGTCTACTTTGATCTAGCGTTTTAGTCTATTAAGATGGATTCGCACATCGATTAACCACTCTACGTGGCAAGTTTCCCAGCGCAGCGGAGTAATCAGCTGCTTGAGCCTAGCCCGCTAAGCAGGAAATCTTCCTCCGGCTATATCCAGCTCACACCAGAGCTATACAGGAACATCCGCCCGCCCCTGTAGAAGTAAAGGTCGGCCCTCAACTAAGACATCTATGGCAGAGTGAATAGTACACCTGCCACTCACAACAAAACTGACTAGGTGCGTAAGCTAGCACGCATCATGAGCCGACAAGGGGGCTGTTCACTCACCTTCACAAAACTTCATACAATTAAGTCTAACTCTTCATCTCTGATGGCTGTTTCTCATTTTTGTGTGTGGACAGGTACTTCAAGATGAGGGCTTGAATCGCTGGGTGGACCCTTACTTCTTTCAGCGAGAGATTGCGGAGGCCACCAACATGACTCCGGAGGAAATGAATCTGGCAGCAAGGGAGATTATAAGACAGTCACACCAAATGGGTGATAGTTACCATGAGACTGATGTCCCCTTGGGCAGCCCAAACTCTCCTTCCCACCATTACAGATGGCACGACTCCAATCTGCAACATGATGGTTCTTCTGATTCTGTGGACAGACATGCAGCGGTAAATGTGACCTCATTATAGCATTGATTGACAGCATGGGCTTTTAACACATTGGTGCTCATTTCCTAAACTGGTTCAACTTTCAGGCATGCAGCAGTAAGTGTTGAATTGATTGACAGCATGGGCTTACGAAAACCTTAATGGTTCCCATGACAAAGAGAATAGGATCACTGTTTTCTTCCTTACATGTCATTAGAGGTGACTAAAGAAGATTGTGCATGAAACTGGCAACCTCATCATGTAAAAACTACTGCTGTGGAACTGCACTGCAAATGACTAGAATCAGGCTTTCCTAAAAACTGGTCAGTGTAAGCAAAATGCAGGGTTGGACCTATGCTTTAAGGAATGGGCCACGAAATTCATCGATGGGCTTACATTGCTGTTTTGTTAAGTGGTTCAGTCTACAGACATGCGGTGATAAATGTGACCTTACTATAACACTGGCTAACAGCATGTGTGACATCCCTAACTGATTCAGTCGACAGACATGCGGTGATAAATGTGACCTTACTATAACACTGGCTAACAGCATGTGTGACATCCCTAACTGATTCAGTCGACAGACATGCGGTGATAAATGTGACCTTACTATAACACTGGCTAACAGCATATGTGATGTCCCTAACTGATTCAGTCGACAGACATGCGGTGATAAATGTGACCTTACTATAACACTGGCTAACAGCATGCATGATGTCCCTAACTGGTTGTGGATTGCACAGAAATGATAAATGTTTGAGAATGCCCTGTGTACGGTCTGCTTTGACCACATCTGTTCCACCATCAGGTGCCCTTGATGGCTTCTGAGGTTATAGTCAGTAAATGACAGCCAGTTGTGGGGTCTCAGATTGATGGCAATCACTGTTGTATCAGTCATCAAATTATCAAATTTCTGGTGTGGCTCATAGGACCTCTGAGAGAGTAGGCATTGAATAGTGAAAGTATTTGAGAGGTCATCACAGTTTTGTTATTAATAACTTTGGCCACAGCTCATGCAGGCACAGATCAAATAAAGCACACAACACAACACTATATGTGTTTATATCAATGTTGGTAGTATGTTAGACCTGCTTCCTGAATGAGTTTCTGAAGCTTTACAGTGGAAGATCATACCAAGACTGACTGAATGAGTTTCTGAAGCTTTACAGTGGAAGATCATACCCAGACTGACTGAATGAGTTTCTGAAGCTTTACAGTGGAAGATCATACCCAGACTGACTGAATGAGTTTCTGAAGCTTTACAGTGGAAGATCATACTAAGACTGACTGACAAACAAGCCAGATCATGAGACCACCAACAGATGTGAGCCCTTCTATAACGACCTGAATGTGTGAGGGACTGCAGTAAAACATACCAAGACTGACTGACAAACAAGGAAGACTATGAGAGCCATCTACTGACATTTCTCCCTCAAATTTGTATGAACAAATTGAATATTATGAACAAATTGAATATATATCAGTATTAAAAACAAAGTGGGGGGGGGGGGGGGGGGGGGGGGGGGTGTCACAATAGCTGAGAAAAAAAGTGAGATGAGATAAGACAGCTAGTCCTATCGGAGATGGACAATCAACTCAAATGTCCCATGTACAGGCTGTGCACAGAAAAGAACTCTTTTCAGTTGAAAATAGAAAAGAGCAAATTGATGACTACCATTAAAAACCAAGGATTATAAAGGTCTGTATCAGGGACTGGAGCCAACAAAAACAGAACAACAGAAAGCAGTGATCTCAAGTTATAGAATCTTCACATAAATAGATTACTATTTTAGTTTGTGTCATTTAGACTGTCAAGTATAACAAATAATGTTCGCTTAGGCGTCTGAGGCCCGTTGCATCGGTCGGCCACATCCATGACCCACAGCTGTGGCGGGGTTCCAGGTCGGAGGAGGGAGGAAGTTGCAACTTGCTGGAGCCATACTGTTAGGGAATGGTCTAGTCTGCGCCTCCAGCAACCTCTAGTATCTTGTGGTCAGGGATTTCCTGGTCCAGCCGAACAAAGAAACAGATTGGGTTAAGGCGTGTTTTAGCAGAGACCTCCACGTTGCGGATATAGTCATGCCCAGGACACGCCGTTGGTTGCGCATGTGAAAGGCTTCCAGTCTTGACATGTCATGTTCAGCAATGTCCAGGTTTCCATATTGTCAAGTCCCTGATAACAATTTGTATAGATCAAAACTTGAGCACATATCTGTTGCTGCTCTTATCTTGGAATTGTAGTGAAGTCTTTCTTGCTTTGTTCAGGTTCCTTGCTGAGATACAGCTTGAACAAAACCTAGCCTTTCATCTCTTAAATCCTCAATCTTATCCTATGCCCACTTAGTCAACATGGCATTCAGTGAAAAGAGCATAGAATCATCCAAATCAGTTCATACAATCATGCCAACTATAATAATGTGTACAGTAATATTTTTATAACAATTTTTGGTTTTGTTTTTATTGTATCTTTTCAAATCTGTATCTTTTTTGCTAACTTGAATGTTTTCTTGGAACAGATAAAGAGCTGTTGTATTTGTTATAATAAGCGGCAAGATTATGTATAATCTAATATGTGTGAATAAAATGTTCAGATGTGTGTGGGTGTGTGTTGTGTAGTATGTAAGGAACGCTTTCATTTTCCTTTGCTACATATTTATTTTGAGCTAAGTTATAATCCACATTTTAGTGTTGTACTGTGATATATGTGGCCACCAGCCGACACATCAGCCTTTGTTAAGACCCCCAAGTCTTTGACTTTGACCAACTGTCTACAAGGCAGCAGCTGGTTTGAATTTAAAGTTGTCCTTTTCTAAGATGAATTACTACTTATGACTTGATCTTTATTTCACTTCACTTGAGCACTCTGGTTTTAGGGCACAGGAGACTGACACTCTCTCCTATTTGGTGGAAATGCCCTGCTGGGAGAATGCCAAGGAAAGTCTCTATGGCCTGAAAAGTCCTTGACCTACAGCTATTATTAGCTTTCTTGGAATCTAGTAACAAATTAGATCATAGCTTTTAATAGCTTTCTCTGATAACATAGAAAGCTGTGTAGACATATCCCGTAGCTATTATTAAAGTATATAATGCTCTACCTGCAGTCAGGATTGTTGCATGGATACAACTTTCTGACTATTTGGAAGCGTAGTTTTGTCTGTCATAGACAGGTTTACATACTTGTATATACATATCAAGCACATATCAAGGTTGTGACTGAAACATAAGATGAACGTAGACCTTTACGTCATGATGTTTTACTGATCATCCAATTGGTGAGAGCTGACCCTTGTCTTGCGGATGTTGTATACAAGCACTGCCTTATTGTCACCTGGGGGGATTGTGTTATAAGGGATCTCTTAGTTATGAGAAGATGCCAGTATGTGGGAAAAATGTGTATGTATGTGGGGTAGTTGTTGTATGTGTGTGTGGAATAGATGCTGTATGTGTGTGTGGAATAGATGCTGTATGTGTGTGGGGTAGTTGTTGTGTGTGTGTGTGTGGGGTAGTTGTTGTATGTGTGTGGGGTAGTTGTTGTATGTGTGTGGGGTAGTTGTTGTGTGTGTGTGGGGTAGTTGTTGTGTGTGTGTGGGGTAGTTGTTGTGTGTGTGTGTGGGGTAGTTGTTGTATGTATGTGAAATAGTTGCATGTTCATTACTTGACTTTACCATCATCTTGTGGCACCATGGAAGGAGCCCTGAGCTGAACTTGTTGTATTTCTTGGGTCAAGTGTGTTGCATCGTTGTTCACCATATTTCAATCATCATTTTTCCTGTTATCACTAATGGCATCTCATGGACATTTCACTTCTGGCGTGTAGTTTCAATTTGTTCTTTCTTCTGCCCAAATATTACCCAAGCTGATGGACTCTTGGACCTGTGTCTGTTCTGTATTTTGTATGTGTTTGGGTTGAAAATGTATGTAAACTTGGATTGAAATTGTGTATGTAAACTTGGATTGAAATTGTGTATGTAAACTTGGATTGTAATTGTGTATGTAAACTTGGGTTGAAATTGTATGTAAACTTGGGTTGAAATTGTATGTAAACTTGGGTTGAAATTGTATGTAAACTTGGGTTGTAATTGTATGTAAACTTGGGTTGAAATTGTTGTATGTAAACTTGGGTTGTAATTGTGTATGTAGTTGTTTTAATTGGGAACTCAATAACACCTGCCCGTGGAACTCAGCAATGGGGATAGATGTGATGGCAATGGACCAATCATTGTCAAGGTTCAGTGTTATATAAGGGCCCCCCCCCCCCCATTTGTCGTTTAGCCAAACAGAAAAACAACCATTCAGTTTGACCACATGTGGCCGAGCATCTTGTTAGTTAGAGCTAGTTGCATCATCTAGGTGTGTGGCTTGCAACACACATGTTAAGGCAACTATAGAGGGTTTGCATGGGGCTAGCAATCTCTGTTGGGGAAGCCATGAAACACGTTTTCAGGTACATGCTTCCTGTAAACAGACCAGCTGTGATTGTGCCCGCCCTGGAATTAAAAGATGAATCATTCAATAGTTGATTATGTTTGATTGTTGCTGCCGTCAATGTTTAGCTTCAGATAAATGGGGCCGGCCCACTCATGGGGTCTATGGCCCACTCATGTGGTCATCTGCTCACTGATGTGGTCCACTTCTCACTGATGTGGTCCTCTGCTCACTGATGTGGTCCTCTGCTCACTTATGTGGTCCTCTGTTCACTGATGTGGTCCTCTGCTCACTGATGTGGTCCTCTGCTCACTGATGTGGTCCACTGCTCACTGATGTGGTCCTCTGCTCACTTATGTGGTCCTCTGCTTACTGATGTGGTCCTTGGCTCACTTATATGGTCCTCTGCTCACTGATGTGGTCCCTGCTCACTGATGTGGTCCTTGGCTCACTGATGTGGTACCTGGCCCCTGTTTGGCAGACGGTCGCCCAGCCATGATAAAAAAAAAAGAGCTAATTGTTTGTGTGGCTGGTTATTGATATTCTTGTCATTATTCTGATTGGCTGTTTGATTAATTACATGTCCTGATTGTTTGTGTTCCTGGCTACAAGATCACTGCTACAGTTCAAGGTCGTGTAACATTGGTTTGCTCTGTGCCTGGCTACAAGGTCACTGCTACAGTTCAAGGTTGTGTCACATTTGGTTTGCTGTGTACCTGCTACAAGGTCACTGCTACACTTCAAGGTTGTGTCACATTGGTTTGCTGTGTGCCTACTACAAGGTCACTGCTACAGTTCAAGGTTGTATCACATTTGGTTTGCTGTGTGCCTGCTACAAGGTCACTGCTACAGTTCAAGGTTGTGTCACATTGGTTTGCTGTGTGCCTACTACAAGGTCATTGCTACAGTTCAAGGTTGTGTCACATTGGTTTGCTCTGTGCCTGACTACAAGGTCACTGCTACAATTCAAGGTTGTGTGACATTAGGTTTGCTGTGTGCCTGCTACAAGGACACTGCTACAGTTCAAGGTTGTGTCACATTGGTTTGCTGTGTGCCTACTACAAGGTCACTGCTACAGTTCAAGGTTGTATCACATTTGGTTTGCTGTGTGCCTGCTACAAGGTCACTGCTACAGTTCAAGGTTGTGTCACATTGGTTTGCTGTGTGCCTACTACAAGGTCATTGCTACAGTTCAAGGTTGTGTCACATTGGTTTGCTCTGTGCCTGACTACAAGGTCACTGCTACAATTCAAGGTTGTGTGACATTAGGTTTGCTGTGTGCCTGCTACAAGGACACTGCTACAATTCAAGGTTGTGTCACATTGGTTTGCTGTGTGCCTACTACAAGGTCACTGCTACAGTTCAAGGTTGTATCACATTTGGTTTGCTGTGTGCCTGCTACAAGGTCATTGCTACAGTTCAAGGTTGTGTCACATTGGTTTGCTCTGTGCCTGACTACAAGGTCACTGCTACAATTCAAGGTTGTGTGACATTAGGTTTGCTGTGTGCCTGCTACAAGGACACTGCTACAGTTCAAGGTTGTGTCACATTGGTTTGCTGTGTGCCTGCTATAAGGTCACTGTTACAGTTCAAGGTTGTGTCACATTGGTTTACTGTGTGCCTACTACAAGGTCACTGCTACAGTTCAAGGTTGTGTCACATTGGTTTGCTATGTGCCTGCTACAAGGTCAATGCTACAGTTCAAGGTAGTGTCATATTTGGTTTGCTGTGTGCCTGGCTACATGGTCACTGCTACAGTTCAAGGTTATGTCACATTTGGTTTGCTGTGTGCCTGGCTACATGGTCACTGCTACAGTTCAAGGTTATGTCACATTTGGTTTGCTGTGTACCTGGCTACAAGGTATCAATGATCTCATGTCAATATTGTGTTCACATTGAGATGCTCTTGTCACATTGAGGTGCTCTTGTCACATTGAGGTGCTCTTGTCAATATTTGTTTTAGCAACATGATCGGTCTTGTCATGGTGCGTCTCCTTACACAGCATTGAGCAACCAGTTGGGTTGGTTGGCCCCTTACAGAAAGCCTTTGTCATAGCACTAGTCGATCAGCTGTTTCATAGCACTAGTCGGTCAGCTGTTTCATAGCACTAGTCGGTCAGCTGTTTCATAGCACTAGTCGGTCAGCTGTGTCATAGCACTGGTTGGTCAGCTGTGTCATAGCACAGTGGTTGGTCAGCTGTGTCATAGCACTGGTTGGTCAGCTGTGTCATAGCACTGGTTAGCCACCTGTGTCATAGCACTAGTCGGTCACCTGTGTCATAGCACTAGTCGGTCACCTGTGTCATAGCACTAGTCGGTCAGCTGTGGGATAGCACTGGTCGGTCAGCTGTGTCATAGCACTGGTCGATCAGCTGTGTCATAGCACTAGTTGGTCAGCTGTGTCATATCACTAGTTGGTCAGCTGTTTCATAGCACTAGTTGGTCAGCTGTTTCATAGCACTAGTTGGTCAGCTGTTTCATAGCACTAGTTGGTCAGCTGTTTCATAGCACTAGTTGGTCAGCTGTTTCATAACACTAGCTGGTCAGCTGTTTCATAGCACTAGTTGGTCAGCTGTTTCATAGCACAAGTTGGTCAGCTGTTTCATAGCACTGTGGTTGGTCTGCTGTCTCATAGCCCACTGGTTGGTTAGTTGTGCTATATGGCTTGGCTTCGTTCATTCTCAATCTCCCACTACCAAACACTGAAAGGGCTTAAGTAGCAGAATGTAGTCCAGAGAACGGAATGCGTTGTGTCGTAGGTTACAGCTTGACTGCGATATTTGCACCTTTTGGTCCAACACATCCGACTTCAGCAAGCATTTTTTAAGCACCGGGTTAGCATTCCCTCCTCCTTAGCCAGTCTGTCCTGCTGCAGCCTGTTATCCAGGATTACCGCGTGGAGGTGTAGAAGGGTCTTGGCAGCTCTGATTCGCTGGCCCTGGCGCTAGCAGTCAGCTATGGGTTGCTGACCACTGCAGCTCATGCGCTACTCAGCATCTTGATCCCAGTTGTGCTATATCACTGTGGTTGGTTGTGCTATATCACTGTGGTTGGCCACTTACAGAAAACCTGTGTCAAAGCACTGTCTAATTTCTTGCAGTGGCAGTTGTTGTTTAAGTTCATTTTACATGATGAGGCTGCTGGCCCTATGCACAACCCTCTTTTGTTGTCTTTGACAACATGCTTAGATGGTTACTTAAGTGCTCCTAACCTTTGCTCCATGTGTCTGAACTAGTGTCTCAGTGATGGGCCACTTTCAATCCAAGGAACGCAAGTGGATACTACACAACCAGCAAGACTCCACTTTAGCTTATTGAAGTACTGCTTTGTTGAAATGCTTCTCAAGTTACCTAACTGGCCTTGTTCAAAAATATACTGATCAGACTATGTCAGTCAGTCAGGTAAAACATACTGATCAGACTGTCAGTCAGGGTCAGGTAAAACGTACTGATCAGACTATGTCAGGGTCAGGTAAAACATACTGATCAGACTATGTTAGTCAGGGTCAGGTAAAACATACTGATCAGACGATGTCAGTCAGGGTCAGGTAAAACATACTGATCAGACGATGTCAGTCAGGGTCAGGTAAAACATACTGATCAGACTATGTCAGCCAGGGTCAGGCAAAATATGCTGATCAGACTATGTCAGTCAGGGTCAGGTAAAACATACTGATCAGATTATGTTAGTCAGGGTCAGGTAAAACATCCTGCCTGATCAGACTATATCAGTCAGGGTCAGGTAAAACATACTGAGCAAGACCCCACCTCACTTCCATGTAGTTCTTCCTGGAGACAAGTTGTTTCATGAGAGTCTGGCTAATAAAGTGGAGATCGACGTGATCCCTGTAGTAGTGAGTGACACACAGATGAAGCCAAGCATTGCAGAAGTAAAGTTACTCATCGTGGACATTCAACAACAACAACAACACTGCTCTTTATTATGCTGTTGTTATTTTGTCTGATCTTTGATAAAGGCCTTCATTTGTTGAAACATGGGCCCTCATCTATTACTGTTTATCATGTAAAACTGCATTTAAGCCGTTACATTTTATAATCACTGCTGCTACTGTAACAACTTTAAAAATGCACATTTTATTTCTATTTGATCCACTTTATGATGAAGTTTACTTGCATATTTACTGCAATAGAATATCAAAGTGGCGAGAATCTTTACTATGTAAATAACTTGTTTATTTGAACAAAATTCCATAGTGGTTCTTGTACTGATTCGCAATTGAGCTGTGCGATTCTTGGCTTCTTTTTGTAGTCATTATTTTTATAGTTTATTGACACGATTGATCAGGGTTTGGTTTTTTAAGTTTGTTTTTAGTGTTTCTCTATTATTTATTCATATTTGTGATCATTGATAGTATTTGTGTTTGGAGGATTGTTTTAGTGTTTTAGGATTTAGTTGCAGGATGAAAGGTATTACAACCTACAAGAGAAATGAAATCCCGGTGGACTGTATTTAAACAACTGGAAGACTTACACTTTGCCGACGACATACCCCTCCCATCTCACAGTCACTTTGCCGACGACATACCCCTCCCATCTCCAATTGAAAAAAAAGAAGCAATGTCTCAGAAAGTAGGTCTAAATCCCATGCAGAAAGGACACAAATTGTAAAATTGGTTTGACACATGAAAAATTATAAGAGAGAACAGAACAAAAACATGTGGGACAGGAAATCTTATGAAGAAGGTATCACTAAATAGGCCACACACTGTAAAATCCCCAAGCCAGAAATACCAGGCAAATTCAGGATTGTTAGCAAAAAAGCCACAACGATCGCAGGGACAAACATTTGAAATTCAGGATTGTTGGCAAAGAAGCCACAACGATCGCAGGGACAAACATTTGAAATTCAAGACGCATATACATCAAATAACAAAAATGAAAGTCAAACAATGGGCAGCTTCAAATTGAGCCCTAGGCCTTCAGGCAAAGGTGGACTATGAACTCGGACAGTCCATGTACATGCTGTGCACATAAATGAACCCTTGACAGCTGAAATCAAAAAGAGCAGACTGTCCAGGCAAAAATTCTGAAGGTAACGAAACTCCTGCCAAACAGTAGTTAAAAACACAACAGTTTGTATGCACACTCGATTGCAAGTATATACAAAGACCTCTACGTCTTCTCAGTAGAAGTGGAGTGAAGTCCTTCAGACAACAACTATTTGCTACAAGAAATTGGCCAGCTGAGGGTTCAAATCCTAGGTTCCTGTAACATCAATGTCTTATTTGTTGTTTAGTGCAAGATTAATTCGGTCAGTCCTCTTGTACTGTGGAGCGGAGAGATCTTCTTTTCTTGTGGCATATAGCTTCTACAGGATAAGAGTAGTTCTCCCGCCCAACACTATTTAGTCACCTCTGCCTGGCAGGTTACAGTGTTGCATTTCTCCGTTCACCAAATGGACCCCAGTAACAAAGGTGGGGCATAGCTTTAACAAGTGTAAGAAAAGTTGCCTCTCTGATCATCGTTTTTGGCTTATTTACACATTTTCTAGCCTCGGAGCTTGTCCCTTGTTTTTTGTATTTTCTGAGGATATGTCCTGCCCATCTGGCTGGGAAAATATCAATCTGATGCAGGTTAAATTTAGGACTTAGTATCTAACCTGGCTCACCACATATTGATAATCTGGTATGTTATTAAACCCTTTGTTACTCATCACCATGGTAACCATCTCAATTGCTGATATTTGCACAATTTAATAAGCTTGCTTTTCTTATTTATTTGTGACCATCATTCTGGACAAGTTTTTTTTGTTCATTATGTGAATGTTGTTGTTGGTGTTGTTTTGTTGTTGTGTGCTGTATCATCACAGCTGTTGGTTTTTTACTTTAGTTGCCACAAGGTGCCTCTCTCCAGCTGGTCTGGACACGTGCTGGGGCTGGCAGTCATCTGACCATCTGTTGGCTGGTTTATGCTTAAATGATTTTGAATTAATCTGCCTTTTCTCTCTTACATTCTCATTGTGATTAACACCATGACGTTCTTATACAGTAAATATTTTTTGATTGTGTTCCAGCATAATAATAATTGTAATTTTAGGTTTTTTTCTTCAAGAGAAGAACAAAATATACAAGAAAGTATATTTGAGTGGATTTTTTTGCAAGCTGAATTTTGTAGTTCTATTATCTGACAAGTGTGTATTGTTTGTGCCTGTCGACATCTTGAGACGTAGACTGGGACTCAGGATCAAGTGTGTATCATACATGTCAAAGTTTTTGAGACGTAGACTGGGACTCAGGATCAAGTGTGTATCATACATGTTGACCTTTTTGAGATGTAAACTTGTGCTCAAGATCAATAAAAACATGACAGAAACCCAAAAAAATCTTACACTAAAATATACTCTATACTTATAAATGACTAGATCTACTTACCTGCATCGCACATGATTTAGACGTTCTCCGCAGGCCTAAACAATAATTGAGAGATTCAGCACAAAAGTGGACATCCTAGAATGCATGATAAGGAAGCACAATGTTAAAGCACTTTTACATACTGGCATACTGTTGCCGAGTTTTTAGCAGGACAACCCCGCAGAAGACGAATGTGTCGGTACCAAAAGGTGCAAATATCGCAGTCAAGCTGTAAACTAGCGACACAACGCATTTCATTCTCCGGACTACATCCTGCTACTTGCGAAACCTTGTTCAGGGCTTGCTAGCGGGAGATTGAGAACAAACGCAGAAGAAGAAGAAGAAGCAGGACAAAAAAATCAGGCACATGTATTTTGTGTTTTATGTATTTGATATAAGAGATTAGTAGCAAGAAAACAAATAAATTATATACATTCAGTTTTCAGAAACTGCAATGGTTACGTTCCTGGGAAACTATGATAGTAGAAGCTGCACTTACTGTAGTATTGATCACAAACCTAGGTTACTGCAGCACTGATCAAACACTTTGGTTACTGAAGCACTGATCAAAAACCTTAGTTAGTGTAGCATTGATCAAAAACCTTGGTTACTGAAGGAAGCATTGATAAAAAACCTTGGTTACTGAAGGCAGCATTGATTAAAAAACCTTGGTTACTGAAGGCAGCATTGATCAAAAACCTTGGCTTATGAAGGCTGCATTGATCAAAAACCTTGGTTACTGAAGGCTACATTGATCAAAAACCTTGGTTACTGAAGCATTGATTAAAAACCTTGGTTACTGAAGGAAGCATTGATCAAAATCCTTGGTTACCGAAGGAAGCATTGAAGAAAAACCTTGGTTACTGAAGGAAGCATTGATAAAAAACCTTCTTTACTTAAGCATTGATCAAAAACCTTGGTTACTGAAGGAAGCATTGATAAAAAACCTTCTTTACTTAAGCATTGATCAAAAACCTTGGTTACTGAAGGAAGCATTGATAAAAAACCTTGGTTACTGAAGCATTGATCAAAAACCTTGGTTACTGAAGCATTGATCAAAATCCTTGGTTACTGAAGGAAGCATTGATCAAAAACCTTGGTTACTGAAGGCAGCATTGATAAAGAAAAACCTTGGTTACTGAAGGCAGCATTGATCAAAAACCTTGGCTAATGAAGGCTGCATTGATCAAAAACCTTGGTTACTGAAGGCTACATTGATCAAAAACCTTGGTTACTGAAGCATTGATTAAAAACCTTGGTTACTGAAGGAAGCATTGATCAAAATCCTTGGTTACTGAAGGAAGCATTGAAGAAAAACCTTGGTTACTGAAGGCAGCATTGATCAAAAACCTTGGTTACTGAAGCATTGATCAAAAACCTTGGTTACTGAAGGAAGCATTGATAAAAAACCTTGGTTACTGAAGGCAGCATTGATAAAAAAAACCTTGGTTACTGAAGGCAGCATTGATCAAAAACCTTGGCTTATGAAGGCTGCATTGATCAAAAACCTTGGTTACTGAAGGCTACATTGATCAAAATCCTTGGTTACCGAAGGAAGCATTGAAGAAAAACCTTGGTTACTGAAGGAAGCATTGATAAAAAACCTTCTTTACTTAAGCATTGATCAAAAACCTTGGTTACTGAAGGAAGCATTGATAAAAAACCTTGGTTACTGAAGCATTGATCAAAAACCTTGGTTACTGAAGCATTGATCAAAAACCTTGGTTACTGAAGGAAGCATTGATCAAAAACCTTGGTTACTGAAGGCAGCATTGATAAAGAAAAACCTTGGTTACTGAAGCATTGATTAAAAACCTTGGTTACTGAAGGAAGCATTGATCAAAATCCTTGGTTACTGAAGGAAGCATTGAAGAAAAACCTTGGTTACTGAAGGCAGCATTGATCAAAAACCTTGGTTACTGAAGCATTGATCAAAAACCTTGGTTACTGAAGGAAGCATTGATAAAAAACCTTGGTTACTGAAGGCAGCATTGATAAAAAAAACCTTGGTTACTGAAGGCAGCATTGATCAAAAACCTTGGCTTATGAAGGCTGCATTGATCAAAAACCTTGGTTACTGAAGGCTACATTGATCAAAATCCTTGGTTACCGAAGGAAGCATTGAAGAAAAACCTTGGTTACTGAAGGAAGCATTGATAAAAAACCTTCTTTACTTAAGCATTGATCAAAAACCTTGGT
This sequence comes from Ariolimax columbianus, assembly GCA_036924085.1. Lineage (NCBI taxonomy): Eukaryota > Metazoa > Mollusca > Gastropoda > Stylommatophora > Arionidae > Ariolimax > Ariolimax columbianus. The sequence goes on along the minus strand of JAVGWX010000022.1, from coordinate 9,439,473 downwards.
TACTGAAGGAAGCATTGATAAAAAACCTTGGTTACTGAAGCATTGATCAAAAACCTTGGTTACTGAAGCATTGATCAAAAACCTTGGTTACTGAAGGAAGCATTGATCAAAAACCTTGGTTACTGAAGGCAGCATTGATAAAGAAAAACCTTGGTTACTGAAGGCAGCATTGATCAAAAACCTTGGCTAATGAAGGCTGCATTGATCAAAAACCTTGGTTACTGAAGGCTACATTGATCAAAAACCTTGGTTACTGAAGCATTGATTAAAAACCTTGGTTACTGAAGGAAGCATTGATCAAAATCCTTGGTTACTGAAGGAAGCATTGAAGAAAAACCTTGGTTACTGAAGGCAGCATTGATCAAAAACCTTGGTTACTGAAGCATTGATCAAAAACCTTGGTTACTGAAGGAAGCATTGATAAAAAACCTTGGTTACTGAAGGCAGCATTGATCAAAAACCTTGGCTAATGAAGGAAGAAGCATTGATCAACCTTGGTTACTGAAGCATTGATCAAAAACCTTGGTTACTGAAGGAAGCATTGATCAAAAACCTTGGTTACTGAAGGAAGCATTGATTAAAAACCTTGGTTACTGAAGCATGATCAAAAACCTTGGTTACTGAAGGAAGCATTGATCAAAAACCTTGGTTACTAAAGGAAGCATTGATCAAAAACCTTGGTTACTGAAGGCAGCATTGATCAAAAACCTTGGCTAATGAAGGAAGAAGCATTGATCAACCTTGGTTACTGAAGCATTGATCAAAAACCTTGGTTACTGAAGGAAGCATTGATCAAAAACCTTGGTTACTGAAGGAAGCATTGATTAAAAACCTTGGTTACTGAAGCATGATCAAAAACCTTGGTTACTGAAGGAAGCATTGATCAAAAACCTTGGTTACTAAAGGAAGCATTGATCAAAAACCTTGGTTACTGAAGGCAGCATTGATCAAAAACCTTGGTTACTGAAGGAAGCATTGATCAAAAACCTTGGTTACTGAAGCATTGATCAAAAACCTTGGTTACTGAAGGAAGCATTGATCAAAAACCTTGTTTACTGAAGGAAGCATTGATCAAAAACCTTGGTTACTGAATCATTGATAAAAAACAAAACACATTTCCTGAAGAAATGATCCTTTGTGGGAACTGTGGTTAAGTTCTTGTGGACTCTATTGATTGTACACTTTGGTTAACCGTTATCATAGAAACATAATTGTTGTGTATAGTTCTGGTAAAGAACACTTCCCCATGCTACGCTATTATCGCACAAAGTCTACTACAGTACATAATCTATTAAGGTGTGTCATGCTTGTGTTTAACAAACACTCATATCTCTTCCTACACATGATACAAACTTCTTCCATGTTCATATGATCTTCAGTTTTCATGCTAGGTGGATGTTGTAATATTTGGAACCGTTGACTGGCCCCAAAACATCCAGGGGTTAGGTCCTTGCCACTCTGTGGGCTGGGTGACGAATGAAAACTGTGTCAACATTGTTAAACATCCAGGGGACATGTTCTTGCCACTCTGTGGGCTGGGTGACGAATGAAAACTGTGTCAACATTGTTAAACATCCAGGGGACATGTTCTTGCCACTCTGTGGGCTGGGTGACGAATGAAAACTGTGTCAACATTGTTAAACATCCAGGGGACATGTTCTTGCCACTCTGTGGGCTGGGTGACGAATGAAAACTGTGTCAACATTGTTAAACATCCAGGGGACGTGTCCTTGTCACTCTATGGGCTGGGTGACGAATGAAAACTGTGTCAACATTGTTAAACATCCAGGGGACATGTTCTTGTCACTCTGTGGGCTGGGTGACGAATGAAAACTGTGTCAACATTGTTAAACATCCAGGGGACATGTTCTTGTCACTCTGTGGGCTGGGTGACGAATGAAAACTGTGTCAACATTGTTAAACATCCAGGGGACATGTTCTTGTCACTCTGTGGGCTGGGTGACGAATGAAAACTGTGTCAACATTGTTAAACATCCAGGGGACATGTTCTTGTCACTCTGTGGGCTGGGTGGCAGTTTAAAGAACTGTGTCAGCATTGTTTGCAGTACTGTTAATAGCTCTGTGAATAGCCTAAATGCGCCCTCAAGTTGACTTTAAACTTGATGCTGCATGATTTCACTAAAAGGTTTTGTGCAAGTCAAGCAAGCAGACCTTTTCCAATAAGCTCATCACAGCGCACTTGCTCTTGGTAAAACACTTTCAGTTGCACTACTCTTTTCTGCTGTTTTTCACATCTTTAATAAATCAAGAAAATTGTGTAATACATTTTGGAACACAATGAATGTTATCAGAACGACATGGAGACTTCTGAACATGAGTTAATGCATTTAAGAATAAACTGGATGCGCATGGCTTTTAGAGCAAGGTGATGTAAATGTAACTGGTTGTATAGAGACTCTGCAGGGTCTTCTAAACCAGTATAAAGACGTTAAGTTAAGTATGACAGACTCCATGGCAAGGGTGAGCAGAGATTGAGCATGTGTGGCTAAATGGGTATGTTTATATTGAAGGAATCAACAATCTGATCATCATCATTAGTGGGGAAAACATACTGTTCATTGATTTATTTTCTTTGACTATTTAAAGTCATCTAACCTTGGTGAAACCTTGTTTTTCTTTTTTAAAATGAGTCTTCAATGCAGGAGGTATTAAATAACACACAGGTTGAAAACGAAATAAAACATATCAAAATATCACAGTATATTAATTTGTTCATTTTATGAAACAAGAACTTGATGTAAGTCTTACTCTAATAACAAAAGCAAGATCCTTATAAGGGAAATGTCGGATGACTTGCTTGTTTGACAATTACAGTGTATACATATCAATGATGACTAATGTGCGAACAAGATTTGATTGTGCCAATATTGGTTTGCGTTGATTGTTTTCTTGTGGGGACTAATGCATGCTTTGTTACAATTATGCATGTAGTGAGTTAACAAAAGTTGTTGAATCTGGGATGAAGTGTGTAATGTCCCCAAACACACACATGTCACAGGATGAGTTGGTATACAGCTGATAACAGGTGTAAAGTGTACTAGCAAGAGCTCTACATGGTCATTGTTTGTCACATAACAGCCTTGTCCTAACGTAGCCAATGTGCATCCAGCTTGTTCTAATGTAGCCCATGTCCATCCAGCCTGTCCTAATGTAGCCCATGTCCATCCAGCCTGTCCTAATGTAGCCCATGTCCATCCAGCATGTCCTAATGTAGCCCCTGTCCTAATGTAGCCCATGTCCATCCAGCCTGTCCTAATGTAGCCCATGTCCATCCAGCATGTTCTAATGTAGCCCATGTCCATCCAGCCTGTCCTAATGTAGCCCATGTCCAGCCTGTCCTAATGTAGCCCATGTCCATCCAGCCTGTCCTAATGTAGCCCATGTCCATCCAGCATGTCCTAATGTAGCCCCTGTCCTAATGTAGCCCATGTCCATCCAGCCTGTCCTAATGTAGCCCATGTCCATCCAGCATGTCCTAATGTAGCCCATGTCCATCCAGCATGTCCTAATGTAGCCCATGTCCATCCAGCATGTCCTAATGTAGCCCATGTCCATCCAGCCTGTCCTAATGTAGCCCATGTCCATCCAGCATGTCCTAATGTAGCCCATGTCCATCCAGCATGTCCTAATGTAGCCCATGTCCAGCCTGTCCTAATGTAGCCCATGTCCATCCAGCCTGTCCTAATGTAGCCCATGTCCATCCTGTCCTAATGTAGCCCATGTCCATCCAGCCTGTCCTAATGTAGCCCATGTCCAGCATGTCCTAATGTAGCCCATGTCCATCCAGCCTGTCCTAATGTAGCCCATGTCCATCCAGCCTGTCCTAATGTAGCCCATGTCCAGCCTGTCCTAATGTAACCCATGTCCATCCAGCCTGTCCTAATGTAGCCCATGTCCAGCCTGTCCTAATGTAACCCATGTCCATCCAGCATGTCCTAATGTAGTCCATGTCCATCCAGCCTGTCCTAATGTAGCCCATGTCCATCCAGCATGTTCTAATGTAGCCCATGTCCATCCAGCCTGTCCTAATGTAGCCCATGTCCAGCCTGTCCTAATGTAGCCCATGTCCATCCAGCCTGTCCTAATGTAGCCCATGTCCATCCAGCATGTCCTAATGTAGCCCCTGTCCTAATGTAGCCCATGTCCATCCAGCCTGTCCTAATGTAGCCCATGTCCATCCAGCATGTCCTAATGTAGCCCATGTCCATCCAGCATGTCCTAATGTAGCCCATGTCCATCCAGCATGTCCTAATGTAGCCCATGTCCATCCAGCCTGTCCTAATGTAGCCCATGTCCATCCAGCATGTCCTAATGTAGCCCATGTCCATCCAGCATGTCCTAATGTAGCCCATGTCCAGCCTGTCCTAATGTAGCCCATGTCCATCCAGCCTGTCCTAATGTAGCCCATGTCCATCCTGTCCTAATGTAGCCCATGTCCATCCAGCCTGTCCTAATGTAGCCCATGTCCAGCATGTCCTAATGTAGCCCATGTCCATCCAGCCTGTCCTAATGTAGCCCATGTCCATCCAGCCTGTCCTAATGTAGCCCATGTCCAGCCTGTCCTAATGTAACCCATGTCCATCCAGCCTGTCCTAATGTAGCCCATGTCCAGCATGTCCTAATGTAACCCATGTCCATCCAGCATGTCCTAATGTAGTCCATGTCCATCCAGCCTGTCCTAATGTAGCCCATGTCCATCCAGCCTGTCCTAATGTAGCCCATGTCCATCCAGCCTGTCCTAATGTAGCCCATGTCCATCCAGCCTGTCCTAATGTAGCCCATGTCATCCAGGTTGTCGAAATATAGCCGTCCATCCAGCTTGAAATCCCTCAGACAGACCTGGCTGAATAGTATGTCCGTTATCTTGACACACCTTCAGGGTGTAAAGATGGATAGGAGACAAGATGGATAGGATACACCTTCCGGATGTAGAGATGGATAGGACACACCTTCCGGATGTAGAGATGGATAGGACACACCTTCAGGATGTAGAGATGGATAGGACACACCTTCCGGATGTAGAGATGGATAGGACACACCTTCCGGATGTAGAGATGGATAGGACACACCTTCCGGATGTAGAGATGGATAGGACACACCTTCCGGATGTAGAGATGGATAGGACACACCTTCAGGATGTAGAGATGGATAGGACACACCTTCAGGATGTAGAGATGGATAGGACATACCTTCCGGATGTAGAGATGGATAGGACACACCTTCAGGATGTAGAGATGGATAGGACACACCTTCAGGATGTAGAGATGGATAGGACACACCTTCCGGATGTAGAGATGGATAGGACACACCTTCAGGATGTAGAGATGGATAGGACACACCTTCAGTATGTAGAGATGGATAGGACACACCTTCCGGATGTAGAGATGGATAGGACACACCTTCAGGATGTAGAGATGGATAGGACACACCTTCCGGATGTAGAGATGGATAGGACACACCTTCAGTATGTAGAGATGGATAGGACACACCTTCCGGATGTAGAGATGGATAGGACACACCTTCCGAATGTAGAGATGGATAGGAGACAAGATGGATAGGACACATCTTCAGGATGTAGAGATGGATAGGACACACCTTCCGGATGTAGAGATGGATAGGACACACCTTCAGGATGTAGAGATGGATAGAACACACCTTCCGGATGTAGAGATGGATAGGACACACCTTCAGGATGTAAAGATAAGACACTGATTTAGATAAGTTGCTGGTGTTGATAAAACACTGGCTTGGATAAGATGCTGGTTTGGCTAGAATGTTGGTGTGGATAAAATGCTTGTGTGGATAAGAGGCTTGTGTGGATAAGAGGCTTGCATGGATAAGAAGCGTGTGTGGATAAGGGGCTTGTGTGGATAAGACACATGTTTGGATAATAAATTGTGGGCTTAGTTTACAAGATTGACAAGGAAAGAAGCATAGACAGACAACTGAAGGATGACTATCGGGAGTCATGACCTCTATCAGGAGTCATGACCTCTATCGGGAGTCATGACTTCTGTCAGGAGTCATGACTTCTGTCAGGAGCCATGACCTCTATTGGGATTCATGACCTCTATCGGGAGTCATGACCTCTATGTGAGTCATGACCTCTGTCGGGAGTCATGGCCTCTATTGTGAGTCATGGCCTCTATCGGGAGTCATGACCTCTATGTGAGTCATGACCTCTGTCAGGAGTCATGACCTCTATTGTGAGTCATGGCCTCTATTGTGAGTCATGGCCTCTATTGGGAGTCATGGCCTCTATCGGGAGTCATGACCTAATTGTGACTGCCCCAAATTGATCAAAACAAATTTGTCAGTGAAAACTTTTAGTGAAGCCTCACTCATCATCAGATTGTCCTCCGTTGCATTTCTCTCCATAGTTTCTCCGAGCACTGCATCCAAGTACAAATACAAACATACACATGATGTACACATATAAACATACACATTTTGTACACATAAAAATACACATATAAACATACACATGTTGTACACATACAAAAATACACATTTTGTACACACATAAAAATGCACATATAAACATACACATGTTGTACACATATAAAAATACACATACAAACATACACATGTTGTACACATACAAACATACACATGTACATATACAAACATACACATGTTGTATACATACAAATGGTGTACACATATAGACATACATATTTTGTACACATATAAAAATACACATATAAACATACACATTGTGTACACATATAAACATACACATGTTGTACACATTTAAAAATACACATACAAACATACACATTTTGTACATATACAAACATACACATCTAAAAATACACATTGTACACACCCAAACATACACATCTAAAAATACACATTGTACACACCCAAACATACACATCTAAAAATACACATTGTACACACCCAAACATACACATCTAAAAATACACATTGTACACACCCAAACATACACATCTAAAAATACACATTGTACACACCCAAACATACACATCTAAAAATACACATTGTACACACCCAAACATACACATCTAAAAATACACATTGTACACACCCAAATATACACATTTTCTACCTTTTCTTATGTTTTTATTGATGTTGTCTTTTCTCACCTGCTCTGATCGCAGGTATGACAAGCCAGTTTTCTCGAGTTGCTTCAATGAGCCTGACCCTCCCAGGTGGTCAGCTAGCTCCTGGCGGTTGCGGCAGTGGTCGACGGTTGCGGCAATGGTCGACGGCGAGCAGAGTTTGACTCCATGTTGTCGAAGGTCAGGGTCACAGCCTCTGAACCTGCCAGTTTTGAGCATAACTTATTGGTCCTGCCCCTTGTACATTAGCGTGACTAACACCCTTACCCTGTTGGTGGGGATACCCAGAGATGGTGCTGGACTTGGTCCATGCCCAGGGATTCTCAACAGCAGCTTTTAGATGGTTCTGCTACATCCACTTTACTATTCTTACGTGACAGTCCGTGATAAAAAGGTGTGTGATGTTTATGTTGTGAGACAGTGCCTGGTGTGTGTAACTGCTTCGGTCTTTTGGATGTGACAGGATTTTGACGAGTAGATACAATGTTGAGATTTGTGTGACGAGTAGATACAATGTTGAGGTTTGTGTGACGAGTATATACAATGTTGAGATTTGTGTGACGAGTAGATACAATGTTGAGATTTGTGTGACGAGTAGATACAATGTTGAGGTTTGTGTGAAGAGAAGTTATGTTTGAGGTTTGTGTAACAAAAGTTAATTTTGAGGTTTATGTGAAGAGAAGTTAAGTTTGAGGTTTGTGTAACAAAAGTTAATTTTGAGGTTTATGTGAAGAGAAGTTAAGTTTGAGGTTTATGTGATAAGTTAATATTTTGTGGCATGTATGATAATCAATTGCTCCAGGATTGAGAACTTTGTGGCAAGAATGTGTTTAGTGATTAAAATGTGTTTGTCAAAGAGATGTTTAACATGGGAGAATTGAATGATTTGAGATCTGATGGGAGAATTGAATGATTTGAGATCTGATGGGAGAATTGTATGATTTGAGATCTGATGGTTCCTCTTCATACCCAGCTTGTTCCAGTTTGGGAACATATCCACATCTACTGTGAGTTTGGTGGTTTTAGGTTAGAGCATGTGTGTCAAAGTTGACTAAATCTAAATCAAATTTGACTAGACCTGTGTCAAGGTTGACTAAACTTGTCAAGTATCAAATTTGACTTAACTTGTCAAGTTTGACTAAACTTGTCTGAAAGATGACTACAGAACTAACATTAGAGGACTATAAAACAGGGGTAGTCCAACTTTACTCTCAGAGACAACCAGCACAAACATTATTTTGTAACCTGCGCTCATACAAAAGATGCATATTGTGTCATTTAAATGTTTCTATTCTGACCAGAAACATCCACAAAAATTACTGGTCAACTGAGACCATTTCATCTGAGTTGGCTTCCCCCTTATTTTCAATGCAGCTGAGACTCTTCCATCTGAGGTGACTTCGCATTTGTTTGAATGCAGCAAGACTGTTACATCTGAGGTGGTTTAATCTTAGTTTAAACGCAGTTGAGACTCTTCCATCTGAGGTGGCTTCCCATTAGTTTGAATGCAGCTAGACTTTACCATCTTAGGTGGCTTCCCATTAGTTTGAATGCAGTGAGTTTCTTCCATCTGAGGTGGCTTCTCCTTTGTTTGAATGCAGTGCGTTTCTTCCATCTGAGGAGGCTTCCCATTAGTTTGAATGCAGTGAGTTTCTTCCATCTGAGGTGGCTTCTCCTTTGTTTGAATGCAGTGAGTTTCTTCCATCTGAGGTGGCTTCCCATTAGTTTGAATGCAGTGAGTTTCTTCCATCTGAGGTGGCTTCCCCTTTGTTTGAATGCAGCGAGTTTCTTCCATCTGAGGTGGCTTCCCCTTTGTTTTAATGCAGCGAGTTTCTTCCATCTTAGGTGGCTTCCCCTTTGTTTGAATGCAGCGAGTTTCTTCCATCTGAGGTGGCTTCCCCTTTGTTTTAATGCAGCGAGTTTCTTCCATCTTAGGTGGCTTCCCCTTTGTTTTTAATGCAGCGAGTTTCTTCCATCTTAGGTGGCTTCCCCTTTGTTTTAATGCAGCGATACTCTTCCCTTTGATGTGGCTTCCCCTTTGTTTGAACTCAGCAACAAAAAGTTTTTCTTGGCTTTCACAATAAAGGCATTGTTTATCTATACTTTTGGGCCCCAACTGGCCCATGAACCGTCCATTATTGGGATGTGTGGGGTTAAAGATGTTGGACCTTCCTTCCTGACTAGAACATCCTAATACAGAGGAGGATGCTGGCTGCAACCTTTGGACAGTGGTGTCAAATGCTGGTCATCGTCACAGGTGTCAGCTTTGCTCCTAACGTGTGTGAGTATCAGCTATTGTCTCTTATAGTTATGGTCCAGTACCATGGGATGGTGTCTCCAATGTGGTTGGTAGCTGTTCAGTTCTATAGAAAGTGTTCTGTTGATCTCGCCTCGGAGGAGGAAGTATTTTCCTAGCATCAATGATCTCCAAGCTATCAAAGAGATTATGAATGATCTCCAAGCTATCAAAGAGATTATGAATGATCTCCAAGCTATCAAAGAGATTGTTAATGATCTCCAAGCTATCAAAGAGATTATGAATGATATCCAAGCTATCAAAGAGATTATGAATGATATCCAAGCTATCAAAGAGATTATGAATGATCTCCAAGCTATCAAAGAGATTATGAATGATCTCCAAGCTATCAAAGAGATTATGAATGATCTCCAAGCTATCAAAGAGATTGTTAATGATCTCCAAGCTATCAAAGAGATTGTTAATGATCTCCAAGCTATCAAAGAGATTATGAATGATATCCAAGCTATCAAAGAGATTATGAATGATCTCCAAGCTATCAAAGAGATTATGAATGATCTCCAAGCTATCAAAGAGATTATTAATGATCTCCAAGCTATAAAAGAGATTGTGAATGACAGTTTCCTATGGCTGCTATAGCTGACACTCTGGTCCTCTTGTGAGCATGTGTAGTAAGACTGCATCTTCTCTCTAGCTATCCTGTTTTGTTTAGTTAATGTTGTTTTGTTTCCTGTGTAAGGTTTGTGATCTGTGAGCGAGGTTTGTGATCTGTGAGAGGTTTGTGATCTGTGAGCAAGGTTTGTGATCTGAGCGAGGTTTGGGATCTGTGAGCAAGGTTTGTGATCTCTGAGCAAGGTTTGGGATCTGTGAGCAAGGTTTGTGATCTGTGAGCGAGGTTTGTGATCTGTGAACAAGGTTTGTGATCTATGAGCAAGGTTTGTGATCTCTGAGCAAGGTTTGGGATCTGTGAGCAAGGTTTGTGATCTCTGAGCAAGATTTGTGATCTGAGCAAGGTTTGTGATCTGAGCAAGATTTGTGATCTGTGAGCAAGGTTTGTGATCTCTGAGCAAGGTTTGTGATCTGTGAGCGAGGTTTGTGATCTGTGAACAAGATTTGTGATCTCTGAGCGAGGTTTGGGATCTGTGAGCGAGGTTTGTGATCTGTAAGCGAGGTTTGTGATCTGTAAGCGAGGTTTGTTATCTGTGAGCGAGGTTTGTGATCTGAGCAAGATTTGTGATCTGTGAGCAAGGTTTGTGATCAGGTTTGGGATCTGTGAGCGAGGTTTGTGATCTGTGAGCGAGGTTTGTGATCTGTGAGCGAGGTTTGTGATCTGAGCGAGGTTTGTGATCTATGAGCGAGGTTTGTGATCTGAGCAAGGTTTATGATCTGAGCAGGATTTGTGATCTGAGCAAGGTTTGTGATCTGTGAACAAGGTTTGTGATCTCTGAGCAAGGTTTGTGATCTGTGAACAAGGTTTGTGATCTGTGAGCAAGGTTTGTGCTGAGCGAGGTTTGTGAACAAGGTTTGTGATCTCTGAGCAAGGTTTGTGATCTGTGCGAGATTAAATTATGTTGTTTGTATGGTATCAAATGTGTGATATCTTCTTCATTGTACGCAGAAATGTGTGATATGAATTGTATCAATAGATGGTTTATATAAGATGGAAATATTGCATGAATGTGATCTGCTATTGGTTCCACCTGAAATGGCTGGTTTGAGTGCTGCTTTTTAGAACTGATACATTGTGTTTGTCTTTTAATCTAGCTACGAGCATGTAATATCACAACCTCTTTATGCACGGACTGTCACAACATATGAGCTGGAGTATTGTTGTGCTATTTCTGGGACTTTGAATGTGAATGGTGAATGTTTGATTTATGGTTGTGTTCTGTGGTGTGGAGGGATCACACTTCACCTCAGAGCAACAGTGCTTGGCTCACCAGATATTTTGTGTGAAGACAAAACATTTGCCAGTATTTGAAATATTCAATACTTTAATGATGTAGTATTAACATAGATGCTATTATTTGAATTGTGTGGCTTTGCCAGTAGATTTCCCCCCGGACAAAACCTAGCCAGTTTTCCCCCATAATTAGCCAATCAGATTTTGTGTACAGTATAGTATTTTATTGTTTTTCAAGTGTGAAGATTCATGTGTGGTATCTGATAAGATTGTCTCCCCTTATCTGAGATGTGATCTTTGATAATTGATATAGTTTTGTCAAGTTATGCTAGTGGGCTTCTGTCAAGTTATACTAGTGGATTTTTGTCAAGTTATGTTAGTGGGCTTTTGTCAAGTTATACTAGTGGATTTTTGTCAAGTTATACTAGTGAACTTTTGTCAAGTTGTGCTAGTGGGCTTCTGTCAAGTTATACTAGTGGGCTTTTGTCAAGTTATACTAGTGGGCTTTTGTCAAGTTGTGCTAGTGGGCTTCTGTCAAGTTATACTAGTGGGCTTTTGTCAAGTTATACTAGTGGGCTTTTGTCAAGTTATACTAGTGAACTTTTGTCAAGTTGTGCTAGAGGGCTTCTGTCAAGTTATACTAGTGGACTTTTGTCAAGTTATGCTAGTGGAATTTTGTCAAGTTATAGTGGTGGGCTTTTGGGCATTTGTCAATACTAGTGATTTTTTGTCAAGTTATGCTACTTGACTTTTGTCAAGTTATACTAGTGGCATTTTGTTGATACTAGTGGACTTTTGTCAAGTTGTGCTAGTGGACTCTTTGTCAAGTGTCAAGTTATACTAATGAACTTTTGTCATATTAAACTAATGGAACTTCTGTCAAGTTATGCAAGTGGACTCTTGTCAAGTTAAACTAATGGACTTTTTGTCAAGTTATGCTAGTGAACATTTTTCAAGTTATGCAAAGTGGACTTTTGTATGATGATGTACCAAAAGAACACAGCCGCTCACACTAACATCAACGTGCTAAGATACATACGTAACATCAACGTGCTAAGATACATACGTAACATCAACGTGCTAAGATACATACGTATTACGTAACATCTACGTGTTAAAATACATACGTAACATCAACATACATACAAAACATCAACGTGTTAAGATACATACGTAACATCAACATACTAAGATACATACATAACATCAACATGCTATGATACATACGTAACATCAACGTGCTAAGATATATATGTAATATCAACGGGCTAAGATACATATGTAACATCATCGTGCTAAGATACATATGTAACATCAACGTGCTAAGATACATATGTAACATCAACGTGCAAAGATACATATGTAACATCAACGTGCTAAGATACATATGTAACATCAACGTGCTAAGATACATATGTAACATCAACGTGCTAAGATACATATGTAACATCAATGTGCTAAGATACATACGTAACATCAACGTGCTAAGATACATACGTAACATCAACGTGCTAAGATACATATGTAACATCAACGTGCTAAGATACATATGTAACATCAATGTGCTAAGATACATACGTAACATCAACGTGCTAAGATACATACGTAACATCAACATGCTAAGATACATACGTAACATCAACATGCTAAGTATACATACGTAACATCAACAAGTTAAGATACATACGTAACATCAACATGCTAAGATACATATGTAACATCAACGTGCTAAGATACATATGTAACATCAATGTGCTAAGATACATACGTAACATCAACGTGTTAAGATACATACGTAACATCAACATGCTAAGATACATATGTAACATCAACGTGCTAAGATACATATGTAACATCAATGTGCTAAGATACATATGTAACATCAACGTGCTAAGATACATATGTAACATCAATGTGCTAAGATACATACGTAACATCAACGTGCTAAGATACATACATAACATTAACATGTTAAGATACATACGTAACATAGTAGGCTCTTTATATCCATTGTCTTCTATATCTGTTTTGCATATCGATCTTCCACATTTGAACATTATTGTTTTGGTATCTATCGTTGAGCTTATCCATAGTTTAGTTATCTGTTGTACTTTTAAGTAACCATTCAGCAATGGATAATGAGGGCCTACTGTATAACTACAACACTAGAGTCTGTATCAACATACTGAGGGCCTACTGTATAACTACAACACTAGAGTCTGTATCAACATACTGAGGGCCTACTGTATAACTACAACACTAGGGTCTGTATCAACATAATGATGGCCTACTGTATAACTACAACACTAAAGTCTGTATCAACATAATGATGGCCTACTGTATAACTACAACACTAGAGTCTGTATCAACATAATGAGGGCCTACTGTATAACTACAACACTAGAGTTGTATCAACATAATGAGGGCCTACTGTATAACTACAACACTAGAGTCTGTATCAACATAATGAGGGCCTACTGTATAACTACAACACTAGAGTCTGTATCAACATACTGAGGGCCTACTGTATAACTACAACACTAGAGTCTGTATCAACATAATGAGGGCCTACTGTATAACTACAACACTAGAGTCTGTATCAACATAATGAGGGCCTACTGTATAACTTCAACACTAGAGTCTGTATCAACATACTGAGGGCCTACTGTATAACTACAACACTAGAGTCTGTATCAAGATAAAGTAACATACATAACCTGCCACAACACAAAAACCTCTATCTTTCAAAGCACTGTAAAAGAAAACATTTACACCAAAATAACAGAAAAGAAAGAAATAGGCTCTCCAGAAACAAATCCTGATATTCTAGGTGATGGATCCTGATATTCTAGGTGATGGATCCTGATATTCTAGGTGATGGATCCTGATATTCTAGGTGATGGATCCTGATATTCTAGGTGATGGATGCTTCTCTCGCATAAAAAGGGTAGAAAATCAGTCAACTAAACATCTAATGGTCGCTGTACAGCATATACGTTCAAGATTCAGTGATGGTTCATAGATTCAGTGATGGCTCATAGATTCAGTGATAGTTCATAGATTAAATGATGGCTAATAGGTTTCTTGAGATGTGTGACCTAAGCAGTTACAAAACTGCTGGCTGCAAAGTTTCTAGTGGAAGGAATACAGCCAGAACTGTTTGCAAATACTTGGCTTTCATAGAACAAAGTTTCTATAATGGAAAGAAGACAGCCAGAACTGTTTGCAAATACTTGGCTTTCATAGAACAAAGTTTCTATAATGGAAAGAAGACAGCCATAACTGTCTGCATACACTGGGCTGTCAGAGAACGAAGTTTATATAATGGAAAGAAGACAGCCATAACTGTCTGCATACACTGGGCTGTCAGAGAACGAAGTTAAATAATGGAAGGAAGACGAACAAAGTTTATATAATGGAAAGAAGACAGTCAGAGTTGTCTGCATACACTGGGCTGTTATAGAACATGTTGTTGAGTTCTAGGAATTACTTAGCAATACATCTGACTGTTCTATGTATGCATGTACACTGATATGTGCGGACACCACGTACATAGTAGTCAGCCACATTAATGACTCCATAGATTTTCTCAATCTTTCAGCAAATTAAAGGCAGTGCCTTACTTATGTACATAACATGTTTTTTTTCTCCTCCTGCTACTGTCGGTCTGTATTTAACCAATTGTCCCGACTTCATGGGAATGTATTCATGATCACATGTTCTGAATTCTGATATTACAAAATATGTTTCTTTATTTGAGCTTTTGTTTTGTTCTTTATTTGTCTGTTTTTGTTAAGTGTGGTATCAGCTGCTGTGGATCTTGTGGCAGAGATAGGGAGTGAGATCCCACCCGCTTTCAGGTTTTTGTTCAGTTGATAGTCAAGATTAGATTTCTTTAGTTAATGAAAGGGCTGTTCTTGGTAGTCATTTACATGAGGAAGAACAAATTGACCTCATTAAAAGACTATTCATGGTAGTGCTCCAAAGGACATGGATCTAATTGCCCTCATTAATGAAAGGGCTATACCTGGATATGACATAGCACTAATTGCCCTCATTAATGAAAGGGCTATACCTGGATATGGCATAGAACTAATTGCCCTCATTAATGAAAGGGCTATACCTGGATATGCCATAGAACTAATTGCCCTCATTAATGAAAGGGCTATATCTGGATATGACATTGAACTAATTGCCCTCATTAATGAAAGGGATATTCCTGGATATGACATAGAACTAATTGCTGATAAAGAAAAGTCAATGAGCTGAGACCTTTATAAGCAGAACACTGTGTGTAGGCATATTGTACAGATCTGTATTTATTTATTTGTTCATATTTGTCTTGGGAGTATTCAGTTATCAGGCAGGGAAAAATGGGGAATGGTACAGCTGGTAGGGGACACGTCTTGATGGTGCTATGTGCAATATGTCAGGCTGTGGGCTGTTGTAGGTCAGTGTGTGCCTGTTAGAGGACATTGTGTGGCTATTGTGGGTGAGTGTGTGGCTGTTGTAGGTCAGTGTGTGGCTGTTGTAGGTCATACTGTGGCTATTGTAGGTCAGTGTGTGGTTGTAGGTCATTGTGTTGCTGTTGTAGGTCAGTTTGTGGCTGTTGGAGGACATTGTATGGCTATTGTGGGTGAGTGTGTGGCTGTTGTAGGTCAGTGTGTGGCTGTTGTAGGTCAGTGTGTGGTTGAAGGTCAATGTGTGGCTGTTGTAGGTCAGTGTGTGCCTGTTGGAGGACATTGTGTGGCTATTGTGGGTGAGTGTGTGGCTGTTGTAGGTCAGTGTGTGGCTGTTGTAGGTCAGTGTGTGGTTGTAGGTCAATGTGTGGCTGTTGTAGGTCATACTGTGGCTATTGTAGGTCAGTGTGTGGTTGTAGGTCATTTTGTGGCTGTTGTAGGTCATTGTGTAGCTGTTGTAGGTCAGCGTGGGACTGTTGTATGTCATCATGTGGCTGTTGTAGTTCAGTTAAACTCAAACGAGCATTTATACCCATTGCTGAGGGTCTCCAAGAAAAAAATGTTGGGTACAGATAAAAGGCCACTTGCTCCAGATGTTGCCACATAGCGTGCAGGCTAGATTTGACATCTGATTAGAAGGAAACTATGTCCTCTTTGTCAGACGGCTGCTGTCTCAATCGCTGACCACCTGGTACTCTCTATCAGTGTACACCTGACTGGCTACCTGGTACTCTCTATCAGTGTACACCTGACTGGCTACCTGGTACTCTCTATCAGTGTACACCTGACTGGCCACCTGGTACTCTCTATCAGTGTACACCTGACTGGCCACCTGGTACTCTCTATCAGTGTACACCTGACTGGCTACCTGGTACTCTCTATCAGTGTACACCTGACTGGCTACCTGGTACTCTCTATCAGTGTACACCTGACTGGCTACCTGGTACTCTCTATCAGTGTACACCTGACTGGCCACCTGGTACTCTCTATCAGTGTACACCTGACTGGCTACCTGGTACTCTCTATCAGTGTACACCTGACTGGCTACCTGGTACTCTCTATCAGTGTACACCTGACTGGCCACCTGGTACTCTCTATCAGTGTACACCTGACTGGCTACC
Organism: Ariolimax columbianus; assembly: GCA_036924085.1. Taxonomy (NCBI): domain Eukaryota; kingdom Metazoa; phylum Mollusca; class Gastropoda; order Stylommatophora; family Arionidae; genus Ariolimax; species Ariolimax columbianus. Next base: position 9,422,626 of record JAVGWX010000022.1, on the reverse strand, counting down.
TGGTACTCTCTATCAGTGTACACCTGACTGGCTACCTGGTACTCTCTATCAGTGTACACCTGACTGGCTACCTGGTACTCTCTATCAGTGTACACCTGACAGGCTACCTGGTACTCTCTATCAGTGTACACCTGACTGGCTACCTGGTACTCTCTATCAGTGTACACCTGACTGGCTACCTGGTACTCTCTATCAGTGTACACCTGATTGGCCACCTGGTACTCCAATCAGTGTAGACCTGACTGATGGGTTTAATTGACTGATTCCTGACACCAGCTAAGGTAGATTTCTGTGTCAGCTGTTGAGGCCACAGCCAGGTTGACATTGAACCAGGAACCTGATCATTGCCGTACACAATGGACTGCAGACCTCATTCTAGTTGTTTATATTGTATTACTGTAAACTATTATTTAGAGTGTGCTGCTGCGGAATATTTGTCTGTACTACAACAGAACCTAAATCACATGTGGATAATCCCACCAATAAGTATGGGACAGATCGTTCAGAACTACCTGATCAACAACTTTCTGTCAGGGTCAAGGGTCACCACAAATGGCAATGTTGAATACAGATATGGAAATCAAATACTTATTTGAATACAGATATGGAGATCAAATACTTATTTGAATACAGATATGGAGATCAAATACTTATTTGAATACAGATATGGAGATCAAATACTTATTTGAATACAGATATGGAGATCAAATACTAATTTGAATACAGATATGGAGATCAAATACTTATTTGAATACAGATATGGAGATCAAATACTTATTTGAATACAGATATGGAGATCAAATACTTATTTGAATACAGATATGGAGATCAAATACTTATTTGTTTGCTCATCAACTAATGTCACTCAATAAGGTATGCACGTGTATGCGCTCTTTCTTATATATATATATAAATGGCTATTTCCCTTTTTACAGACGGTTTTAATCGGTTAATAGGCTCTTTGCAGCTCTTTTCATTGCTGATCCTGCCAATTTCAGACAGACACACTTTACGACAGTTAGTGCAGGTCATGGATAAGACAGACCCACAGTTAGTGCAGGTCATGGATAAGACAGGCCCACAGTGAGTGCAGGTCTTGGATCAGACAGGCCCACAGTGAGTGCAGGTCATGGATAAGACAGGCCCACAGTGAGTGCAGGTCATGGATCAGACAGGCCCACAGTGAGTGCAGGTCATGGATAAGACAGGCCCACAGTGAGTGCAGGTCATGGATAAGACAATGCAGGTCATGGATCAGACAGGCCCACAGTGAGTGCAGATCATGGATCAGACAGGCCCACAGTGAGTGCAGGTCATGGATAAGACAGGCCCACAGTGAGTGCAGGTCATGGATAAGACAGGCCCACAGTGAGTGCAGGTCTTGGATCAGACAGGGACACAATGAGTGCAGGTTATGGATAAGACAGGCCCACAGTGAGTGCAGGTCATAGATCAGACAGGCCCACAGTGAGTGCAGGTCATGGATCAGACAGGCCCACAGTGAGTGCAGGTCATGGATAAGACAGGCCCACAGGGAGTGCAGGTCATGGATAAGACAGGCCCACAGTGAGTGCAGGTCATGGATAAAACAGGCCCACAGGGAGTGCAGGTCATGGATAAGACAGGCCCACAGGGAGTGCAGGTCATGGATAAGACAGGCCCACAGTGAGTGCAGGTCATGGATAAGACAGGCCCACAGGGAGTGCAGGTCATGGATAAGACAGGCCCACAGGGAGTGCAGGTCATGGATAAGACAGGCCCACAGTGAGTGCAGGTCATGGATAAGACAGGCGCGCGGTGAGTGCAGGTCTTTGATCAGAAGGTCCACAGGGAGTGCAGGTCATGGATAAGACAGGCGCGCAGTAAGTGCAGGTCTTGAATCAAACAGGCCCACTTGACCACAGTGAGCGCAGGACTTGGATCAGAAGGTCCACAGGGAGTGCAGGTCATGGATAAGACAGGCGCGCAGTAAGTGCAGGTCTTGGATCAAACAGGCCCACTTGACCACAGTGAGCGCAGGACTTGGATCAGTTTCATCAGACAGGCCCACTTGACCACAATGAATGCAGGTCTTGGATCAAACAGGCCCACTTGACCACAGTGAGCGCAGGTCTTGGATCAAATGGGCCCACTTGACCACAATGAATGCAGGTCTTGGATCAAACGGGCCCACTTGACCACAATGAATGCAGGTCTTGGATCAAACAGGCCCACTTGACCACAGTGAGCGCAGGTCTTGGATCAAACAGGCCCACAGTGAGTGCATGTCTTGGCCATATGGCCACTTCTGTCGCCTGCTTTCCAACTGGCTTTATTTTTAGTGTTTCCTCAAAAGTGTCTACATCTCAATATACTGTTGTTTTCCAATGCAACTCTACCCTCAACCATCTCCTCTACTTGAAAAGTCTATGAATGAGGTTTTAAATACATATTTTACATCTTAACATTGGTATACCTACAGGTCTCCTCTCCTCCAAAACTATATACATCTTCCTATCCACCTGTGACTGTCTTGTCCACCATTTTACTTTCACATCCCCATGTCACATGAGATTGTTTGTGGCTGCGGCCCGCATCTGCCCAAATTAGTTGATCAGCAAGAAAATCGATATTTAATTTCTTTATTCAAATTCATCTGTATCATTTAGACCTGTTAGTTATTTAATTTCTGTTGTCTCTGACAACACCGTTTTGGTTGTAATGTAGATTGTTATTTTGTGTATTTGTTCACACGCCGAACTGACTCAAATATGTTAATATAATAATATAGATATTATACTGGCTCCTCAAATTTGTCATTGTTCTTCGGCCATATGAGGACCTAATAATCTGGCAGCATTATGTTACAGGTTGTGTTTGAGCCATTAGTGCTGACAGGTTTTGAAAAGCTGACATCTTGGCTTCGAAAGTATCCATAATGGAGGACATTAGATGTGGATAGAGGATTGCGTACTCTAATCCATGAACACCATCCTGGTGGATGGCGCTGGATATGATGATCATGTGGATTAAATAAATTTGAAATTGGTCAAGTAAGGTTGGTTCCTGGGAAGTGGAGCAGGAGTGTGTAGTTACAGTTAGCTGCAGTAACCACCAGTTTCCATATTTCATCATCATCAGCTGCTGTCAGATATTGAACACCTTTGGGTTTGTCTGAGATCCAGTAATGTTTATTCTGTTTAACAGGTTGGGGGGGGGGGGAAGGGGGCTGATTCTGTTTAACAGGTTGGGGGACGGGGGGGGGGGCTGATTCTGTTTAACAAGTTGGGGGACGGGGGGGGGGCGATTCTGTTTAACAGGTTGGGGGACGGGGGGGGGGGCTGATTCTGTTTAACAGGTTGGGGGGGCTGATTCTGTTTAACAGGTTGGGGGGGGGGGGGGGGGCTGATTCTGTTTAACAAAAGCTTCTGGCAAATGGTGAGGGAAAATATGGCTGATTCTACACCCTCCTGTCGTGTGTTCTCAGCCACACCTCCACTATCACCCTCTGTCTCCTGTCGTGTGTTCTCAGCCATCCCTCCACTATCACCCTCCTGTCGAGTGTTCTCAGCCATCCCTCCACTATCACCCTCCTGTCGAGTGTTCTTAGCCATCCCTCCACTATCACCCTCTGTCTCCTGTCGAGTGTTCTCAGCCACACCTCTACTATCACCCTCCTGTCGAGTGTTCTCAGCCACACCTCCACTATCATCCTCCACCCTCCTGTCGAGTGTTCTCAGCCACACCTCCACTATCACCCTCCTGTCGAGTGTTCTCAGCCACACCTCCACTATCACCCTCCTGTCGAGTGTTCTCAGCCACACCTCCACTATCACCCTCCTGTCGAGTGTTCTCAGCCATCCCTCTACTATCACCCTCCTGTCGAGTGTTCTCAGCCACACCTCCACTATCACCCTCCTGTCGAGTGTTCTCAGCCACACCTCCACTATCATCCTCCACTCTCCTGTCGAGTGTTCTCAGCCACACCTCCAGTATCATCCTCCTGTCGTGTGTTCTCAAACATTTCTCCATTCTCGCCCTTCACCAAAAAGACGGTGATTGATATCAGCATCACCTCACCGCCCTTCCCATTGTCCCTCTCAACTGTCCCTCCACTCTGCCCTCTAATGGGCGCTTCCAAAGACAGGATGTCAGGTCCCCATTGGCACAAACTCCGACATGCCCAGGAGATTCCTGCAGGTCCCTCTGGGTTTCGGGTCTCCATGGATGATATCCACTCATGCCATAGCCATTCCTTCTGTGCATTCTTAAGCAAGGATTACAGTTAACCTGTATGAGGTATAACCTGTATGAGGTATAACCTATATGAGGTATAACCTATATGAGGTATAACCTGTATGAGGTATAACCTATATGAGGTATAACCTATATGAGGTATAACCTATATGAGGTATAACCTGTATGAGGTATAACCTGTATGAGGTATAACCTATATGAGGTATAACCTATATGAGGTATAACCTGTATGAGGTATAACCTGTATGAGGTATAACCTGTATGAGGTATATAACACGCATGTCATTTAACGTGGGGCGAAGTGGTTAAGCCGTCGGCCTCGTGATTAGGTTGTGTGGGTTCGACTCCGGACTCCGCCTTTTTCACGGGTGCTTGATGCGGAGTCCCCTGCATCTCTTAGTCGTCCCCTAGTCGTCTTGTCCTTGACTTGCCACTGGGGTCGAGCGGCACGAGACGAGAGAGTGAGGATAAAAAGTAGCGCAGTTAATCCTTACTAAAAATACCGCTAGCAAAATAAATTATGCCACCATCGTCTACGATGGACGGCGGCCTTTGCCTTTGCCATTTAACTTGTTTTAGGTAGAATCTGTTTGGGGTGTAACTTGTATTAGTCATAATCTGCATGTGGTGTAATATGTGTGTGGTATAAACCCATGTAATATACAACTTGTATGATGTTGAACATGAATAGGGTATAACTCACATGAGGAATAAACTGTGTGCAGTGTAACTTGTATGGGGTATAACATATAATAGGTATAACATGAATGAGGTATAGATCTTATTGATGAAATTTGCCAAACTGTCTGTCTCGTCTTGTTCGATAAATCTCATTGGTTTCTGTCATAAGGTGTCCCAGTTCCCAGCATTATCTGCTTCCCTTGTGTCAACACCGCCATATTGCCATGTTCATCTCAATTCGAATTTGTTGACGTGCAATAAATATTTTAATATCACGAGGCTATCTCTGTGTTTTCTGAAGATAGGTGGCCATGTCTGACCGTTTGTCTGGTTGCGTTATAGGAGATTGGTGGCCATGTCTGACCGTTTGTCTGGTTGCGTTATAGGAGATTGGTGGCCATGTCTGACCGTTTGTCTGGCTGCGTTATAGGAGATTGGTGGCCATGTCTGACCGTTTGTCTGGTTGCGTTATAGGAGATTGGTGGCCATGTCTGACCGTTTGTCTGGTTGCGTTATAGGAGATAGGTGGCCATGTCTGACCGTTTGTCTGGCTGCGTTATAGGAGATTGGTGGCCATGTCTGACCGTTTGTCTGGCTGCGTTATAGGAGAATGGTGGCTTTGTGTGACTGGACTGCCTTTATAGAAGATTGGTGGCGTTTTGACCTTGTGTGAATGGACTGCCTTATATGAGATATGTGGCGTTCTGTGAATGGACTGCATTATAGAAGATTGGTGACTTTGTGTGACTGATCTACGTTATAGGAGATTGGTGACTTTGTGTGGTAGGACTGACTGCATTATATGAGATTGGTGGCTTTGTGTGACTGTATTCTAAGAGATTTGTGATTTTGTGTGATATGACTGAATTATAGGAGACTGGTGGCTTTGTGTAGCTGGACTGCCTTATAGAAGATTGGTGGCTTTGTGTGACTGGACTGACTTACAGAAGATTGGGGGCTTTGTCTGACTGTCTGACTGCATTATAAGAGATTGGTGGCTTTGTGTGACTGTCTGACTGCATTATAAGAGATTGGTGGCTTTGTGTGGCTAGACTGACTTATAGAAGTTTGGTGGCTTTGTGTGACTGTCTGACTGCATTATAAGAGATTGGTGGCTTTGTGTGGCTGGACTGCCTTATAGAAGATTGGTGGCTTTCTGTGACTGGACTGACTTATAGAAGATTGGTGGCTTTGTGTGACTGGACTGCCTTATAGAAGATTGGTGGCTTTGTGTGACTGGACTAACTTATAGAAGATTGGTGGCTTTGTGTGACTGGAATGCCTTATAGAAGATTGGTGGCTTTGTGTGACTGGACTGCCTTATAGAAGATTGGTGGCTTTGTGTAACTGGACTGCCTTATAGAAGATTGGTGGCTTTGTGTGACTGGACTGCCTTATAGAAGATTGGTGGCTTTGTGTAACTGGACTGCCTTATAGAAGATTGGTGGCTTTCTGTGACTGGACTGCCTTATAGAAGATTGGTGGCTTTGTGTGACTGGTCTGATTTATAGAAGATTGGTGGCTTTGTGTGACTGGACTGCCTTATAGAAGATTGGTGGCTTTGTGTAACTGGACTGCCTTATAGAAGATTGGTGGCTTTCTGTGACTGGACTGCCTTATAGAAGATTGGTGGCTTTGTGTGACTGGTCTGATTTATAGAAGATTGGTGGCTTTGTGTGACTGGTCAGACTTATAGAAGATTGGTGGCTTTGTGTGACTGGTCAGACTTATAGAAGATTTGTGGCTTTGTAATTTCCGAAGACGTAAACAGTTATATCAGTGGTTGGTGGCACATTGATTGAAGTTGTTGTCAGGTGTTTTATCAGTGGTTGGTGGCACATTGATTGAAGTTGTTGTCAGGTGTTATATCAGTGGTTGGTGGGACATTTTGTCAGGACCCACCCAATTCATTTAGAGGATTGTCATATGTCATAGATGATTTCATAGCTGGGAGTAAAATGGAGTCAGAGCTCTCAATTGTAATTAAAGTCACACAAGACATGAGCAGCACATGTCATTTGACACCTGGTCTTCTGGTTGGAGGGCTGTTCCAACACAAAGGTGAAGGGGCGATGTGTGAGTCTCTGGCTTCCTAAAACCGGAATATTCCTGGTACATGTATATCATGTTGGCGTCATTCATCTCGAAGAATGAATATTCTGACTGCAACCACCTGCTAGCTTGCAGGTGGTCGGACGACAGTCAAATTCTATTGAGATATAACAATAATAAAACAGTTTACTTGAAGTGAATGTGCCGGAAGTAAGGTACAGATGTGTCAGTCCAGCTGTCAAATATGCCTGGAGCAAGGCACAGATGTGTCAGTCCAGCTGTCAAATATGCCTGGAGCAAGGCACAGATGTGTCAGTCCAGCTGTCAAATATGCCTGGAGCAAGGCACAGATGTGTCAGTCCAGCTGTCAAATGTGCTGACAGACAAGGCACAGGTGTGACAGTCCAGCTGTCAAATGTGCTGACAGACAAGGCACATGTGTGTCAGTCCAGCTGTCAAATGTGCTGACAGACAAGGCACAGATGTGCCAGTCCAGCTGTCAAATGTGTCTGGAGCAAGGCACAGGTGTGTCAGTCCAACTGTCAAATATGCCTGGAGCAAGGCACAGATGTGTCAGTCCAACTGTCAAATATGTCTGGAGCAAGGCACAGATGTGTCAGGGTAAGTGCATATATATTTTTGTTACATTTATTGCTTCTGTTTTTTTTTTTTTTTTTTTTTATATTTGTTTAAATTGCTTTCAAGTAATTGTTGTGCCGAGGAGAGTGACAGTTGTAATTAGGAATTCAACGGAAAAACACTACAATGAAAAATGTACAAAAGAGACAGAGAGAGAGAGAGAGAGAGAGAGAGAGAGAGAGAGAGAGAGAGAGAGAGAGAGAGAGAGAGAGAGAGAGAAAGAAAGAGATGTTCATCAAATCCTTGCAACAAGACACGTACCACTATTACAAACAAGGACATGTGAACAATGTAGTCAAACAAAGCCGTTTGGGGAAGCAATTGAGAATACTGAACACAGAACAAATAAGTTAACAGGAAAGTTACCTACAATTTTAACACAACAGAAATGTGAGCCGGGGTGACATTTCGGTAGCAGGATGGTCCAGAAAATAGATTTCATTGTTTGAGCTGAAAAGGGGGCCAGTTCGTCAAATGTCAACCTGTTTTTGGTTTTCTTACCTGTTTTTTGGTTTTGTTACCTGTTTGACAGTTCGGTAAGCACGCCGCGTGTGATTTTGTGTTCAATAGCTGTCTAACGATCGACCAGCAGCCTTGTCTAGATTTGAATGCTTCGTCTTGTCTTGCCTATTTGTTGCTGCCTACAAATCTGCCCCCTTACAGGAAGCGTGTAAAGAACCATTGTATTAGTTCCTGCTATAGCGATCTGTGAAGCAATTAGTCTAACATTCGGAGGCCACTAGTCCGTTACAGAAATCTATAAAGTCAACCTTGACCTTTATGACGGGTTCAGAAAACTGATAATAGTTCTTTTCTTTGTTACCATGGATACACGCGGGTAAATGATGAATGCGCCTGACCAAGGGCGCAATCAAACAAACGGTCAAATGGTACTGGTTTCATTTGGTCTCAACAAGCCTTACTTCAATACTCAAGCCGTTCTTTTTATACTAATCAGGTGCTATCCAGGCTGGCATGGACAACAACACCTCGCCACAACATCATCCCCTAGAATCGTTTATCTGTTTTGTTGTTGACATTGTGTCATGCTAAGGGACACTGTTTCTGTCTTTTGTCGGATCAGAAAATCGTAGGACAATTAAGATCTCTCTCTCTCTTTCTTTCTTTCTCTCTCTCTCTTTCTCTCTCTCTCTCTCTTTCGTTTCATAAGAAAATAGTTGAACAACTAGCCCGTGGTTTTGGTACAGCTCTGATGTGGTGCGGGTTCAAAACCCTGGTGAGGTAAAGGTTGTTTTTTTATAGATAACATTTTTAAAAACTAATCCGCACACTGCACGACGACTGCAAAGATTTGTGGTGTCCTGAAGGTGAATGCCGACTAGATGGGACTACAGCAGGGTTACAACAAGTTTTACTGTTTCCTCTGGCTGTGTGACAGCCGTGCTCGGACTTCCCACTAAAAGAAAACGGACTGGCCCCAATGATAATCACTTGAACCTGGGAAAGATAATCTACTTAACGAACCACTTCTAGAATCCCACAAGATCTTGCTCCCTCCTCTCCAAATCAAACTTGGCTTATGAAAAATTGTGAAAAGGCCTTGGATCGAAATAAAGCAGGATTTGTATACCTTCGTGAAAGATTTGCAAGACAATTAGGCCAAAATCAAGGGGGAGGTATTTGTTGATCCACAGAACCGTTAGGTCTTCCTAGATCAGCGATTTGATGATATCCTCACAGGTGACGAGAGGTTAGCTTGGAATGTTTTCCAACGAGTAGTCACAAGCTTTCAATAAGGCTGAAAATTATCAGCAGCTTGTAGACGTCCTGTTGCAGCGCTACGAAACACTTGGGTGCTGCATGTCCTTGACATTACACTTGTAACACTCCCGTGTGGATTACTTCCTTGCCAACTGTGGTGCTGTTAGTGACGAGCATATAGAACTGTCTCATCAAGACATTAAAACCCTCGTGAAAAGGTACCAAGGGAAATGGAATGCAGCAATGTTAGCAGACTTTTGTTGAACCTTTGTGAAAGATGCACCAGAAATGCATTACAAACGACAAAATGGCTTCGCTGTGAATCACTTCCGCTATCAGCATAATTATATTATCATATGGCAAGAGTTGAGCGTATAGGAGAACTGGTTTTACAATTCCATTTTGGTTAGAAAATGCAAATACTTTGGTCACATCAAGAGATACAACGGTCTCGAGTGAACAGTGATGGAAGGTATGGTGCCAGGCAAAAGAGGAAGGGGTAGACCAAGAAGACGATGGCACCGGGATATCCAGGAATGCCTGTGGCGGAGGCTAGAGTTTTGGCAAGGGAACGAGTTTCTTTCAGACAGGCTGTCATGGGAGCGACGGTCTATAAAGGGCATGCTACATTATGATGATGATGGTGTATATATATATATATATATATATATATATATATATATATATATATATATGCAAATGTGTTAAACTTGTTCTATATATTTTTTAAATACTAGAATTAATGTGGTGTGTTAATGGCCATAATCATTTTAAGCGGTCCAAACAACATAAAATAATCTTGATTTAATCTCAGACACACAAGACAAGTCAAACTTTGTTGTCTAGTGTGACAGAGAACCGATACAGTCCATCAGTCGCGTTAGTGTTGAACATTTGTTCATCTGGGATCAAAACCACACCACGTGCTTTCTGCTTTAGAACTTGTTATTCCGACTGACGCAATCGGTGACGCCTTTCCTGTTTCCTGTTTCCGTATCCTGTTACTGACTTTCACCATCGCCAAGATGGTAAACTGTCTAATACTTTCTCTGTCTTACCATCGTGTCACTTTGGAAACGGGTCAAGAGAAATTAGCCATCTTTACCATATTGCAATTTAAATAATTAAAAAATAACGCACTTCCCCACTCCCCCCCCCCCCCCTCACACACAAACGCTCGCGTGCGCACGCACACACAAGCGCGCGTACACGCACGGACACACGCGACGTAACAAGAAACCAGATCCCACCAAACTGTAAACTCCAAACCATCCACAACACGGTCACATTTCTTGAATTTGGTTTTACAAAGCTAAGTCAGCGACCTTGTGTTGACCTTGCAACAAACCGAATCTGGCTCGGCACGCCCCTCAACCCGAGTGTGCCAACCCCCACCACAATCATTCACACCCCCACCCCGCCATGACTGCAGTCCCACATACTAAACTTAAACAGACTAAGAGGAAGGTGTATCCACACGTAGTGTAAGTGTGTGGGACCTGTCTGTCAGTTTGATCCTACCACATGCTACCATAACGTCGCTTCTTTCTTTTTTGTACGTGTGTCTTCTTGTGGTCAGTGTCTCATCTCGTTTGGGGTATCAGTTTTAGTTATCTGTTCCCGTAGAACATGTAATTACCAAGAGAAAGGTAAGTGGCGCACCTTGTTCATGTGTTATTGTTGTTCATTAGAAATGTTTTCCGAGAGAAGAAACACGTGACCGGTGTCACTAACAAACACATTTCCTTTACAACCCACAGCCTATAAAGTTTCCCTACAGCTGGACACATAACCGACTTCCAGATAGCGTTGTTCCAGCAGTGTTCTCAACACTATCTCGGTAAGCCAATCACCAGTTGGCACAGCTCAAGGGACCAATTTTGTTCTTGATATATATAAATGATTTGGACATTGATATGGGATCTATGATTGCAAAATTTGCTGATAACACAAAACTATGCAGTAGTGTCTCATCTAAAGTGGAGGTGGATATAGTGATGTCGGATTTAGATCAAATTCGAGAATGGTCTGTAAGCTGGCAAATGGAGTTTAATGTAGATAAATGTACAGTCATCCACATGGGTAGATCCAATATGGAACATAATTACAGAATGGGAGAAAACAATATTAGAAAGATAGATAAGGAAAGGGACCTAGGGGTTATAATAGATCATACAGGAAAGGTGAGTGAGCAAGTTAAGGTAGCAGTGAAAAAGGCAAATGCAATGTTAGGTATGATAAAAAGAAAAATTAAACATAGGAGCAAGGAAGTGATCGTCAAACTGTATAAAGCTTTAGTTAGACCTAGATTGGAGTACTGTGTACAGGTGTGGAGTCCTTATCATAGAGGGGACATAAACATGCTGGAAAGAATACAAAAAAGAGCGACAAAGATTATAGTGGGATTCCAGAATTACAGTTATGAGGAACGACTCAGAAAAACCGGCCTACAGTGTCTCGAAGAAAGAAGAATTCGTGGTGACTTAATACAGGTTTATAAGATGATCAGAGGAATGGATAAATTAGACTATAACAAGTTTTTTTTAAATACAGCCACCTACAATAACACGAGGGCATAGCTACAAGCTGACTAAAGAGAGGTCCAGGTTAGACATTAGGAAATATTGTTTTAGTCAGAGAGTGGTGTCTGCTTGGAATGCATTGCCGTGGGAGGTAGTGGAGGCAGGGACAGTTAATGCATTTAAGAATAAACTGGATGCGCATAGCTTTTAGAGCAAGGTGATGTAAATGTAACTGGTTGTATACAGACTCTGCAGGGTCTTCTAAACCAGTATAAAGACGTTAAGTTTAAGTTTAAGTTAAGTTAAGTTAAGTTAAGTGTGCTATTCAATTCTCGTGCCGTCTCCGCAACAATGGGTTTCCAATTGCCTCTGTCTCTTGTCTTGGCGGTAAACTCTACCAGACGACATTAGTCCATCTTTTGATGTTGTTCTCCATTTATATCGCTGCATGTTTGTATCTCCATGTTTCTGCACCGTATAATAACGTGCATGATTCTTATTTTTAATGTATTGGTTATTTGCCTCGATGCTAATACATTTCTCATCATATTAAATCCACTTTTGGCCATTCCTATTCTCTTCGTCTCTTCCCTCTCACATCTACCCTCGTCTCTTCCCTCTCACATCTACCTTCCCTTTCACATCTACCTTCCCTCTCACATCTACCTTCGTCTCTTCCCTCTCACATCTACCTTCGTCTCTTCCCTCTCACATCTACCTTTGTCTCTTCCCTTTCACATCTACCTTCCCTCTCACATCTACCTTCGTCTCTTCCCTTTCACATCTACCTTTCCTCTCACATCTACCTTCCCTCTCACATCTACCTTCCCTCTCACATCTACCTTCCCTCTCACATCTACCTTCGTCTCTTCCCTTTCACATCCTACCTTCCCTCTCACATCTACCTTCCCTCTAACATCTACCTTCGTCTCTTCCATCTCACATCTACCTTCCCTCTCACATCTACCTTCGTCTCTTCCTTCTCACATCTACCTTCGTCTCTTTCCCTCTCACATCTACCTTCGTCTCTTTCCCTCTCACATCTACCTTCGTCTCTTTCCCTCTCACATCTACCTTCGTCTCTTTCCCTCTCACATCTACCTTCCATCTCACATCTACCTTCGTCTCTTTCCCTCTCACATCTACCTTCCCTCTCACATCTACCTTCCCTCTCACATGTACTTTTCCTCTCACATCTACCTTCCATCTCACATCTACCTTCCCTCTCACATCTACCATCCCTCTCACATGTACCTTCCCTCTCACATCTACCTTCCGTCTCACATCTGCCTTCCCTCTCACATCTACCTTCGTCTCTTCCATCTCACATCTACCTTCGTCTCTTCCCTCTCACATGTACCTTCCATCTCACATCTACCTTCGTCTCTTCCCTCTCACGTCTACCTTCCCTCTCACATCTACCTTCCCTCTCACATGTACTTTCCCTCTCACATCTACCTTCCCTCTAACATCTACCTTCGTCTCTTCCATCTCACATCTACCTTCCCTCTCACATCTACCTTCGTCTCTTTCCCTCTCACATCTACCCTTCCCTCTCACATCTTACAGCTGATCTACACCGTTCCCGCGGAGATTACTTTTGGTCTGCACAGCTGATCTATAAATGCTCCACTTCATCTCCCCCCGTATGGCTTGGTCTTTCCACCGAACGGTGCGCCACCTGCCGAGCCTCAGTATCTGGAGTGATAAACCCAGTGCTCTCCGGAATAAAATGGCAATCAGTTCGAATTCGAACCCCGACCGTCTGAGCATGAGGCAAACAACTTGTCCACTTCGCCACTGAGATCACCTGTTTTATAAATGATAATATCTGCACTATATTCAATACTTCTGGTGTTGACTACCTCCACAAGTTCCTGCAACTCTTTCAGGCAGCGATACAGTGACCTCAGCATATCTCATATTGTTGATTATTCTTCCATTGATGTTTAAACTCTTTCTGTGCAAAGGTTCAAGAGATAACACACATATAGGTTACTGACTGTCGCCACTTGCTTCCAGTACAGGCTCCTGACTGTCGCCACCTGCTCCCAGTACAGGTTACTGACTGTCGCCACTTGCTCCCAGTACAGGTTACTGACTGTCGCTCCCAGTACAGGTTACTGACTGTCGCTCCCAGTACAGGTTACTGACTGTCGCTCCCAGTACAGGTTACTGACTGTCGCTCCCAGTACAGGTTACTGACTGTCGCCACTTGCTCCCAGTACAGGTTACTGACTGTCGCTCCCAGTACAGGTTACTGACTGTCGCCACTTGCTCCCAGTACAGGTTACTGACTGTCGCTCCCAGTACAGGTTACTGACTGTCGCTCCCAGTACAGGTTACTGATTGTCGCTCCCAGTACAGGTTACTGATTGTCGCTCCCAGTACAGGTTACTGACTGTCGCTCCCAGTACAGGTTACTGACTGTCGCTCCCACTACAGGTTACTGACTGTCGATCCCACTACAGGTTACTGACTGTCGCTCCCAGTACAGGATAATGACTGTCGCTCCCAGTACAGGTTACTGACTGTCGCCACTTGCTCCCAGTACAGGTTACTGACTGTCGCTCCCAGTACAGGTTACTGACTGTCGCTCCCAGTACAGGTTACTGACTGTTGCCACTTGCTCCCAGTACAGGTTACTGACTGTCGCTCCCAGTACAGGTTACTGACGGTCGCTCCCAGTACAGGTTACTGACTGTCGCTCCCAGTACAGGTTACTGACTGTCGCTCCCAGTACAGGTTACTGACGGTCGCTCCCAGTACAGGTTACTGACTGTCGCTCCCAGTACAGGTTACTGACTGTCGCTCCCAGTACAGGTTACTGACTGTCGCTCCCAGTACAGGTTATTGACTGTCGCCATCTGCTCCCAGTACAGGTTACTGACTGTCGCTCCCAGTACAGGTTACTGACTGTCGCTCCCAGTACAGGTTACTGACTCGCTCCCAGTACAGGTTACTGACTGTCGCTCCCAGTACAGGTTACTGACTGTCGCCATCTGCTCCCAGTACAGGTTACTGACTTTGTCTCCAGTCCCAACCCTGTCTCCAGTCCTCTAGTTTTGTCCCAAAGTGGCCAGCTGGGAACCAGATATGTTCATACTCCCTGGAATCGAACCCGAGCTATAACGTTGTCGCATGTGGTGTCTGGGCTGTAGGTTCTGGGATTGAATTTGACGACATGCCAGACTTGAGCTGAGCCGTTGATTTCCCTACTTTTTCTGGCTCCTGCACCGCCCCCTCTATTACCCTTTGTTTGCTTGCAAATCAGCTGACCCTTGGGTAAGTCTACTAATGAGGAAGCCAGGACATGCTATCTCCATGAGAAACCAGGCGAGCATACTTGACGAGGTCACAGCGACCTAGTGCGTTCAATGACGTTGACATCAAACCGGTGTGAATGCACGATATGGATCGCTGAGAAGGATTACATTTAGGGATCCATAAAACTAGCACACCGCGTGATGAGCGAGTTGGTGAAGAGAGAGAAGGGAAGAGTTGCCCCCAGGGTGAGATCCTCGATTTTTGGAGTTCGCGGACTTATCGGAGAGCCCTACGTCTTATGTCCAAGTCCTCTGGCTATCCGGTCCCCTAGCGCTGTTTGTTTTGTTACTTCTGTGCTTTAATCATTTGTAATTTCTTAATAACTACTTCTGTGTGTCTCTAAATCCGTGTCTAATGTTTTGTTCTTCCCCTATTATTTCTTATGCTTTCAATAATCAGGATTTGTTCCACCATTTTGATGTTGAATAGTTTTTGTGGCACTATTCTCCTTGTGCTATAATACTGTTGATGTGAGTTATTATTTAGATTACTTACCAATGCGGTATGCACGTTCTCTGCAATACTCTTATGTTTGCGGATGTTTAAACCATTATAGGCATTCCATTTTGTGTGTTTTTAAAGTGTTTTTACCTCCGTATTAAGTTTCTAACTTGTATTTCCTTCCCCTCCCGATTGCAGGTTGTGGATGGTTCTCCCATTTCCTGTCCCTGTTATCGGTTCTTATTGATTTGGCATACTGTGATAGTGTGTGTTGCTAGCAATTGTGTTTTGTTGCGTTGATTATACTGTAGTAGTCTGTACTTGTCATCTCCCCGGGAGTTGATTATTTATTTTCCGATGCATATCGGTGCACTGAGCTTGCTCCCCCCCCCCCCCTTTCCCATTGCTAGCAGAGCTGATACCCGTGTTATGAGGACTGTTATTTGTGCTATGGTCCCTAGCCTACCAAGTCTTCGTATCCACTTTGTGAGCTCTTGTGGCTAGTTAGGTGTAATTGTTCCGTCGTCTCGAAGTTCATAAATTAAACCAGTTCTAAGAATAATGTGTCTGCCTGTTTCTGATATACGATATAAATCAGTTGGTGGCACAATATGAGCTGTGGATTTTGGTGGGAAAGGAAAACGCTACGTGTATCATTGTGATTGAGATTCCTATCCAGATAGATGTGACTAATATAAACCACAGGCTCGTGTGTTTGATATAGTTTGTTTTACTAGAAGAGGGTCTCAGACATAGTATAAAAATGATTTGAATAGCGGTGATGGTGGTTCCCAGAGTAAGTAGCATTGTGAGGGTTATCCACAAATAATCTTTACAGATTGTTGGGTTTGGCTCATTTTCACCTCACTATCCACAAAAGTAAAGTAATAAAATATGGTCATACACACGCCAGGCAAATAAATACAAATTAAAAATCAAATAAATTTGGGGCATGTCTCTGAGATAAAATATTCAGTCTAGCGGTGAGTGTGATGTCCCATAGTAAATAACACTGTTAGGTTTATCCCACAGATAATACTTACATTTTGTTGGGTTGGTTCACTATCTCTCTGTCATGCAGAGAACTACTATAATAAAGTAAGGTCGTCTGTTCTTTTGTCGTAATATAATCTGTATAGCGGCGAGGGTGATTCCCATGGTAAATAGCACTGTGAGGTTTGCCCCACAAATAATATTGACATTTTGTAGGGTTAGTTCACTTTCTCTTCGCTATCCACAAAATTGAAATAAAAACAATAAGGAATTTGGGGAGTGTCTCTGAGATAATATTATCTGTTTAGCGGTGAGGGTGATTCCCAGAATTAGCAACAGTGTGAGTTTTATCCCACAAATAGTATTTATTTTTGCAGGGTTGGCTCACTGACTCCTCGCTACGCAGAGTTACTATATAATTAATCGACAAAAATAAAAAATAGATAAAAAGATAATTTCAATTAAAAAAATTAAAGAATACAATATAAAAAGGGAGGAAAATATTAAGAGATGTGCATATGCACCTGAGGTGAGTAGATATTGTTACCAGAGTCTCAGGAATATTATCACTAATCTTTTTATCGACGGGGGATGTACCCAGAGGAACTACCATCGTGAGGGGTTATCCTACGGGTAATATTTATAGTTTGTTGGGTTGGCTATACACCCTCGCTCTACATAAACTAGTGTCATCAAAAAGGGTCGTATTTTCTTTAGTGTGACGTATCCCCACTAGGTCTCCATATCCAATTTTGGTATCTTGTAGCTATTTGGGTGTCGTAGGTGGAGATGACTGGTAATTAATTAACTTTAATGAAATAAAATAACATATACTTGACTGTTTCTTAAGAGCAAAATAAATAAAGGGACTAAGTAGTAGCTTTTTATGTTTGCACTTTGTGTGTCTTATGTCCTTATTTCTCTATCCTCTCAAATCACACACTTCCCCTATGAGCTCTCTTCCTGTACGAATTGTTGTTCTTTATCGCCCCATCTTTAATAGCCATGTGTATTTCTTGTGTCCACCTTATATTGCCAGTTAGGTTACGCCATGTTATTATTTTTTATTGTAATACAGATATTTTAATTGATCATGTTATTATATGTATGTTAGTTTTGGAGTAACGTGAAGATGATATTGACAGTGGTGGTTAAAGTAACATATTTTCTCTCATCCGGCAGCTGCGTCACATTGTTAGGAGTGGTATAAACCTCTTCGCCGATACCCTCACTAGGCCTACTGTCCTATGTTATCCGATGTGTTCCTTTCTGTTCCTTCTGTTGTAATCGTCATTATCTGTGCCCCTACCAAAGCTAGATAGTTATCCTAGAATAGACCGTTGCATAGTCTGTAATCCCGAATGTATCTTCACTTCCAACTGTAATTCCGAATGTATCTTCACTTCCTAGCTAGGGCCAGCTAACCTTCCCTTTCCACACGCATCAATTTTAAGCTGGTTTATGTTCCCATCACACCGTACCTGGCTGCGGTAGGGGCTTTAAACAATTTAGGCCAACCGAATATGTATAATCCGCTCTTTTGATGCTTTCGTAGCAGGTTGTTCGAAATGATGTCGTAACTTTGGTATCTGTTAGCACAAACCACTCCCAACGTGTGAGCCTAGCTCAGGTAGCCTTTGACAGCAGAAACTTCAAGGTTCAGACCTAGTAAGGAAACAAATATTTCTTGGACAGGAGCAACGAGGGGGACACACTAAAAGTCATTGACTGACACGACCTGGACTCATCTCTGGATGAGGGGAAAAGGGAATAGGTCAGAGACACTGACACGACCTGGACTCATCTCTGGATGACGGGAAAAGGGAATAGGTCAGAGACACTGACACGACCTGGACTCATCTCTGGATGACGGGAAAAGGGAATAGGTCAGAGACACTGACACGACCTGGACTCATCTCTGGATGACGGGAAAAGGGAATAGGTCAGAGACACTGACACGACCTGGACTCATCTCTGGATGAGGGGAAAAGGGAATAGGTCAGAGACACTGACACGACCTGGACTCATCTCTGGATGACGGGAAAAGGGAATAGGTCAGAGACACTGACACGACCTGGACTCATCTCTGGATGAGGGGAAAAGGGAATAGGTCAGAGACACTGACACGACCTGGACTCATCTCTGGATGAGGGGAAAAGGGAATAGGTCAGAGACACTGACACGACCTGGACTCATCTCTGGATGAGGGGAAAAGGGAATAGGTCAGAGATACTGACACGACCTGGACTCATCTCTGGATGAGGGGAAAAGGGAATAGGTCAGAGACACTGACACGACCTGGACACATCTCTGGATGAGGGGAAAAGGGAATAGGTCAGCGATACTGACACGACCTGGACTCATCTCTGGATGAGGGGAAAAGGGAATAGGTCAGCGATACTGACACGACCTGGACTCATCTCTGGATGAGGGGAAAAGGGAATAGGTCAGCGATACTGACACGACCTGGACTCATCTCTGGATGAGGGAAAATGAGAATAGGTCAGAGACACTGATAAGACCTGGACTCATCTCTGGATGAGGGAAAATGAGAATAGGTCAGAGACACTGATAAGACCTGGACTCATCTCTGGATGAGGGGAAATGAGAATAGGTTAGCGACAACAATGTACATAAAGTGACAACGTTTTCGCGACATTTTCTGTTTTGTTTATCTTGCAGAAGGAGCCTAAATTATTCGGGATCAGCTTTCATGAAAATGCTCTTGAATGTTAAACAGTGCACTGTTTTAATGGTGCTGGTTTTGGAGGGGGCGGTACAGGGCACGATCATAGACCTGACACACCCCCTCTCATCCACAACCATCTACTGGCCTGGGGTACCAGCCTTCAACAGGACACGCATAATGTCGGGACGAAACGAGAAAAACATTTGGTAGGTGATTGTGTGAACATTGGAATAAAAGCTGCTGCCTTCTTCTTCATTATTCCTTTCTCCTTCTTCATTTTCTTTCTCCCTTTCTTCTTCTATTTACATTATTATTATTATTATTGTGTAACTACGTTTTTCAACCTTTTGCTTCTTTAGTTCTAGTGTGTTCAGTCTTTTCTTCCTCGCTTTCTGCTATATTTTCGTTGCTTTTCTTTTTCTCATTATTTTCTGCTTATTCTATCACATATGGTCAGTGGTGTTATTGTATCATCAGATGGTCAGTGGTGTTATTGTATAACCAGATGGTCAGTGGTGTTATTGTATCACCAGATGGTCAGTGGTGTTATTGTATCACCAGATGGTCAGTGGTGTTATTATATCACCAGATGGTCAGTGGTGTTATTGTATCACCAGATGGTCAGTGGTGTTATTGTATCACCAGATGGTCAGTGGTGTTATTGTATCACCAGATGGTCAGTGGTGTTATTGTATCACCAGATGGTCAGTGGTGTTATTGTATCACCAGATGGTCAGTGGTGTTATTGTATCACCAGATGGTCAGTGGTGTTATTGTATCACCAGACGGTCAGTGGTGTTATTGTATCACCAGACGGTCAGTGGTGTTATTGTATCACCAGATGGTCAGTGGTGTTATTGTATCCCCAGATGGTCAGTGGTGGTATTATATCACCAGATGGTCAGTGGTGATATTGTATCACGAGATGGTCAGTGGTGTTATTATATCACCAGATGGTCAGTGGTGTTATTGTATTACCAGATGGTCAGTGGTGTTATTGTTTCACGAGATGGTCAGTGGTGTTATTGTATCACCAGATGGTCAGTGGTGTTATTGTATCACCAGATGGTCAGTGGTGTTATTGTATCACCAGATGGTCAGTGGTATTATTGTATCATCAGATGGTCCGTGGTGTTATTGTATCACGAGATGGTCAGTGGTGTTATTGTATCACCAGATGGTCAGTGGTGTTATTGTATGACCAGATGGTCAGTGGTGTTATTGTATCACCAGATGGTCAGTGGTATTATTGTATCATCAGATGGTCAGTGGTGTTATTGTATCACGAGATGGTCAGTGGTGTTATTGTATCACCAGATGGTCAGTGGTGTTATTGTATCATCAGATGGTCAGTGGTGTTATTGTATCACCAGGTGATCTGTGGTGTTATTGTATTACCAGATGGTCAGTGGTGTTATTGTATTACCAGATGGTCAGTGGTGTTATTGTATCACGAGATGGTCAGTGGTGTTATTGTATCACCAGATGGTCAGTGGTGTTATTGTATCACCAGATGGTCAGTGGTGTTATTGTATCACCAGATGGTCAGTGGTGTTGTTTGGGAGGAGGAGGGGGCGGAGTTGGGAGTGGGCAAAGAATATTCTGACTGCACACTGCCAGGCATTTGTTGGTCATCATTTAAGTTACCTAAATGCTGTAGAAAGTTGTTTCAGCCACAGGAGCAGGGAGTGCAACAGAGGACTTGTAGCAGTAGGACAGAGGACTTGTAGGAGTATTTCCTCTTGTTGAATGCTCACAATGAGTAGATTTACTCTTTTGTGCGGGCTGAAAAGGACGTAAAGCGGCGGTTTGTTGTAGCTTTCCTCACATCACAAGCGTGATGATGAAGGTGGATCGGGGTTTTCCAGGCGGTTGTGCTATGCTTGGCTTCATCTGCGTGTCGCTCATTACTACGGGGATCCCTCTCCTCGTTAGCCAGGCTGCCATAAAAACAACACGTTTCCTGTGAGGGCTACTGGGTAGTCGAGCTGAGGGTCTTGGCCAGTATGTTTTACCTGACCCTGGCTACATGTCTGATCAGTATGTTTTGTCTGTCACATGTGGGCTGAAGGTAAAATTCCGCAGGAGCTAAAGGACGCCTCAATCGTTCACCTGTACAAAAGAAAAGGCAACCGTCAGGAATGTGACAATCATCGTGGAATATCTCTACTCTCCGTAGCAGGCAAGATCCTAGCGCGCTTACTGCTAAACAGGCTCAACAAACACCTTGAACAAAGCCACCACCTCCCAGAAAGCCAATGTGGATTCAGAGCCGGAAGAGGAACAGTGGACATGATTTTTGCCGCTCGCCAAGTACAAGAGAAATGTCGAGAACAAAATCAGGCCTTGTACACCACATTTATTTGGCATTTATTGATTTGACAAAGGCATTTGATACAGTAAACAGAGGAGGGCTGTGGATGATAATGTCTAAGTTTGGCTGCCCCAACAAGTTCATAACAATGGTGAAACAGCTACACGAAGGCGTGTGTGCTCGTGTACTGGACAGCGGTGCAATCTCTAAAACGTTTCTAGTATCAAACGGAGTAAAACAAGGATGTGTACTCGCCCCGACTTTGTTCAGCATGATGTTCGCGGCCACGATGACAGACGCCTTCAGATCATTGGAGCTTGGAATACACATAAAGTACCGCACAGATGGCAAGTTACTCAATTCCAGAAGAATGAAGGCCAAAACCAAAGTGGCTGGCGATATAATCAGGGAACTTGTATTTGCTGACGTACACAACACCAGAGACTACAGTCAGCGGGCAGACGCTGAATGCCGTAGACAAATTCACATATCTAGGCAGCACTCTGTCGAGATCTGTCAGCCTAGACGATGAGGTGGCAAGCAGAATAGCAAAGGCCAGCACAGCCTTTGGTAGAATGCGCTCGATGGTCTGGGCACGTCGTGGCATCAGCGTCAAGACCAAACTCAAAGTCTACCGTGCAACCATCATTCCAACCCTACTATACGCTTGCGAAAGCTGGACTGTATACTCTGGACATGCAAGGAGGTTAAACCACTTCCACACAGGTTGCCTGAGGCGAATATTCCACATCCGATGGCAAGATCGTGTCACTGACATCGAGGTTCTCTCGAGGGCTAACATGCCCAGCATCCATGCACTGCTAGAAAAAGCACGACTAGGATGGGCCGGACACCTCGTCCGTATGTCAGACGAGCGGCTCCCAAAGAAGCTTCTCTACGGCGAGCTGAGAGAGGGATGGCGCGAGAGAGGGCGCCCAAAGAAACGTTTTAAAGACGGTCTGAAGGACTCACTAAAAAGTTGCCAGATAGACATCGACACCTGGGAATGTCTTGCGCAAAACAGATCTGACTGGAGAAGCGCAGTCAAATCGGGTGTAGCTGCCGGTGAAGATGACCGTGTTGTGAAAGCCCAGAACAGACGAGAGACGCGGAAATCCCGAGCAGCGGGAACACCATCCCCTTCTACAAACCTCGTGTGCCCGATATGTAGCAGATATTTTCGTGCTCGCATTGGCCTGTTCAGCCACATGCGCACCCACACCCAACAGGGAAATCTGTGACAAGGATGATGTCGGCGGTCCTCATCGACAACGATGGACAGCTATTATTATTATGTTTTGTCTGACCCTGGCAGAAATGCCTGACCAGTATGTTTTGCCTGACCCTGGCTGAAATGTCTGACCAGTATGTTTTGCCTGACCCTGGCTGAAATGTCTGACCAGTATGTTTTGCCTGACCCTTGCTGAAATGTCTGACCAGTATGTTTTGCCTGACCCTGGCTGAAATGTCTGACCAGTATGTTTTGCCTGACCCTGGCTGAAATGTCTGACCAGTATGTTTTGCCTGACCCTGGCTGAAATGTCTGACCAGTATGTTTTGCCTGACCCTGGCTGAAATGTCTGACCAGTATGTTTTGCCTGACCCTGGCTGAAATGTCTGACCAGTATGTTTTGCCTGACCCTGGCTGAAATGTCTGACCAGTATGTTTTGCCTGACCCTGGCTGAAATGTCTGACCAGTATGTTTTGCCTGACCCTTGCTGAAATGTCTGACCAGTATGTTTTGCCTGACCCTGGCTGAAATGTCTGACCAGTATGTTTTGCCTGACCCTGGCTGAAATGTCTGACCAGTATGTTTTGCCTGACCAGACGTTAGTCTTCCTCCCGACACCCTGATGTAGAAGACTGTTGATGGTGTACGTTTGGCAACACAGAACTACGTTAATTAATCAAGACCTTTGCAGCTTCCTGTGAGGCACAGGTCTTCATCAAATACACACCCCATCTCCATCTATGTCGTCGCTGTTTCCTTTATTTTTGTTTCGAGTTCTATCCTTTGTTTGTATTGTAATCTACATTCACCTCTCTTGGGGGTTCCAGAACAGAGCCGGTCTTGTAATACTATCAGCTAGCTTTTTACAGTGCATCCTACCCAACGCTCGACTCCTATCTTCACAACATCTTCCACTGATATGTTTGGTTCAGTCTGGTTCTTTCTGTTTCAGTCTGGTTCTGTCTGGTTGTCTTGTTCCACATTAGAGATCTTATCATACCATTTCAATCTCTCTATTCTGTTTGGTTCTGTCCAACAGTTCCACATTCGAGTGTGGCAGTAACTGGGGCGTGTTACGTTGTAACACGCTGCCTTAGGCCGACATCGATGTGAACAGGTGTCTGCAACCGCTGGTCTTTGGACTATCAGAAATCAGGAGATGTGTTGCGTCAGAAGTCGAAAGAAAAAAAGTAGCCCTGTGTTAAGACACCCTCTTTTTGGATCTACTCCAGAAGAGGGTCGAGTTTCCTTCAATCTGTCCAGTTCACAGGCCAGAAACCGGAGCAAAAACCATACCGGAACTGACGTCATAGATATGGTCAGGGATGGATGGAGGAGATCAAAGAAGAATTGGCGAGAGGACATACGATACCATACCCTGAGTGGAGAGCCATGAGTGGAGAGCCCTGAGTGGAGAGCCCTGTGTGGAGAGCTCTGAGTGGAGAGCCCTGTGTGGAGAGCCCTGAGCAGATTACGAACAGTAATGTCCAGAGGTGTAGGTCGAATTAAAAAAATGGAGATACGTGGACGACGATGTCTGCGAATGCGGAGCCATCCAAGACCACGAGCATCTGTATAACTGGCCAAGAATACAAGAACCATGTTCTTGTGGGCAGATCTCTTGGCAGCAGGTGAAAGAGCTGACTTCTGGTCCAATACTTTGTGAGGTTGTCGGATATGGAAAACAAGTGAGTAGGTCCCCAATGCAATAAAACAACATGTGGTCTTATTAATTCTTATTTTGACATCTTGATCAGTAGATGTATGGATGATTGCAAATGTTCTAGAAGTGTGAACCTGATATTTGGATGATTGTACATGTTCTAGAAGTGTGAACCTGATATTTGGATGATTGCATATGTTCTAGAAGTGTGAACCTGATATTTGGATGATTGCAAATGTTCTAGAAGTGTGAACCTGATATTTGAATGATTGCAAATGTTCTAGAATTGTGAACCTGATATTTGGATGATTGCATATGTTCTAGAAGTGTTTCTCCGATATGAACCAGAATATGACCAACTAACTAGATGGTGTATGTTGATTGTTCTCAGGATTGAAGTTGGGGCATTCAGCAGCGGGGAGCATGGGGGAACACACATTGATGCCCCACGACACCTTAGCCAGACAGGCTACGACCTGAAAGACTTTCCCATCGAGTTAACCATTGCTGACGGGGTCATGATAAATGTCAAGGCCGAAGCTGCTCAAAATAGTGACTATGCCCTGACCAAGGTCAAGGTAGTTACTACAGTTTGTTGACTTCCGGTATCTCTCTCTCTCTCTCTCTCTCTCTCTCTCTGTCTCTTTATTTGCTGACTTCACGTGGGTCTCTCTTTCTTTCTCTCTCTCACTCTCTTTCTCGCTATCTCTCTCTCTCTTGTCAGTTTGTTGACTTCACACGAGTCTCTCTCCACTCTCTATCTCTTCCTCTCTCTCTTTCTTTCTCTTGTCTGTTTGCCGATTTCACGTGGGCCTCCCTATCTCTCCCTTTCTCTCTCTCTCTCTCTTGTCTGTTAACTTCACGTGGGTCTCACCCCCCTCTCTCTAACTCACTCGCGCTGTCTCACTTGCCCTGACTCCCTCTGACTAACTCACTCCTAACTCACTCCTTCTGACTAACTCACTCGCTCTGACTAACTCACTCCCTCTGACTGACTCTGACTAACGCACTCCCTCTGACTAACTCACTCCCTCTGACTGACTCTCTTGTTGACATACTCTAATATGTGTCAATCACCAGATCGATGAATGGGAGAAGGAGCATGGGCGCATCCCAGACCGAGCAGCTGTTGTTGTGAACGCAGGATGGACCTCCCGATGGCCAAACGAAAAACTCTTCTTCAACACCAACAATCCAACAAACCATACGTCAGTACCAGCTACCACTTACAACACCAACAAACCACACGTCAGTACCAGCTACCACTTACAACACCAACAAACCACACGTCAGTACCAGCTACCACTTACAACACCAACAAACCACACGTCAGTACCAGCTACCACTTACAACACCAACAAACCACACGTCAGTACCAGCTACCACTTACAACACCAACAAACCACACGTCAGTACCAGCTACCACTTACAACACCAACAAACCACACGTCAGTACCAGCTACCACTTACAACACCAACAAATCACACGTCAGTACCAGCTCCCACTTATAATAACGACAAAGCACCTCCCCGCCCACCCACCTCCTCCCATGTTTTGCACCAAGTAACCAACGCCCCTGTAATAAGAAGACCCAACAAAACGTTGGCCCTGTTTACCCAGTTTATATTGGCCGGCCCGCCATCTTGTGTTTCATCTTCATGTACTTCTTAGTTTGTTATTGATTCTTGCAAAAAACCTCCCTCCCCCCCTCCCTCCCTCCCTCTCTCTCTCCCTCCCTCCCTCTCTCTCTCTCTCTCGGTGTCTTTCTTTTTTTTTTTTCTCTGTCTGTCCTTCCCCACAAACAATGATCCTCTAACATCTTGTCATTCTTCCATAGAAGCTCTTCTTGTTACATGGTCCACAGAACCTCTTCTTGTTACATGGTCCACAGAACCTCTTCTCCTTGTTACATGGCCCACAGAACCTCTCCTTGTTACATGGCCCACAGAACCTCTTCTCCTTGTTACATGGCCCACAGAACCTCTTCTCCTTGTTACATGGCCCACAGAACCTCTCCTTGTTACATGGCCCACAGAACCTCTCCTTGTTACATGGCCCACAGAACCTCTTCTCCTTGTTACATGGCCCACAGAACCTCTCCTTGTTACATGGCCCACAGAACCTCTTCTCCTTGTTACATGGCCCACAGAACCTCTCCTTGTTACATGGCCCACAGAACCTCTCCTTGTTACATGGCCCACAGAACCTCTTCTCCTTGTTACATGGCCCACAGAACCTCTTCTCCTTGTTACACGGCCCACAGAACCTCTTCTCCTTGTTACATGGCCCACAGAACCTCTTCTCCTTGTTACATGGCCCACAGAACCTCTTCTCCTTGTTACACGGCCCACAGAACCTCTTCTCCTTGTTACATGGCCCACAGAACCTCTTCTCCTTGTTACATGGCCCACAGAACCTATGTTTTCCTGGACAAGATTAGCTCAATCTATGTTTATCAATGCCACTGTCCCATTTCACAACTGACCACAGGCTTCCTGTGTGTTTGTCAGTGAGCCCTTGTTTGATGCTATCATTGATTGGCTCCATCAGGAGCATATGGTCGCCATTACAGCTCGCCCATTTACTGGAAGCCTGCCCAGCATACAGGATTTGACAGAAAGAGGCAGCCAAACAGAACTAGAGAGAAAGCATAAGAAAATATTCAAGTAACATAACATACCCATCCACATAATGAATCCACATATATCCAGCCAAAAAATGGATCCAAATATACCCAGCCACAGAATATACACAGATGGATGAGAAATGAGACCTGCGACACACGACGGAGAAGGCGTTGACACACAAATAATGGACAGGGAATGCAAATCTCAAATGGCCACTGGCAAATTTCTGGAACACCTTCAGAACTGAGGCTGAGGCACTAGTTGTCCATCACAAGTGATGAAGACCACTCTCTTTGTTCAGCCGTGTGGACAGTCGTATCTCTTGCTGTGTCCGCTGAAATGGGTGACTTGCCCGGTGATTTGGATTAAAGTGAGGAAGAAACTGCGCCTGTTGTCAACCTCACTCACAGAGCCTAAGCTACCTTTTGCCAGTGGCAAGACATTCATCGAGACGACTGGAGATAGCATATGATGCAGATTTTGCCTCAGGGTTACCACCGAAGCCTTTCCGTAAACATGTAACCCGCAGGGTAGAAAGGTGGGATGGCATCTAACGCAGTTTGTCGTGCCCTTTCGATAACCACAAGAGGTCGTATGGACAACACTCAGCGTGTGAATGAGTATGGCATCTCTCCCCAGTTGTATTCAGCTCATCATAGTAGCATCTAAAATTCCCACACGCCAAATTCGTGTAGGTGAACCGGCAGAACTAACCCGTGAAATACGATACAGGTATAAGCGTAGTGCCATTCAGCCGGCGTCCAGACCAGGATAAAGTAGAAATCGCAAAAAAAGAACGAAATAACAAGTCCAGACGGAAAACAACACCACGTTTCCGTAAACACAAGTGTAAGTCGTCGACTAGTGTGAATTCCAGGCAAATCCGTGGTCTAGCGGCATCCATAATGATCCAAAACAGTAGAGAAATGGAAAACAAGAACCATGTCAGAGACAAGATAGTCTTCCTTACAGACTCCCTGTCAGCCATAAGGGCCCTCATAAACCATACAACAATGAATTGGACTTCCTGTCTGAGGCACTTATGAATGCAAGCTTCAATGTCAATAGAGTAAAAATTCTGTGGATTCTAGTACATTGTAAGATACATGGAAATGAGGAGGCAGATAGACTGGCCAAGAAGCGATGAGGCAGAAAGTGTGGCCAAGGAGTGATGAGGCAGATAGACTGGCCAAGAAGTGATGATGCAAATAGACTGGCCAAGAAGTGATGATGCAAATAGACTGGCCAAGGAGTGATGAGGCAGATAGACTGGCCAAGGAGCAATGATGCAAATAGACTGGCCAAGGAGCAATGAGGCAGATAGACTGGCCAAGGAGTGATGAGGCAGACAGACTGGCCAAGGAGTGATGAGGCAGATAGACTGGCCAAGGAGTAATGAGGCAGATAGACTGGCCAAGGAGTAATGAGGCAGATAGACTGGCCAAGGAGTAATGAGGCAGATAGACTGGCCAAGGAGTAATGAGGCAGATAGACTGGCCAAGGAGTAATGAGGCAGATAGACTGGCCAAGGAGTAATGAGGCAGATAGACTGGCCAAGGAGTAATGAGGCAGATAGACTGGCCAAGGAGTAATGAGGCAGATAGACTGGCCAAGGAGTAATGAGGCAGATAGACTGGCCAAGGAGTAATGAGGCAGATAGACTGGCCAAGGAGTAATGAGGCAGATAGACTGGCCAAGGAGTGATGAGGCAGATAGACTGGCCAAGGATCAATGATGCAAATAGACTGGCCAAGGAGCAATGATGCAAATAGACTGGCCAAGGAGCGATGATGCAAATAGACTGGCCAAGGAGCAATGATGCAAATAGACTGGCCAAGGAGCAATGATGCAAATAGACTGGCCAAGGAGCGATGAGGCAGATAGACTGGCCAAGGAGTAATGAGGCAGATAGACTGGCCAAGGAGTGATGAGGCAGATAGACTGGCCAAGGAGTAATGAGGCAGATAGACTGGCCAAGGAGTGATGAGGCAGATAGACTGGCCAAGGAGTGATGAGGCAGATAGACTGGCCAAGGAGTAATGAGGCAGATAGACTGGCCAAGGAGTGATGAGGCAGATAGACTGGCCAAGGAGTGATGAGGCAGATAGACTGGCCAAGGAGTAATGAGGCAGATAGACTGGCCAAGGAGTAATGAGGCAGATAGACTGGCCAAGGAGTGATGAGGCAGATAGACTTGCCAAGGAGCAATGAGGCAGATAGACTGGCCAAGGAGTGATGAGGCAGATAGACTGGCCAAGGAGTGATGAGGCAGATAGACTTGCCAAGGAGCAATGAGGCAGATAGACTGGCCAAGGAGTGATGAGGCAGATAGACTTGCCAAGGAGCAATGAGGCAGATAGACTGGCCAAGGAGTGATGAGGCAGATAGACTGGCCAAGGAGTGATGAGGCAGAAAGTCTGGCCAAGGAGCGATGATGCAAATAGACTGGCCAAGGAGTGATGAGGCAAATAGACTTGCCAAGGAGTGATGAGGCAAATAGACTTGCCAAGGAGTGATGAGGCAAATAGACTGGCCAAGGAGTGATGATGCAAATAGACTGGCCAAGGAGTGATGAGGCAAATAGACTTGCCAAGGAGTGATGAGGCAAAACCTAAACTGAAAAGCTACAAATGAAGAAATAAAGTCAGAGATAACAATGAACTTCAGACAAGTGGCACATGGAACATCCAGGATTGGATGGAGCAGAAGTGTACCACTCTTTGCCAAGAAGCAATCACATGACAATGTTCAGACTTCGAGTGGGTCAGACTGACAAATTATCTGTTCAATAAATTACAACTTTCGGGGCACACAGGCATGTGCCCTTATGGGGAGATCAAACAAACAATAGAACATGTTCTACATGTCTGTTGGCTCCACGAGAGGAGATTGAGACAGTATGGTCCTCCGCAAGCAGAAAGATAAACTGTATGGCGCCAAGAGAAATTTGAGGACACTTTTATGAAGAAAATAGATGTAACGAGCGAACAGCGAAAGAAAAGAACTGCCGGCAATGGTGGTTTCTGTAACAAAAGTTTTACATCATGTGGTTTGCTAGCCCCATGTATATCCCTCTTTAGTTGCCATTTACTACATGCTTACGTAGGTCATATTCTTATGAACCCCTTAAGTGGATTCTATCTCGTAGCGTATATTTTTGTTTACCAATCTCCTCTTTAAATGTAGGACCCTTGTTAAGTCTCTGATAACTTGTACATTCCACACTGTCAACCTTTCTGTTGCGTCCACATCTCATATGCCAATAACAGCATCAATGATGAAAAGATAAGATGGAAACATGCTTTCAATATACATGCTACAGAAGAATCGTACACGTCTTTTAAAAAGAACATAAAACAATTGATTATGTAGGAGATGAAATAACTTCCATGGCAGGTCAACTCGCATGGTTTAGGCATGTAATGAGGCTTGACTCCATTTTGTTCACGCTCGTTCGCAGGGATGAGGATAGAGGACTGTGGAGGACTTTGTGTTGATTTGTCAACCATGAGACCCCTACGTGTACAGGTCTGGAGTCAATATCGTAGAGGAGATATAAACATGCTGGAAAGTATACAGAGAAGACCGACAAAGCTGATAGTGGGAATCCAGAATTACAGTTATGAGGAAAGAAAACCCGGCCTACAGTGTCTAGAAAAGTGAAGAATTCGAGGTGACTTAACATAGGTTTATAAGATGATCACAGGATAAATTAATAAAACTATAACAAGTTTTTAAAAATACCACTTACGTGAACAAGACAACACAGCTACAAATTAACGAAAGAAAGGTCCAGATTAGATATTAGGAAATATATTTTTTTAGTCAGAGAGTGGTGAATGCTTAGAATGCATTGCCGCAGGAAGTGGTGGAAGCAGGGACATCTAATGCATTTAAGAATAAATTGTATGTGCATAGCTTTTAGAACAAGGAAATGTCAATGAAACTGGTTGTATACAGACTTTGCAGTCTTCTAAACCAGTATAAAGACGTTAAGTAAAACGGTTAAGGGCCTATTCATTGAACTATAAGATGAATAAAATCAGCCTTTTGTCGGGACACAACAGACAACATAATAAATAGGTGTAAGGGACATGTTTGGAGGAGATTTGGATATCCCAGTCCATTTTCGGATATTATTTCTCACATGGATCATTTTGTTTCCTGACAGGACAGCGTGCGATCCAACTTTACACCCAGGACTCTGGAAGCCGGGCTGCGTCCCAGCTTCTATCCTGGCCAATTGGTCTGAAGTTCTTTTTGTTCCTCTCTATTTCTGAGGTGGAGAGTACACGAGGAACATGATGATGGTAATAATTATGAAATGCTAATTTTGAATGGACTTAACGTAGGAGATGATAGCTTCGTTTTCTTGTAACCTTTTTCAGTGTTTTGTTTTTCTGATCACTCCTCAGGACATTCCACTTTCCGATCGTCTCCAGAGAGGCTGCTCAGTGGTTGGTCACAAATAGAAAGCTGAAAATGTTGGGCCTGGATGTGCCGAGCCCCGATGGGCCTCGAGACACCACTTTCTCTGTCCACACTTTGCTCCTCTCAGCAAACATCATCATCATGGAAAACGTCATGATTCCAGATTCACTTCCACCACGCGGCTTCCGTGTGCACGCCGCCCCAATAAGAATCGAAGGTGGTACAGGAGCGCAGACCCGGATATACGCCATGTTGTATGACAGTAACAAAGCTCGTTCTCACAGAATGAATGCACCTGTCATAGTGTGCTTGTTTGTAGGTTTCACCACATTTTTGGGAAGCAGGTTTCCATAGAAATTGTTGAAGTAAAGATCTGTTTGACCTATTTATTGAACTTTTCCTGTTGTTGAAATCATGTTTGAATTGAATTGTTGTTGAAATCATGTTTGAATTGAATTGTTGTTGAAATCATGTTTGAATTGAATTGTTGTTGAAATCATGTTTGAATTGAATTGTTGTTGAAATCATGTTTGAATTGAATTGTTGTTGAAATCATGTTTGAATTGAATTGTTGTTGAAATCATGTTTGAATTGAATTGTTGTTGAAATCATGTTTGAATTGAATTGTTGTTGAAATCATGTTTGAATTGAATTGTTGTTGAAATCATGTTTGAATTGAATTGTTGTTGAAATCATGTTTGAATTGAATTGTTGTTGTTGTTGTTGTTGTTGTTGTGTTGTGGTGTTGTGTTGTGTTGTGTGGTTGTGGTTGTGGTGGTGGTGGTGGTTGTTGTTGTGGTTGTTGTTGTTGTTGTTGTTGTTGTGGTTGTTTTTGTTGAATGCCCACACTGAGTAGGATTACCCTTTTGTGTGTCCTTGAAAGGATGTTAAGTGGCAGGTTGTCGTAGCTTTTCTCACATCCCGAGCATGCTGATGAAGGTGGTTCTCCAGGCGGTTGTGCTATGTTTGGCTTCATCTGCATGTTGCTCACTACTAAGGGGACCACATTGATCTCTTCCCTCGTTAGCCAGGCTGCCATAAAACAGCCCGTTTCTAGGAAGAGCGACTAGGAAGCCGAGGTGAGGGTCTTGGCCAGTATGTTGTGCCTGATCCTGACTAACATGTCTGACTCTGACTAACATGTCTGACCAGTATGTTGTGCCTGGCCCTGACTAACATGTCTGACCAGTATGTTGTGCCTGACC
Organism: Ariolimax columbianus; assembly: GCA_036924085.1. Classification (NCBI taxonomy): domain Eukaryota; kingdom Metazoa; phylum Mollusca; class Gastropoda; order Stylommatophora; family Arionidae; genus Ariolimax; species Ariolimax columbianus. Next base: position 9,389,851 of record JAVGWX010000022.1, on the reverse strand, counting down.
CTGACTAACATGTCTGACCAGTATGTTGTGCCTGACCCTGACTAACATGTCTGATCAGTATGTTGTGCCTGACCAGATGTTAGTCTTCCTCCCCAAATTACATGGATAATAATTGTACTGGTGTAACCAAATTAGATTTCAGCAATCTATCCAACCACTAAGTGGGAGGCAGATCATTGGAGAGGCAAGTCAGAGTTTGTGACAGCCTACAGTATGAGGACGGAGATGGATGCAGCAATGTCAACTCTGTGGTGGCTGTACAGGGGCTCCATTGGGGTGGGTCCATTGGGGGCTCCATTTGGGGCGGCTATCGTGTACGACTGTCAGTCTTTGCTTCAGAAGGTACATAATGAAGGGCTATGTATGTGTACGTAGCAGACACACCTTCACGGTGGACTTGTGTGAATGTGTTGTTCAATTTATCATCAAGTTCATGGAAATAGAAGTTCAAAAGATTGATGGCTTGGATTGCATCCGCAGTCTGAACATTTGATCAGTTAGACGAGCCTGCTAGTCTTTCTCTGTTCAAGGAACCTCCTGGTCTTTCTCTGTTCGAGGAGCCGGCTGGTCTTTCTCTGTTCGGGGAACCTGCTGGTATTTCTCTGTTCGAGGAGCCGGCTGGTCTTTCTGTCCGAGGAACCTGCTGGTATTTCTCTGTTCGAGGAACCTCGTGGTCTTTCTCTGTTTGAGGAACCTGCTGAAGTCGGATGTGGCGGACCAAAATGTGCAAATATCACGGTCAAGCTGCAAACCACCAGACAACGCATTCTGTTCTCCAGACAACATCCTGGTACATTTAAAGCCATATTCAGAACGTACAAAGAAGAAGAAGAAGAAATAGCTAAGAAACAAACCGTTTTAAGTATTTACCAAGAGAATAGTAGCAGGTAAACCCAGAACAGATAGACGCCACTTAACTTAACGTCTTTATTCTGGTTTAGAAGACCCTGCAGAGTCTGTATACAACCAGTTACATTTACATCACCTTGCTCTAAAATCTATGCGCATCCAGTTTATTCTTAAACGCATTAACTGTCCCTGCCTCCACCACCTCCCCTGGCAATGCATTCCAAGCAGACACCACTCTCTGACTAAAAAAATATTTCCTAATATCTAACCTGGACTTGATGCTGACCAGCTAATGGAGGCCAAGTTATGATATATTCATTGAGGATGATGATTGCTTGAGTCTCACAGGTAGCACACATATGCTCCAAGGGCAACCAGAAGGATTCAAATAAATAGGTCACATACAATTCAATTAAGTACCAATTGTTATAATAAGGGGGGGGGGGGGGGGGGGGGCGTTAAATGAATACACTTATTTCCCTCTATGTGTCCTCCTCCTTACTCACATTCTCCATCTTCTCTAAAGCTTAGCGTTCTGTTAGCCTCGCACATTAGCTGCACAGTGAAGATGAGGTGAGGTGTTGCTACAACATGGACAACCATACAATGTCTGCACGTTGAACAATTTTAACTTGGTCCAAGAGAGGTAACTGATGTAATTCATCTCGATGAAGATTGTGCAACAAGAGTTGTCTGTCTATCCATCATATGTCATTATCCTGATGACCCGTTCCTCAGCGTAGCTGCGTGTCCCAACTTCGTCTCCAGCGGACCCATGACTTGGGCCACGGAAGTCCAGTGCGTGTTAAGTGCTCCTCTAGAGGCATCTCGTATGTTGCAGCGTACAGCAAGGGAGTCAGACCTACATATTGGAGGTTGTCCCCGCGGTCTCCTCTTACTTTGATGATACCAGACTGCTGTCGCCGTGCTCCATCCACCATCGTTTCGTCACAACGTGTGACCTGCCCGTCTATTCTTTGCCTTGCCTGTGTGGATTATCGCACCCTTCACCAGGGACAATCGCATTGTCAGAATTGTGGAGACCTTGTATACGTTGGTTCCGGAGAATGATTCCGACCAATCGTCTTTCGAGAAAGGCCTGGGTCACTCTCAATTTGTCCGCTAGTGATTTTGTTAGTGTCCCCGTCTCGGCACAGTAGCACATCACGGGAAGTACAGTGGCATTGAAAAGGGTGGCTCGCAAGTCCTGGTCTTGGCAACCGGCCAGGGCCGTGTTAGACGAGAAGGCTGTCCAACCCGCGCGTCAACGTCTTGTCAGTTCAGGTTCCAGGTTATTCTCCATATTGAGAAGACGTCCAAGATAGATGTACTCATTGACATTCTCTAATCGTACCTCACCAAGACTGGATCACATTCTCTAATCGTACCTCACCAAGGAAGACTGGATCACAAGTGACGAAGCGATTGAGCAACACTTTGGTCTTTGAGACATTCATCTCCAGTCCCGCTTTCTTGCCCTCTCCATCGAGAATCTGCATCATTTGGTTAGCGTCTGCTGCCGACTCTGTGATGAGCACTACGTCATCCGCAAATCGAAGATGATTGAGACGTCTATCGTCAATAATGATGCCAAAGGTGTCGCATTTGCATCGGCTAATGACCTATTCCATCACCTGTTCTTAGTTCTTAGTCGACCTGTACTTATACAGATCAGATGTCCATGTGCAGGTCCCAGCTCTGGTATGAGCTGGATGTAGCCGGGAGTAAGGTTCTCTGCTTAACCGGCTAGGCTTGAGCAGCTTAATACTCCGCTGCGTTGGGAAAAAACGCTTTCGGAAGGTGGTTAACCGATGTGTGAGTCCATCTTCATAGACTCTACTCTAATAAACATTAGAGTAAAGTAGACTCACAGCCTGTTAGGCGCTATCTATGCTGCTCTAAACATACCACCTAACTATGACCGATGTGATGTGATGTCACACAGTTAGTCGCCTCTTACAACATGCTCTCTCAGAGGTAGTGGTCCTATTCTTGCCATATCACACAGTTAGTCGCCTCTTACGACATGCTCTCTCAGAGGTAGTGGTCCTATTCTTGCCCTTGTCACACACAACAACCCCGGTGGAGCACTAGGACTTGCAAAATCTCGAAAACCTGGTATTCAATCAGGCACATCTGTTTAGTGCCAAGTCGCCAAATGTTGAGTAAATATTTTCCCTCTTTTGCCTTGATGGGCCATGTTGGATCCAGGGCCTCCTTTAGGCCCTTACTCCACTTCAATCTCAGGCTACCGTGAGGTCGCCTAAAGTTGTAGGGATACCCGGATGTCACTATGCATGTCACTCTATTATCCGTATGAGCACAACGTGGCCGGCCCATCTGAATTCTGGCCTCATCGCGACCTTTATGTCCGTGAAGAAAGTTCCACGTCCGATCCTTACGTTGTGGATCGGGGCATCTTCGATGTTCATCGCTCCGTCGCTCGTTGAGCAACGCGGAGTCTATCTGCATCAGCTTTCCGTAGCTTCCACACCTGGTAGCCACATACCAAGGCTGGAGTAACCACGCGAGTCTATCTACTCCAGCTTTCCGTAGCTTCCACACCTCCCAGCCACAGTATGCGTTTGATACAGATGAAGCTGAACCAGTCCGCTGCTATCCTTACACGCGTGGAGGTGCCGCATCGACTAAATATAGAAAGCAACCACAAATTAACCCTAAACATGAACTCACAACTTCACAAACGACGTTCCCAGAATTCCACCGTCACGTTCATCGTTACAAGCTTTGATTGGTTAAAACGGGAACCAAGACTACCCTCAGGGTCAGGTCAAAGCTACCGACAACAATCCCTCCTGACCACCTCAACGTGCTCCTGGAAACAGACTGTGTTACAGCAGCCTGGCCAATGGAACGAGCGAGGATCGACGCTGTTTTCCCCGTGGCAGTGAGCTTGTTAAAAAATTGTTCGCTAAAAACACATGGGCCAATACCTTCATGGCAGTGATCTTGTTGGAAAACGTTCGCTTACTTACTTTCCGTGTCCAAACACCATGTCACACAGCATCCGTCAGGTATTCAGCAACTTGAACTGCCTTGTCGTTCGCCTCCATCATGTCGTTCATGTCACAGGTATCAGGGAGGTTGGGGCAGGTCATCAGATGATCTTGGTCCTGAACGTTCGCTAATAACACACGGCCCAATACCTTAATGTGCATTTATCGACCTTTAATCTTGTGTGCCTCTGCAGCATCGATCTAATTTAATTTTTTTTTAGAAACCTTGTATTACACTACAGCCAGATGCAAACTGGGTCCACCTATAACATGTCACAAAAGATGTGCTACTGTAAAACTTGCTACCAGAAAAGATTCGCCACGATTGAATAACTCGGAAACTAGAATATTCGAAAAGAACAAGGAAGTGACGTCAGGGGATATGGCCCTGTCCTCAATGCATCTCTTGACTTCAGCGTGGGAGAATCGTCTCTCTGTGGGCGTAAGAACTTTTTTGGCGGTAGCTTAGTTGTTAAAGGAGTATTATAAGCCGGACAGGTTGCAGCTTAGAAGAAAGACAGCGGAGAGACAATCGTTTTGTTCATCGGGCAGACTGGGGACAGTCATTAGTTAGAGAAAGTATATTGGCAGAAACGATTGTTGAAATCGGAAGGACTAGGCCACAAGCCAACCTAAATCGTCCAGTGTCGTTTTGCTTGGAAGAAGAGGATGAAATGGAAAATGTGGAGGAAGAAAAAAAAATGGAAGACTGAAAGAAGAGGAAAATAAAGCATAAAACACGCCGTGACAGCAGACAAGGTGGGGGGGGGGGGGCGCAGGGACAGAGGAGGACACGTTTGTTAATGGCTTGTGAATAAATGGTCTGGTCAAATTGTTGGATAGGAAAAGATATGAACACTGCGCCTCCATACATGTCGTACTTAAGAAGATTGTGTATGACACTGGCAACATCATCATATAATACATTGTTATAGAAACTGCATCTATAAGCGCACACAAAGTGCTTTAGGAGTAGAAGAAGTTGAAACTATAGTCATAGAAATAGTAGTTGAAAACGTAGTGGCAGAAGTAGTAGTAGTAGCGGCAATAGCAGCAGTACATGTTGTTGTTGTTGTTGTATGAGAAAATAGAAGCAGACAAAGAAGAAATACAAAGAAGAAAGGGGGGGGGGGGGGGAGAAGAAAAACAAATTTTGTAAAAGAAGGAGAAGAAAGAAAAAGAAAGGGGACGAGGTTTTATAACGAGAAAGAAGAAGACGAAGAAAGAAGAAGACGAAGAAAGAAGAAGACGAAGAAAGAAGAGAAGAAAATAAGAACAAGAAAAATGAAGAGGTTCTAGAAGAAGATGAGAAAGAAGAAGACGAAAAAAAAAACAAGAAAAAGGAAGAGGTTGTAGAAGAAGTAGAAGAGAAAGAAGAATAAAACGAAAGCGACAAAAATTGGAGCACATAAAAAGTTGAACTCTCCACATGGAAAAAACAGATTTGTTTATTTGTGGAAGCGGTCGTCTACAAAAGCCAACCTGCCGACATCATTACGAGCTGTTTGACAACAGAAATGGCTGTATACCTTCTCTCGATTGTCTGTCAGCTTCCACATCCTCCAAATACCTGGCTCAATTGCTTTCCCAGTCCAAATAACTCTGTCACTTTATCTACCTGTCTTATCCTTATCTGTCTCTCGCTCTATCTATCTGTCTATCGTTCTATCTGTTGGTCTGTCGGTCGGTCTGTAACTTTCTCTTTCTACAATTCTTCTTTCAATCTTAATTATTATATCCCTCTCTCTTTCTCTCACACACACACACGTTATCCCCGACGGCAGTGTCTGTTATTGCACCACCTTTACAGACATCGTGTCATCAACTTTAGAAAGTGCAGCACTGAATCCCTCTACAGTATACATCGGTACATTATTCCTCTATTCTCGTTTTCACTAGTTCGATTCATTTGCACTAGCCTTAATCCTAGATGCATGCCATATGGTCGGCTCTAAAGTAAGTATAGCATCCATACATCCCCTGCTTTCCCTGATTGTGAAGTACCGTACATCCCCTGCTTTCCCTGATTGTGAAGTACCATACATCCCCTGCTTTCCCTGATTGTGAAGTACCATACACTCCCTGCTTTCCATGATTGTGAAGTACCATCCATCCCCTGCTTTCCCTGATTGTGAAGTACCGTACATCCCCTGCTTTCCCTGATTGTGAAGTACCATACATCCCCTGCTTTCCCTGATTGTGAAGTACCATACATCCCCTGCTTTCCCTGATTGTGAAGTACCATACATCCCCTGCTTTCCCTGATTGTGAAGTACCATACACTCCCTGCTTTCCCTGATTGTGAAGTACCATACATCCCCTGCTTTCCCTGATTGTGAAATACCATCCATCCCCTGCTTTCCCTGATTGTGAAGTACCATCCATCCCCCGCTTTCCCTGATTGTGAAGTACCATCCATCCCCTGCTTTCCCTGATTGTGAAGTACCATCCATCCCCTGCTTTCCCTGATTGTGAAGTACTGACCCCCACAATAGCTCCAACTCGTTGCTCAAAGACCCCTGCGGACATGTGCCCCAAAGTGGCTAAGGACTGATATGCCCATATAAGGCTACAATCCTTTCTGCTGCCCTTATTTTCCACAAAAAAAAGTACCACCACGGCTCTTTTCCAATCACCAGGTACCTTTCCTTCAATCCACACCTGATTCGAGATATTTATGAGCCATCTTTGACCTACATCGTGACAAGCTTTTATGGCATCTGCTGGTATGCTGTCTACACCTGGTACCGTGTAGTTAGGGCTTCTTCTAATTGCCTCTCTGACTTCTTGCTTGCGTATTAATAGGTCGCTATGCGCAATGTTTTTCGGAATTTGTACCAATGAATGATGATGCACAGATTCTATACCGCCATCTGTTTGTGCTTTTGGGACAAGTAAGTCTGTGAAATATTTATCCCATCTGTGTCCTATCCTCTCAGTAAGTCTGTGAAATATTTATCCCATCTGTGTCCTATCCTCTCAGTAAGTCTGTAAAATACTCCTCCCATCTGTGTCCTATCCTCTCAGTAAGTCTGTAAAATACTCCTCCCATCTGTGTCCTATCCTCTCAGTAAGTCTGTAAAATACTCCTCCCATCTGTGTCCTATCCTCTCAGTAAGTCTTTGAAATACTTCTCCCATCTGTGTCCTATCCTCTCAGTAAGTCTGTAAAATACTCCTCCCATCTGTGTCCTATCCTCTCAGTAAGTCTGTAAAATACTCCTCCCATCTGTGTCCTATCCTCTCAGTAAGTCTGTAAAATACTCCTCCCATCTGTGTCCTATCCTCTCAGTAAGTCTGTGAAATACTCCTCCCATCTGTGTCCTATCCTCTCAGTAAGTCTGTAAAATACTCCTCCCATCTGTGTCCTATCCTCTCAGTAAGTCTGTAAAATACTCCTCCCATCTGTGTCCTATCCTCTCAGTAAGTCTGTAAAATACTCCTCCCATCTGTGTCCTATCCTCTCAGTAAGTCTGTGAAATACTTCTCCCATCTGTGTCCTATCCTCTCAGTAAGTCTGTAAAATACTCCTCCCATCTGTGTCCTATCCTCTCAGTAAGTCTGTGAAATACTTCTCCCATCTGTGTCCTATCCTCTCAGTAAGTCTGTGAAATACTCCTCCCATCTGTGTCCTATCCTCTCAGTAAGTCTGTAAAATACTCCTCCCATCTGTGTCCTATCCTCTCAGTAAGTCTGTGAAATACTTCTCCCATCTGTGTCCTATCCTCTCAGTAAGTCTGTAAAATACTCCTCCCATCTGTGTCCTATCCTCTCAGTAAGTCTGTGAAATACTCCTCCCATCTGTGTCCTATCCTCTCAGTAAGTCTGTGAAATACTCCTCCCATCTGTGTCCTATCCTCTCAGTAAGTCTGTGAAATACTCCTCCCATCTGTGTCCTATCCTCTCAGTAAGTCTGTGAAATACTCCTCCCATCTGTGTCCTATCCTCTCAGTAAGTCTGTGAAATACTCCTCCCATCTGTGTCCTATCCTCTCAGTAAGTCTGTGAAATACTCCTCCCATCTGTGTCCTATCCTCTCAGTAAGTCTGTAAAATACTCCTCCCATCTGTGTCCTATCCTCTCAGTAAGTCTGTGAAATACTCCTCCCATCTGTGTCCTATCCTCTCAGTAAGTCTGTGAAATACTCCTCCCATCTGTGTCCTATCCTCTCAGTAAGTCTGTGAAATACTCCTCCCATCTGTGTCAATGGCCGCTGTGTAAAGATTATATCGCTCATTTCTCAACAACAGAGGACAACTGTTTCTGTACACATCTCTGGATGATGTTGATCATAGCTCACTCACTACCTCCCCTATACTTCTGTCAAGCACTACCTCTCTCTCCTGACTAAATCTAGCCTCCTTTTAAGAGGCACAGTCTTCGTCTAAGATGGCCACCATTTCTTGTATTTGACGGCCGCCTTCATATCTTCACTCCACATTGTCCCTTTCTTTCTAATTCCATCTTTTTTTAGCGTTAGCAATACTCTTAGTGAAAACATTCACTATAGCAGACCTGAAAGGTTGCAGAAGACAAACTCTGGTGGTAGGATTTATCTTGCAACTATTTCTGTTGTGATAGAAAACACCATTCCAATTAAGCAATTTGAAGGGCAGAAAAGGGCTTTTCATGACCTGATTCTGTGAAAGTATCACTCTTAACGGATTTGTTGTGTTCAGTGAAAGTATCACTCAACAGTGATGTGTTCTGTGAAAGTATCACTCTTAACGGACTTGTTGTGTTCTGTGAAAGTATCACTCAACAGTGATTTGTTGTGTTCTGTGAAAGTATCACTCTTAACGGACTTGTTGTGTTCTGTGAAAGTATCACTCAACAGTGATTTGTTGTGTTCTGTGAAAGTATCACTCTTAACGGATTTGTTGTGTTCTGTGAAAGTATCACTCAACAGTGATTTGTTGTGTTCTGTACTGTGAATTTGTTTGATTTCTCTACGCGGAGCATGGATTGATTATAAACCTTGGCACAATATGAGTTTTTGTCATTTAGTCGGTGGTGGAATGTGACGTTTCTAGTGAGTCTCTTGGTGAGTCAGAAGGTCTGTATATCGAGTTGGCTGGGGCATGGGCTGCTTTATAGTACATCTGTGGCTGTGGTACAGCTGTGGCTGTGGAATAACCCAGACTTCTATTGAGAGAAGTTTGGTCGGAGTTACTCTCCAGAACCAAAGTATGCACAATCTCCACAAATCTGACATACGATTGTCCCTGGTGAATAATGCGGTAATTTATGCGGTAATCTATGCGGTAATATATGCGGACAAGGCAAAACATCAACGGGCAGGTCACATGTTGCGACGAAACGACGGTCGATGGAGCACGGCGACGGTAATTTGGTACTTCCAAGGCAAAAATAAAGCACAGAAGACCTCCAATGCGTTGATCATACTCCCTTGCTAATCACAACAACATCCGAGACGCCTCAGAGGGGGAGGGGGGTAGTTACAACCCACTGGACTTCCTTTGCACCTAGACAGGGTCCGCTGGACACAAGGTTGGGACCCTCAGCTTCGCCGAGGAACGGCTCATCAAGATCAAGTTATATGGGTGTTCGCCGTGTAGGGGTCATTACAATACGGCCGGGTACGAACAGAGACGCTTAATCGGTCGGGTACCAATGGGAATACAAATAGTCAGGGCGCGTTTGGGGCATCAAAAGTTGTGTTTATTACGTCTGCCAACGTGTCCTACAATCTTTATTTTCCTTCTTTGTTGTTGTTATTGATCTGTGAGAGAAAACATGCCAGTGCTCCATCGGGGTCTTTGTGTATGACAAGGACAATAATAGCACCACTGCCACACAGAGAGCATGTCATAAGTGGCGACTAACTGTGTGACATGGCATAACACCGGCTATGGTTATATGGTTTGTTTAGAGCAGCATAGATGGCGCCTAAGGCTGCGGGTTTACTTTGTTCTAGTGTTTGAGTTTATTAAGACGGACTCCCACATCCGTTAACCACCCTCCACGGCACTTGTCCCAAAGTATAATAATAATAGCTGTCCATCGTTGTCGATGAGGACCGCCGACATCATCCTTGTCACAGATTTCCCTGTTGGGTGTGGGTGCGCATGTGGCCGAACAGGCCAATGCGAGCACGAAAACATCTGCTACATATCGGGCACACGAGGTTTGTAGAAGGGGATGGTGTTCCCGCTGCTCGGGATTTCCGCGTCTCGCGTCTGTTCTGGGCTTTCACAACACGGCCATCTTCACCGGCAGCTACACCCGATTTGACTGCACTTCTCCAGTCAGATCTGTTTTTCGCAAAGTAGCAGAGTAATAAACTGCTCGAGCCTAGCCCGCTGAGCAGGACATCCCCCTCCCAGCTAAATCCAGCTCGTACCAGAGTTGGGACCTGTACGGTGGCTACTACCACTGGAGAAGTACAAGTCGACCAAGGACTACGAGAAATCATGTTTGTGTCCTGTGTGTGTTTGATCTTTGAGAGAAATCGTGTTTGTGTCATGTGTGTGTTTGATCTTTGAGAGAAATCATGTTTGTGTTCCTGTGACTGTGTTTGATCTTTGAAAGAAATCATGTTTGTGTTCCTGTGTGTGTTTGATCTTTGAGAGAAATCGTGTTTGTGTTCCTGTGTGTGATCTTTGAGAGAAATCATGTTTGTGTTCCTGTGTGTGTTTGATCTTTGAGAGAAATCATGTTTGTGTTCCTGTGTGTGTTTGATCCTTGAGAGAAATCATGTTTGTGTCCTGTGTGTGTTTGATATTTGAGAGAAATCATGTTTGTGTTCATGTGACTGTGTTTGATCTTTGAGAGAAATCGTGTTTGTGTTCCTGTGTGTGTTTGATCTTTGAGAGAAATCATGTTTGTGTTCGTGTTGCCTGTTTGATCCTTGAGAGAAATCATGTTTGTGTTCCTGTGAGTGTGTTTGATCTTTGAGAGAAATCATGTTTGTGTTCGTGTTGCCTGTTTGATCCTTGAGAGAAATCATATTTGTATTCCTCTTACTGTTAGTATGACAGGTGATTGTTGAGTGAAAATATTGAATTTCCCTTGCGCATTACACGCCGTGTAATTTAACCGTTTACGCAGTCAGCACACTGCTGTGCTATCATCCTGCGCACATGCACTGAACAATTTCCAATTGACAGCACTTCCCGTAATGGTGGTGTGGTTGATAGAGTAACAGCCTCAAAGGAAACAATCTAGCGGTGTTATGTTTGGGGAACTAGAAGGTCATGGCACATTGCCTGATCGCACCGGACCTCGCCTTCTGATCGCACTGGACCTCGCCTTCTGATCGCACCGGACCTCGCCTTCTGATCGTTCTCGACCTCGCCTTCTGATCGTTCTCGACCTCGCCTTCTGATCGCACTCGACCTCACCTTCTGATCGCACCGGACCTCGCCTTCTGATCGCACTCGACCTCGCCTTCTGATCGCACCGGACCTCGCCTTCTGATCGCACTCGACCTCGCCTTCTGATCGCACTCGACCTCGCCTTCTGATCGCACCGGACCTCGCCTTATGATCCATCTGCTCGGTAATCTTTCGCTTCTTGTGTTTTTCCGCGATGAAGTCTCATTTCATATAAATGGTAGTGCTTGCCTGCACACTACGCGACGCTAATCTAAATGGTAGTGATTGCCAGCACAATATGCGACACTGATCTAAAGATAACGCAAAGTGCACGGAGGAATGCTATTTCTAACCATAGGCACCAATTACGATGTGCGACGCGATATGTCAGTAACATAGTAATTGGGCCATATTTATGTAATAGTGAGGTAACAGGGGACACTGACCGCCGTAAGCTACAACCTCATCTTCTCACTCAATTGGACGACTTCCACTTCCGCTGTTGGAATTACGTGAAATTATTTTAAAAAGACGGTGTCCATACAACACACGTACACACGCCCGCTCGCATACATACACACACACACACACGCCCGCTTGCATACATACACACACGCCCGCTCGCATACATACACACACACACACACACACACACACGCCCGCTCGCTCGCATACATACACACACGCACATTCGCGCGCGCACACACACACACGCACGTAGGGGTGTGAGTTGTTAACGATTTCAAAGGCTCGGTTATATGAGCCATCTCCTCCCCCTCGCCGCTTTTACTTCCCGTACTGAACCGGTACCTATTTAAGGCTGGGTCGACCCGGGCGCCGTCGCGGTCTAAAAACACATTTCCGCCTCATCTTGGGAATGAGCCCAGGACCACTCAGATGTAAAATCAGCGCGCTAACCACGGCGATACGCCCCCCTCCCCTATATATATATATATATATATATATATATATATATATATATATATAGGAGGGTTGTTCAAATCAATCCGGGACTTTTTGTTCTAGTTCTACCTGAATGGGTTATTTCGTGCAGGAACTACTATCATGAGTTAGGGCCAATTGTGTGGTCTGTCGGGGTCTTTGTGTGTGACAGGGACAAGAATAGCACTACTGCCTCATAGAGATTATGTCGTAAGAGGAGACTATCTGTGTGACATGGCATATCATCGGCCATGGTTAAGGGGTTTGTTTAGATCAGCATAGATGGCGCCTAACAGGATGCGGATCTTCTTTGCTCTAGTGTTTGAGTCTATTAAGATGGACTTGCACATCGGTTTACCACCCAACTCAGCGGAGTATTAAGCTGCTCAAGCCTAGCCCGCTAAACAGGAAATTCTTCTGTCGGCTATATGCAGCTCATACTAGAGACCTGCACATGGGTATTTGCCCCTGTAGAAGTACAGGTCGATTAAGATCTAAGAACGTGTCATCTATTACTGTTAGGTGGTCCACTTGCAATAAGCCAGTCACGTGACAGATAGATAAAAATGGAGGACAACACGGTTAGTGCTTGCGTGGAACAGCGTGTTGTGATGCAGTCTCTTTAAAATTAAGGGGTGAAATCTGCGGAAATTTACAGAAGACTGCAATCAAAATACGGTGATGAGACACTCAGCCACACTAAGACATTTGTATGATGTAAATGTTTTACTGAAGGCAGTACATCCGTGAGTGATGATCCCGGCCGTCGTCGCTCTCGACCTCAGATGTCTCACCGAACCATGTGCTATCTGCAGCAACTCAGGTGGGCGGTATTGCCACATCCACCTTATAGCTCCAAGCGATTTCCACCTGTTTCGACCCCCTAAAAGAATTCTTGAGATGTCAGCATTCCAGCACTGATGACGAAGTGAAACAGGCTGTCCTCGATTGATTCAGGCATACTGACAAATCTTTCTACGCTGAAACTTTTCAAGTATTACTTGAACGCTGGGATACGTGCATAAACGTTGCAGGAGATTATATCGAAAAATTGGGATCAAGATACTGAGCTGCAGTGGTCAGCGACCCATAGCTGACTGCTAGCGTCAGGGCCAGCGAACCAAAGCTGCCAAGACCCTTCTACATCTCTACGCGGTGATCCTGGATAACAGGCTGCAGCAGGGCAGACTGGCTAAGGAGAAGGGATCGAAGAGGGAATGCTAACCCGGTACTCAACAAATGCTTGCTGAAGAAGTATGTGTTGGACCGAAAGGTGCAAATATCGCAGTCAAGCTGTAAACTACGACACAACGCATTCCGTTCTCTGGACTACATTATGCTACTTAAGCCCTTTCGGGGCTTGGTAGCAGGAGATTGAGAACGAACGAAGCCAAGCCATATCGAAAAATTAAAAGCATTTTTGACTACTTGAGAACATTTTCTTTTCATTGCAAAAACAACGTCTCAGTCTGACTTAAATACCACTCGTGTGTATGTGTGAAGTAGTACGAGTTATGTCTGTGTGTATGCCAAATATACCTACAAATATGTGAGGGGCGTTCATAAAGTAAGGCACCACATAGTCTTCGTCAGCTAATAATGAAAATAGAAGCATGAAATGTTGCACACTTCATATATGGTACGTGTCGATTGTGTGTACTAAGTTGCACTTCCATCGGCCAAATAATAAGACTGCACTAAACCGTTGAACTAGAGCATGTTAGGAACTTTTGTTATAAGGAGCGAATTCGGATAGAATTTCTTGTTGTAGAAAAGGAAACGGTTGTGAACATTCACAAGCGTCTATGTGATGTGTACGGAAGTTTTGTAGTCAACAGGAGTGCAGTTAGTCGCTGGACTCAGGAAGTGTAGATACGGAGCTGCTTGATCGGCCGCTCAGTGGACTTACTGTCACAGCCACCAACGCAGAAATGTTGAAATGCGCTGAGGGCATTATTCTTACTGACAGGCGAATCACGACTCAACAACTGACCTCACATGTGTCAATCAGCATTGGTAGTGAAAATGCAGTTATAACAGCTTGAGGTTTCTCTAAGGTTTGTGGAAGATGGGTTTCTAGAAGTCTCACAAATAACTACCTATTGCAAGGGGAAACAAATCTTTTGAATTGTTGGAACGCTTCAATGGTGATGGAGATAATTTTTTGGGCTAATATTGTTACAGGTGACGAAACCTGGGCACATCATTCTATCGTTACAAGTGACGAAACCTGGGCACATTATGCTATCGTTACAGGTGACGAAACCTGGGCACATCATTCTATCGTTACAAGTGACGAGACCTAGGCACATCATTCTATCGTTACAAGTGACGAAACCTGGGCACATCATTCTATCGTTACAAGTGACGAAACCTGGGCACATCATTCTATCGTTACAAGTGACGAAACCTGGGCACATCATTCTATTGTTTCAAGTGACGAAACCTGGGCATATCATTTTGAACCTGAGACAAAAATACCATGGAGTGGCATCACCAAGAAGAGAAAAATATTCAAGACGTCTCCTTCAGCTGGAAAGGTCATGACCACTGTCTTTTGGAACATTGAAGGTGTTATTCTTGTTGATGTGATGCCAAGAAAAGAGACAATCAATTCACACGCTTACATTAAGATATTGAAGGTGTTATTCTTGTTGAAGTGATGCCAAGAAAAGAGACAATCAATTCACACGCTTATACTAAGACACTGAAAAAACTCAATCGACGTTTCCACAGAGTTCGCCACACAAGAATCCCGCAGACCTGCTTCTCCTTCACGACAATGCGCGCCCTCACACAAGTCTGGCAACACGGGAACCAATCACCAAATTGGGTTGGACTGTACTACCCCCCCCCCCCCCCCCACCCCCCTATAGTCCAGATTTGGCACCCTTTGATTTTAGACTGTTTGGTCCACTCAAAGATGCACTCGGTGGTACAAAGTGTGAAGATGCTGAAGAAGTGATTCATGCAGTCAAAAAATGGCTACATGATCAAGACAAAATCTGCTACAGGCTAGGAATACATGCACTTATTTCGCGCTGGCATAAAGCTGTACAAGTTGATGGGGATTATGTTGAATAATATAGATGTTTACACGACATATCCATGTATATTGTGTAGAAATGTCATGCCGTTTGGATAAACAGCTCATGAGAAAAACGATTTGGTGCATTACTTTCTGAACGTATGTTCAAATGTAGGTATGTAGGTATGTATGTATGTATGTATGTATGTATGTATGTATGTATGTAGGTATGTATGTATGTATGTAGGTATGTATGTATGTTATATCTTTGTATGTTCATCTCTCTCATTCTTTAAGACCTCTACGTCTTTTCCTATCCACATTTATATTGCCGCAATCACACATTATGTCACGTTTTCTCGAACATTTTGTCACGTTTTCTCGAACATTTTGTCACGTTTTCTCGAACATTTTGTCACGTTTTCTCGAACATTTTGTCACGTTTTCTCTAACATTTTGTCACGTTTTCTCCAACATTTTGTCACGTTGTATCTAACATTTTTCTCCTAAAGAGAACAAAAGACAAAGTAGGCCTTCTCAAAGACAGACATGAAACACATTGAGAATAGGGAGGCTGCCAATTTACTCAATCGGTACTTCGGCACAGTCTACACAAAAGAGGACTACTCCAAGATCACAAAGCCCAAAGATGTTTTCCACAGAGACATGGATACATTAGGATTAAGATCAATTTGTATTACGGAGGAAACTTTTTTTAAAAAGAGAGATTGAAAGTAGATAAATGTCCAGGTCAAGATGGTATTCATCCAAAATTGCTGTATGAAATTAGAGACCAACTAGCAAAACCATTGGCTATATTATGTTCTCAATCACTTACAAAAGGGATTGTTCCACGGGATTGGAAAGATGCAGGAGTGATCCCCTTATTCAAAAAGGGCACAAAATCAGATTCAGCAAATTATAGACCGTGAGTTTAACAAGCATAGTCTGTAAATTGTTAGAGTCAATAATCAAAGAAAACATTGTAATGCATTTAGACAAATTTAATCTAATTAGAAATAGTCAGCATGGGTTTACTAGAGGGAGATCATGCTTAACAAATCTATTAGAATTCATGGAGGAGGTTACTAAAATGATAGATTAAGGGAAGCCAGTGGATGTTATTTATCTAGATTTTGCAAAGGCCTTTGATAGAGTACCTCATCAAAGATTATTTCGAAAGTTAAAATCACATGGAATAGGTGGGGAAGTTGCTAAATGGATTGGAAATTGGTTAACGGGAAGAAGGCAGAGAGTGGGCATAAATAAGGAGTACTCTGAGTGGTGTGAAGTGAAAAGTGGAGTGCCACAGAGCTCGGTTTTGGGACCAATTTTGTTCTTGATATATATACACGATTTGGGCAATACAATCGTATCCATGTTTGCAAAATTCGCTAATGGCACAAAACTATGCAGTAGTGTCTCATCTAAATTAGAATTAGATATATTGAGGTCAGATTTAGATAAAATTCGGTAATGATCTGAGATCGGGCAAAAAGAGTTTAATGTAGATAAATGTACAGTCATCCACATGGGTAGATCCAATATGGAACATAATTACAGAATGGGAGTGACAAATATTAGAAAGATAGAAAAGGAAAGGGACCTATGGCTTATAATAGGTCAAACAGGTAAGGTGAGTGAGCAAGTCCAGGTAGCAGTGAAAAAGGCAAATGCAATGTTAGGTATGATAAAAAGAAATATTAAACTTAGGAGCAAGGAAGTGATTGTCAAACTGTATAAAGCATTAGTTAGACCTAGATTGGAGTACTCTGTACGGGTGTAAAGTCATTATAGTAGAGGAGATATTTAAAAAAAAAAAAAAAAAAAATTTAATTTTTTTTAAAAGCGGGGGCTCGACTTCATTGTATCGGGTTTTTTCCCCATTTAGCTCGGTCTCTCTCGGCAGATGGGTACCCCACCTTTCTGAGTACCCCACCTGTCTGGGTACCCCATCTGTCGAGATCATCGAACAAAGCACGATCTCCGTAGCTCCAGAGATGAACCAAGAGATATCCGTAAAAAAAATTGACATCATGGACCGACCGTCGCAGCTCGATATCGAACCCCGACCATCTGAACACGAGGCAAACTGCTTGACCACTTCGGAGAGGAGATATAAACATGTTGGAAAGGATACCAAAAGAAACAAAAGAACGACAAAGCTGATAGCGGGATTCCAGAATTACAGTTATGAGGAAAGTCTCAGATAAGCCGGCCTACAGTTTCTAGAATCAAAGAAGAATTCGAGGTGACGTTATACAAGTTTATAAGATAATCAACGGCAAGGATAAATTAGACTATAACTCGTTTTTCAAATACAACCACCTACAAGCATAAGTATAGCTACAAATTAATTAAAGAAAGGTCCAGATTATATTCTATAAACAATTTTTTAGTCAGAGAGTGGGGAATGCTTAGAATGCATTGCCACAGGAAGTAGTGGAGACAGGTCAATTAATGCATTCAATAATGCATTTTCAGGTGAAGCGAATGTAAAAGAAACCGGTTGTATAGCCTTTGTAATCTTCTAAAGAAGTATAATGTCGTTCAGTTGTTTCAAACTATTCATTTTCGTTCCCATCTTCAGTATCGATAACTTCTGTGTGCCTCATTAGCCTGGCCTCCCACAATGTCTACGCGTCTCTCCAGCGTTGTATCTTCACCTTCTACCT
Organism: Ariolimax columbianus; assembly: GCA_036924085.1. Classification (NCBI taxonomy): domain Eukaryota; kingdom Metazoa; phylum Mollusca; class Gastropoda; order Stylommatophora; family Arionidae; genus Ariolimax; species Ariolimax columbianus. The sequence goes on along the minus strand of JAVGWX010000022.1, from coordinate 9,372,005 downwards.
GTCGACCTCAGGTAATCAGCCTTCAATAGATTGGTTGGGAGCTAACCCCCCCCCCCCCCCCCCCCCCCCCCAGCCAACAACAGCTGCTTCTAGCACCCGCCGATAAAAATGTCTGGTCTCGCAAAATTGAAAGTGAGAAATGTCGCGCCTAATTACCAATCATCGCCTACCTGTTTCGCATGCTACGGCTTTCCAGGTGACTCGTCTAATCGTCAGACTTAATGTCTGTGGCAGAAAGTCAGAACTATCGCCAGGCTGTTTTTAGCTCGCCAAGTAATTTAGTTTATGTTAAATTTTTAAAATTATTTTACGTCTTTGCCTCACTAGTTTCTACTGGCGGAGGCGCGCCTATTCCACCCTAGACCGTAGCCAATAAGACGCATAAACCAGTATTTGGATGTATGTGTGCGTCTGTATGTATCTATGCTAGGTTTGTGCGCTCTCAGTAGCTAGCCCAACCAAAGTGCAATGGAAGGGCCTCACCCTGAGGGCTCGTGTGAATGTTGTGCAACGAAACATTTATATACACCACACAGCACAGCACCCCCCATACAAAACATTCACATCACATCACATAACATAACATACATAACATACATACACAACATAACATGCCTACATAACATCATACATAAAAACATACATTACATAGCATAGCATAAAATACACGCGCATATAGACACGCACACACACATAAAACATGCTGTTGCTAGCCCAAAGTACAAACCTCATCAGTCACTTTTTACGACAGGCTACAAAAGTGTACTTCCTTCTACCTTAGCGTACACACGTGTTCTTCCTCGTATCCTAACATACAATAGTGTTCTTCCTTCTACCCGTGTCTACAAAAGTGTTTTTCCTTCTAAACTTGTCAAAACAGTGTTCTCCGTTTCAGCCTTTCTGGAGAAGTGGTTTTTTCCCCTTTAATCGTGTCTACAATGGTGTTCTTCCTTCTAGCCTTAACAACAAAAGTGTTCTTCCTTCTAGTCTAACCAACAAAAGTGATCTTCCTTCTAGCCTTGAGTACAAAAATGTTCTTCCGTTAAACCGTGCATACAAAAGATGTTTTTTCTTTCTAGCCTTGCCAACAAAAAAGTGATTTTTCCTATTAGCCTTGTCAACAAAGGTGTTCTTTCTTTGAGCCTTGTCCACAAAAGTACTGTTCCTTCCATCTTAATGAACATAAGTGTTGTTCCTTCAAACCGTGTATAGAAAAGTGTTCTTTCTTCTAGCATTGTCTACAAAAGTACTGTTCCTTCCATCCTAACCTACACAAGTGTTGTCCCTTTGTCTAGATAATGAATCCACAACCACCTTCCCTTCTCTCGTATTGTTTACAAAAGTGTTTTTCATTCTAGCCTCGTTGTGGCAGTTTAGTGTCTTTTTGCTTAACAGCCGCTTTCAACAAATTCCAATCGTGAAGGGGTAGTAGCTGGAAGACACCAAGCATTCTTCCTTGCACTTTGTGGGGACTCCAGCCTTTCACTTTGTGGGGACTCCAGCCTTTCACTTTGTGGGGACTCCAGCCTTTCACTTTGTGGGGACTCCAGCCTTTCACTTTCATTTCTATGAAGGTGCCGGCGTAAATTGCCAAGCCAACAGACACACTCATTCTCACACGTACGGGCCGGGACTAACGGCCGTCGCTTGTCGCGATCTCTCCCCCCCCCCCCCCCCCGCCCTCCATTCAGGAAGTTGGTGCAGTACAAACTGTAGAGAACTAGCCCGCGATCCGATCGAGCTTAACAGAAATGGTCACAGACCATTCAGACTTCGCTTGAGTGGAAAAGAAGTGGCAGAGACTGCATTCCGTTGACTCCACTACTCTAGCAAAGTTTGTAATAGAAGTCAGCAGTCAGAAGTCAAAATAGTTAGTTAATAGTTCCGGTAGACGAGATTTGAGGCGGACAGGAGTTGAGGTCTAGCGGTTCGGTACGCTATTCTTATAACTAATTTACAATAATATAAATAATATATTCTTAAATAAAGTGAACAATTTCATAAAGTAAACATGTAGATTTACAATGCAATGTGAATGTGTGAATAGTATTCTGATTTATCCATGAAATCTGAAGTTAACGCGAAAGTGAATTCATGTCCGCGGGTAAGGTATCTTGCTGGCACAATAACCATGAAGAAAGATGGCACATAAGAAAGGCACTGTGACGACAGAAAGTCGGATGCTTCTTTTTCTTGGAGTTTACTGGATCATTTTATTACGATGCTGCTGTTTTGCCTCATGGGTGTAAGTCATTTTATCTGTAATTGTTTTTACGATGCTGCTGTTTTGCCTCATGGGTGTAAGTCATTTTATCTGTAATTGTTTTTACGATGCTGCTGTTTTGCCTCATGGGTGTAAGTCATTTTATCTGTAATTGTTTTTACGATGCTGCTGTTTTGCCTCATGGGTGTAAGTCATTTTATCTGTAATTGTTTTTACGATGCTGCTGTTTTGCCTCATGGGTGTAAGTCATTTTATCTGTAATTGTTTTTACGATGCTGCTGTTTTGCCTAATGGGTGTAAGTCATTTTATCTGTAATTGTTTTTACGATGCTGCTGTTTTGCCTAATGGGTGTAAGTCATTTTATTTGTAATTGTTGTTTCAGATAAACCAGGGCCATTTCACGGTCACGGTCAGAGTAAAAGTAGTTTACATTTGGGCCGCGAGATAGATATGTAACATGTTGTTGTTGTTGTTGGGTGACCATAATGAGTAGGTTACTCTTTTGTGTGACATTAAAAGGATGTTAAGTGGTGGGATGTTAAGTGGTGGGATGTTGTAGCTTTCCTCACATCCCGAGCGTGCTGATGAAGGTGGTCGACCTCCAGACGGTTGTGTTATGCTTGGCTTCTTCTGTGTGTCGCTCATCGCTTACTGCTTTGGGGATCACGTCGATCCATAATATTGTTAGCCAGGCTGTCATAAAAACAGCCCGTTTGCAGGGAGGGCTACGGGGAAGCCGAGGTGAGGGTCTTGTCCAGTATGTTTCGTCTGACCTTACTAACACGTCTGACCTAACACGTCTGACCTTACTAACACGTCTGACCTTACTAACACGTCTGATCAGTATGTTTTCCCAGATCAGACGTTAGTCTTCCTTCGCTTATTTGAAACATATAATTTAGCTAATAATTAAGGTTATAACGTCAAACGTATAGTTTTATTTATATTCATTTAACATACAGTAATGGACATTAAGTGCCGTGCCAGCCAGAAATGCGATCATGGATCTCTGTAAACGCCGAATGCCTCTTTTTATGGTTTTGTTTCAAGTTTAACCCTCATTTGGTAAAGGTATACCCATTTCAGACACAATCACTGCTTTTGGTTACATCAGGGCGTGTGAGCAATAAGGTTCATTCTGCATGCAAGTCTAGGTTTGTGTAATAGTTTAATTGATACTAAATGCTGACAAAGGCTGTAGTTCGAGTAAATCACTGTGCTTTGCTGTGATTGGCGTGTGTGTATGTTTATATATATATATATTATCACCGTCATACAGTCGGATATCTTTGCAATGTTAGGTATAATAACAAGAAATATTAAACATAGAAGCAAGGAAGTAATAGTCAAACTGCTTAAAGCATTAGTTAGACCTAAATTGGAGTACTGTGTTCAGGTTTGGAGTCCTCTTCGTAGAGGAGATATATACATACATGCTGTAAAGGATACAAAAAAAGTACGACAAAGCTGATAATAGGATTCCAGAATTACAGTTATGAGGAAAGACTAAAATAAAAAAACCGGCCGACAGAGTCTAGAAGAGAACAGTCCGAGGTGATTTAATACAGGTTTATAAGATAATAACGGAAGAGATAAAAATACAAACACCTACAAGAACAAGAGGGCATATCTATAAATTAAAGAAAGATCCAGATTAGATATTAGGAAATATTTTTTAGTCAGAGAGTGGTGAATGCTTGAAATGCGTTGCCACAGAAAATAGTGGAGGCAGGGTCAATTAATGCATTTAAGAATAGATTGCATGGGAATAGGTATTAGATTAAGGATATGTAAATAAAACTGGTTGTACACAGACTTTGCAGAGTCTTCTAGCTGGTATAAAGATTTTCAGTTTACAATGTAATATATTCGTGCAAAGATTTATATATATGTAAATGTACACATGTTTCATTGATTACACCAAGGCCTTCGACACGGTAAAACATCAAAATCTGTGGAGAATCATGAAGGAAATGGGGTTTCCTTTGCATATAGTCCATCTCATTGAAACATTATACCAAGATCAACAAGCCGCTGTCCGAGTATCTGGGCAAACATCAGATTGGTTTGCAGTACAAAAGGGAGTCCGACAGGGATGTATACTCTCACCTTATCTGTACAACATATATGCGGAATGTATAATGAGAAATGTACGAGAAGATGAGAACATTGAAAGTTTCGACCCATTTACGATTGGGGGGTACGAGATTCCATAGTTACGATACGCAGATGACACAGTGATACTATCAAGAAGTGCAGAAGGGCTAGAGCAGCTACTTTCAGTCGTTAATGGACATAGTAAAGGTCAAAACCTGTTCATAAACATAAATAAAACAAAGGTAATGACCACCGACAAAACACAATATCAGCATAAATTTACAGTTGGGGGGGGGGGGGGGGTGAGGAAACATATCAGGTCACACATTTTGAATATCTGGGCTCCAGAATCGACAAAAATGGCGACTGCTGAAAGAAATCAGAAGAAGACTAGCCATGCCAATGCAGAGACTGAACAGCCTGAAGAAATTATGGCAGGGCACCAACAAAATTATAAAAGTAAAAGTCTTGAGAGCCTGTGTTTTTCCTGTGGCAGCTTATGGCTGTGAAGCATGGACTGTTTACCAACACTTCTAGACAAAGAATCGAATCCTTCGAGTCAAAATGTTACAGAAAGATCCTCAGAATCCCATGGACAAAGAATAGAACAAATGTAGACATTCGGCAAGAGTCGAGCATAGAGGAGAACTGGTTTATCAATTCCATTTTGGCTAGAAAATGCAAATACTTTGGTCACATCAAGAGACACAACGGTCTTGAGAGGACGGTGATGGAAGGTATGGTGCCAGGCAAAAGAGGAAGGGGTAGACCAAGAAGATGATGGCACCAAAATATCCAGGAATGCCTGAGTATGACTGTGACGGAGGCTAGAGTTTTGGGAAGAGAACGAGTTTCTTTCAGACAGACTGTGATGGGAGCGACGTTCTACAAAGGACATGCTACATGATGATGATGTATACACATCTTGTGTTTCTCGTTGTGTTATCTACCGACCGACGCACAAATTTGTTATGAAGCATTTTTGCAAATGCTGAACTTTGAAATACAAATCACATGTCTCTGTCAATAAATTGTACCAATCCGTTGCTTTCATTTATGAGTAAAATATTGAACCTTTGTGCTGCACTAAGTGAAGGCAAAATAAAAGTTCACTGATAATAAATGAAATATTTGATTTTTCCAGGAAACGACAGACATGTTTCACAACAAAAAAATATGTACCCTTATCGACAAAACAATAAATCTTTAGTTTTACACATTGCATTCTGTTTTACTAATAAACCATTTAATCTTTGTCATTAATACAATTTGTAATTTATTTTTAACTAATCAGAAATATTTTTGTTTTGTTTTTTGTATTACGAGTATAATATTGACATCACGTCTATGTTTTATTACAAAAACATCAAATCTGTTTCTTTACTAAAGGCCAAATTAAAACTGTATTTACAATACCAAGGCACTATGTTGGAATCCCATCGTGCCCAATTTGACAGACATGGGATTATTTCTTCGGTGCGATAATTTCTCCACGTACGGAAATCAATGGCAACCTACCGCACTGCACACCTGTGAAGAAACTTCAGTTACCATGTGTAAGAAGAGACGTTCTGTCAGGGACGTTCTGTCAGGGACATTCTACTCTCACTTAATGTCACTAATAACACATCACATTCCGAGTGGTCTGCTGGGATCATTGTGTATGATAAGGACAAGAATAGCACCACTGCCACACAGAGAGCACGTCGTAAGAGGCGACTAACTGTGTGACATGGCATAACACTGGTTAGGTGGTTTGTTTTACGAAGCATAGATGGTGCCTAGCATGCTGCGGGTCTACTTTGGTCTAGTGTTTGAATCTATTTAGGTGAGCTCGCACGTCGATTAAGCATCCAATGAAAAAGAATATTAAGCTGCTCAAACCTAGCCGGCTAAGCAGATATACCTTGTTCCTGCTACATCCAGGTCATACCAGAGCTGGGACCTGCACATGGGCATCTGCACCTAGGTCATACCAGAGCTGGGACCTGCACATGGGCATCTGCACCTAGGTCATACCAGAGCTGGGACCTGCACATGGGCCTCTGTCCCTGTAGAAGTCTGCTTGACTAAGAATTATAACACTTCGAATTGGTTTTGCTAGTCAGGTATTCCTTGTTGTGTTACTGGTTAAACCGTCAATATTTAGAATTCTAATATAAAACGTATTATTTATTCACCTTGCACAACGTTCGGTCTTAACTTAACGTTTTTATACTGGTCTAAACGTTTTTATACTGGTCTAGAAGACTCTGCAGAGTCTGTATACAACCAATTTTTTTCTACTTCACTTGATCTAAAAATACTACGTCCGTCCAATCTATTCTTTAATGCATTAACTGACCCCTGGTCAATATATATATATATATATATATATATATATATAGAGAGAGAGAGAGAGATAGAGAGAGATAGAAAGAGAGAGAGAGATAGAGAGAGTGCACAGTTGTTTTGGGACCCGAAAGGTGAGCAAAAAATAGTATAAGTGTAAACCTTTCAAGAATGCCATAAGGGGCAACTAAGAAATGATTGGCATGGGGCCGGATACCTCATGCTGTAGAAATGTGGAGCCATAACAATTTGAATAAATAGGGATAAATCAACGAAAAGAAAATAGACAACTTTGCCCAAAGCCCAAATGATGAGGTGTAAAAACAATCGCTATGGATCTGCATCGCTGACTTTCAGGTTGTTGTTTTGGGAAAATTTCAAGATTTGGCATGGAACATGAGAAAGGTGGCACGGATGGTAGGGAACATTAGAACGGCTGCACGGATGGTGGAGAACACGAGAAAGGTGGCACGGATGGTAGGGAACATTAGAACGGCTGCAGGGATGGTGGGGAACATTAGAACGGCTGCATGGATGGTAGGGAACATTAGAACGGCTGCGCGGATAGTAGCGGAGGGGAGATACTACCCGACATCTCATAGGACTGACTGTAACGAGGTTGGCAGGATTTGAGAGGATGAAGATAAGGCTATCCCCATGACATGCATAAGGTGCTTACCATCGTGTAGGTCTGGCCTTGGTGTAGGTCTAGTTCTGGTGTAGGTCTGATCCTGGTCCTTGTGTAGGTCTGATCCTGGTGTACGTCTGGCCCTGGTCCTGCTGTAGGTCTGGTCCTGGAGTAGGTCTGGTTCTGGTCCTGGTGTAGGGTCTAATCCTGGTGTAGGTCTGGTCCTAATCCTGGTGTAGGTCTGGTTTTGCTGTAGGTCTGGTCCTGCTGTAGGTCTGGTCCTGGTGTAGGTCTAGTGCTGGTCCTGGATTAGGTCTGGTCCTGGTCCTAGTTTAGGTCTGGTCCTGGCCCTGGTGTAGGTCTGGTCCTGGCCCTGGTGTAGGTCTGGTCCTGGTCTCGTCCTGTTGTAGGTCTAGTCCTAGTGTAGGTCTGGTCCTGGTCTAGGTCTGGTCCTGTTGTAGGTCTCGTCCTGTTGTAGGTCTCGTCCTGTTGTAGGTCTCGTCCTGTTGTAGGTCTGGTCCTGGTGTAGGTCTGGTCCTGGTCCTGCTGATCCTGGTGTAGGTCTGGTCCTGGTCCTGATGTAGGTCTGGTCCACACCACTTCAATCTCTCTACGAGACTTTATTACACCACACAAATCTCTCTACGAGACTTTATTACACCACACAAATCTCTCTAAGGGACTTTATCACACAACTTCAATCTCTCTAAGGGACTTTATCACACCACACAAATCTCTCTAAGGGACTTTATCACACCACACAAATCTCTCTAAGGGACTTTATCACACCACACAAATCTCTCTAAGGGACTTTATCACACCACACAAATCTCTCTAAGGGACTTTATCACACCACACAAATCTCTCTAAGGGACTTTATCACACCACACAAATCTCTCTAAGGGACTTTATCACACCACACAAATCTCTCTAAGGGACTTTATCACACCACACAAATCTCTCTAAGGGACTTTATCACACCACACAAATCTCTCTAAGGGACTTTATCACACCACTTTAATCTCTCTAAGGGACTTTATCACACCACTTTAATCTCTCTAAGGGACTTTATCACACCACTTTAATCTCTCTAAGGGACTTTATCACACCACTTGAATCTCTCTAAGGGACTTTATCACACCACTTGAATCTCTCTAAGGGACTTTATCACACCACTTGAATCTCTCTAAGGGACTTTATCACACCACTTGAATCTCTCTAAGGGACTTTATCACACCACTTGAATCTCTCTAAGGGACTTTATCACACCACTTTAATCTCTCTAAGGGACTTTATCACACCACTTTAATCTCTCTAAGGGACTTTATCACACCACTTCACTCTCTAAGGGACTTTATCACACCACTTTAATCTCTCTAAGGGACTTTATCACACCACTTTAATCTCTCTAAGGGACTTTATCACACCACTTTAATCTCTCTAAGGGACTTTGTCACACCACACAAATCTCTCTAAGGGACTTTATCACGCCACTTTAATCTCTCTAAGGGACTTTATCACACCACTTTAATCTCTCTAAGGGACTTTATCACACCACTTTAATCTCTCTAAGGGACTTTATCACACCACTTTAATCTCTCTAAGGGACTTTATCACACCACTTTAATCTCTCTAAGCGACTTTATCACACCACTTTAATCTCTCTAAGGACTTTATCACACCACTTCAATCTCTCTAAGGGACTTTATCACACCACTTCAATCTCTCTAAGGGACTTTATCACACCACACAAATCTCTCTAAGGCACTATATCACACCACACAAATCTAAGGGACTATATCACACCACCCAAATCTCTCTAAGGGACTATATCACACCACACAAATCTCTCTAAGGGACTATATCACACCACACAAATCTCTCTAAGGGACTTTATCACATCACACAAATCTCTCTAAGGGACTTTATCACACCACACAAATCTCTCTAAGGGACTTTATCACACCACACAAATCCCTCTAAGGGACTTTATCACACAACACAAATCTCTCTAAGGGACTTTATCACACCACTTCAATCTCTCTAAGGGACTTATCACACCACACAAATCTCTCTAAGGGACTTTATCACACACACACAAATCTCTCTAAGGGACTTTATCACACCAGATATACATCAGTAAAACAAGACATGTGGAGGAGGTGCTGCCGATGGATGGTGCACACAGTAACGAGACCAGGTGATAACAAGACAAGACAGTCTCTGTTTTTGGAATCCACAAGGCAAAATACTCAGTGGCCGATGGAAACACACATGGAGAAGAGAGCTGGAAGCATGGGAAGTAGAAGGAGACCAAAACACACATGGTGAAGAGAGCTGGAGGCAATCGTAAAGGAAACAGAGAAGACTAAAACAGAGATGTGACGGATGGCACAGGCCAGGACTTCACATGTATTTGTTAAAGACCTATGCTCCATGGAAGCTGGAAGGTTGATAGATCTCTATACGACTCACCAGAAGTCATGGTACAACCTTGCTGAGTGTGGATCAACAAAACGCTATGTGTGATTCAGGGATTAACAAGGGAATACAATTTGCGAATTACCGAGAACAAAAGAGAGACTAGCATGATCAGTAGAGCACATGGACCACTCAAGATACGTCTAAATGATATTGCTCTTCAACAGGTCAATGAGTTCAAGTATTTTGGCAGTATTTTTTCGACAGAAGGTAGGATCATCAGGGAAATTGAGTCCAGGTGTCAGAAAGCATCTGCGGTGACTTATCAGCTGTCCCCACTGCTTAGACACCCGAGCATTAGTTTGGCAACAAAGCTACAGCTGATAAACAGTAAATTTATGCTGACTATGCTACCAGTTCTAAACATGGCCTATGTTCAGAATTTCGTCTGGTGAAATGAAGTGTTTGAGGAAGGTCATCAGTATTACCAGGAAAGACAGAATGGGGAACGAAGACTTTCGAAGTATGGTCGGCACTACGGCTTGTGTCGAATACATTTCCAGGCAGAAAATAAGTTGCTTTGGTCATCTCATGAGAATGCACCCTCAGGAACTTCCACTGATGACTTACAACGTTGCTAGATCTGGCTACAGTGCAAGGAAGCGGCTGCGGGTTAAAATTAAACCGGACCTAACTGCACAAAGTGAACATACGTACGATACTCATGATGACGTCACTTCTGATGTAAACATCATATACCAACTGTCGAGTTTGCAAATTTAATTATCCTCAGACTCCTAGTTTCCTCGGCAAACAGTTAAAAACATGGCGGGTATGATGTGGAATCCGTCCAGAGTTGATCAGCGAGCGGTGATTTGGTTTCTAATAGCTAAAGGATGTCGACCAGTTGACATTCATCGCAGAATGCAGGCAGTGTATGGTGACAAAAGTGTGACGGAACGTACGCTCCGGAGACGGTCCACCCAAATTGCTGCAGAATTTTGGCGATGACGTCTTTTGACGCGCAATATGCGACTGACCTGGTCTCGGAAGATCTTTCGTTAACTCATGTCCTTCTTTAAACATCGTTGTCCAGTTTTTCACTGTTGTCTTCGCACAAACGATATTTCTATTAACTCCTTACGGATCATAACACTGACCAATTTCTGCCATTTGATTCCTCCGAAAATTTAAAACCTAGCATGAACTGTGAGTGGTGACTGTAGGGACAGCGGCCTTTATTCTCCAGCTATATGAATCTTTCCGGTTGAATTTAACAATCTGAATAAACGCTGCATGAATGCGTTGTGATTTCTTACAAGTTTCTTGTTCTGTGCGCCATAAAGTGTCATTTCTTTTATGGTTTCTCGTCTGAGTCCTATTTGTGAATCTTCTCCATTCTTCTATCTATCTCCTTGTTGTCTTCTTCTGTAGGTCTGTTAACTTGAGATCATCTTGACGGATGTGTCGGACAGAAAGGTGTAAATATCGCAGTCAATCTGTAAACTACAACACAACGCATTCCGTTCTCCGGACTACATCCTACAACTTGCAAAGCCCTTTCAGGACTTGGTAGCGGGAGATTGAGAACGTTTAGGGCTTGGTAGTGGGAGATTGAGAACGTTCAGGGCTTGGTAGTGGGAGATTGAGAACGTTCAGGGCTTGGTAGTGGGAGATTGAGAACGTTCAGGGCTTGGTAGTGGGAGATTGAGAACGTTCAGGGCTTGGTAGTGGGAGATTGAGAACGTTCAGGGCTTGGTAGCGGGAGATTGAGAACGTTCAGGGCTTGGTAGCGGGAGTGAGAGAAGGAAAGAAGAAAAAGAAGTATTCCTTATTATTCGGGTGAGTAGCTTCGTCCACTCTCCGCTCCAGTAGGAGCATGGGCAACCACCGCAGTGTCTCATCATGTCATTAGCGTAAACCAAGATATTTATATATTTTGCAAATATGGGCTCTAAATTTACTCTGTTGTAGCTAATAACTTAGCCAGCTTCATCCCCAACCCGCCGTAGTAGCTTGTCTCTCCTGGCAAAGGGACAGTACTCAGTAGCCAGGCTAGACGCTATCAGGTTCACAGAATTGTCCCGAAATGCAGTGCTTTCCTACCCCCCCCCCCCTCCCTCCCATACAGCACAGATATCTGTCAATCTGCTTTCCTGCCACCCAAACCACTGTCAAATGGCTCTACCAAACTCTAACGGACTACCAAACTCTAACGGACTACCAAACTCTAACGGACTACCAAACTCTAACGGACTACCAAACTCTAACGGACTACCAAACTCTCAGGTAGTAACGGCGAGACAACGTGGAAGAAATTAGGTCACTTCGCCTTTCCAGAAGCGGAGACCCGCTATAATAGCCTTTTCGTAACGTGGCGTCTCCTCCGCTGTTCCTCGAGACCCGATTGTTCCACGGAATCACTTAATAGGTTTCCTAAGTGATCATGATTGAATCAAATCACATGAATCCTGACCAGATACAGCTCTCAGATGTGGGCAGCAGCCCACATAGAGTCCACAACTAGTGCAATGAATCGGTTATACTGTGGTATGGCTGTGGGGACCTGTGATATCAGTCACTGCCACCCGGCCAGTCAAAACTGAGTTGGTGTCAAACCCGTCTTAAGATCGTGGCCAGTTATTTGTCCGTTTGGACATTTTCAGTTGACTGATCACGTTATAGCTCCTTGATCTGTAGGCGTCGGACTATTTAGACATGGGTTCGAACCTAAGACGTGAACAAATATTTCAAGGGATCCGTTCTATAAGAACAATTAGTTCATAGGTAACCTGAGACAGAAACAATTATTTCATAGGTTACCTGAGACAGAAACAATTATTTTATAGGTTACCTGAGACAGAAACAATTATTTCATAGGTTTCATGAGACAAAAACAATTATTTCATAGGTCTCATGAGACATGAACAATTATTTCATAGTTTTCATGAGACAGGAACAATTATTTCATAGGTTACCTGAGACAGAAACAATTATTTCATAGGTTTCATGAGACAGAAACAATTATTTAATAATTTTCATGAGACAGGAACAATTATTTAACAGGTTTCATGAAACAAAAACAATTATTTCATAAATTTCATGAGACAGAAACAATTATGTCATAGGTCTCATGAGACATGAACAATTATTTCATAGGTTTCATGAGACATGAACAATTATTTCATAGGTTTCATGAGACATGAACAATTATTTCATAGGTTTCATGAGACATGAACAATTATTTCATAGGTTTCATGAGACATGAACAATTATTTCATAGGTTTCATGAGACATGAACAATTATTTCATAGGTTTCATGAGACAGGAACAATTATTTCATAGGTCTCATGAAACAGGAACAATTATTTCTAGCTTCTTAATGATGACAGATACTGAGAAGGACTACTCTACATCTTCATCTCTGACAGCAGTGGTACGTTAATAATAAAAATCCCTACTCTGTCCCCTCCCTACTCTGTCTCCCCTACTCTGTCCCCCTACTCTGTCCCCTCCCTACTGTCCCATAATATGTCCCCTACTCTGTCCCATCCCCACTCTATCCCATAATCTGTCCCCTACTCTGTCCATTCTCTGTTCTCTGCTGTGTCCCCTACTCTGTCCCCTAATGTGCCTCCTACTCTGTCTCCTTACTCTGTCCATTCTCTGTTCTCTGCTGTGTTCCCTGCTGTGTCCCCTACTCTGTCCCCTACTCTGTCCCCTAATGTGCCTCCTACTCTGTCTCCCTACTCTGTCCATTCTCTGTTCCCTGCTGTGTTCCCTGCTGTGTTCCCTACTCTGTCCCCTAATGTGCCTCCTACTCTGTCTCCCTACTCTGTTCCCTACTCTGTCCCCTAATGTGCCTCCTACTCTGTCTCCTTACTCTGTCCATTCTCTGTTCTCTGCTGTGTTCCCTGCTGTGTCCCCTACTCTGTCCCCTACTCTGTCCCCTAATGTGCCTCCTACTCTGTCTCCCTACTCTGTCTCCCTACTCTGTTCCCTGCTGTGTTCCCTACTGTGTTCCTTGCTATCATCGATGAGGGCAACAAAGAGAATGGACAGAGAAAAACAGACCTAAAGGAACTAAGAGTAATATTCTATAAACAATATGATCGGTTCAAGATAGGTGTGAACAGTGGATTCCATGGCATTACAATATTCTTTGACAATAAAGAGGCTGACAGACTGTTAAGAGAAGGCGGAAGGCCAACTCAACCTGATCCAGGTATAACTTATGGAGAGGTTTACCAGGTGTAGATACAGGTACAGGTTTGAGTCTACCTCAACCTGATCCAGGTATAACTTATGGAGAGGTTTACCAGGTGTAGATACAGGTACAGGTGGGAGGCTACCTCAACCTGATCCAGGTATAACTTATGGAGAGGTTTACCAGGTGTAGATACAGGAACAGGTGGAAGGCAGAGCCCACAGGTCATCAACCAAATGATGCATATTACCAGCTCAACAGAGGTGAGACTTGTACAGGCCACAGCAGGCTGATACCAGCTGTTTAACAAACTAAGGATAGGACATACCGATCAATGTGTCTGCGGCACTGACAAGATGGCTGCTACAATGGTGCCCAACCAACGAGGAATATAGCAATCACATGTGGTCATCACCGATTTCATTCCTGGACCAGCTATATGGAGATACTAATTGCCTCAGACTGACCACTGCGACCTTTAGATATATTCAAGTTGATGTGCGAGAGCGTACCAAGAAGAAGTAGAAGAGGAAGAAGAGGAAGGAAGAAGGAAGAGAAACACATTCTTCTTCTTCTTCTTCATCGTACGCTGTCAGACATCAACCTTTATTTTTTCGAAAAAGCAGCGGTCATCCTGAGGCTGTCGAGACTGCCATAGAGCTTGTCTAGTGTTGCCACTGGTGATGGCCACATCTGCTCTCTCTGATCCTCGTATGTCGGGCAATTTTGCAGCAGATGCTCAGCGGTCCTTTTCTCGGTACCACACGGGCATTCGTCAGTGCCACCTATCTTCAATTTGTTGAATAGGTGGTACCTCAGTCTATTGTGGCCAGTGCGAAGTCTGAAGACCACGACCTGCTCTCTTCTGTTCAACTGGTAATATGTATGGTTTTTTGTGTAGACAGTATGTTCGGTTTCCCATTTGGTCATGTATCTAGCTCTAATAAGCCGTTTTGACTCTTCGTATGTCATACTAGTATCTGGTTGTGGTAGTCGTGCACCTTCTTTTGCCAGTCTGTCTGCCTCCTCGTTGTCTTGGATGTTGCAGTTGGATGGAACCCACTGTACCACTACCCTTTTAGGTGCGGACTGCTGGCATAGTTGACAGAGTACTGCTCTTAAATCATTAATAAACACATTCGAACATCCTAGGTATACGGCTACTTTGACCTATATTAGAGCAGCATTTCTGTGCCTGAGCGCCGAGTGGTAGAGCTTGAAGCTAAGAGACCACTCTCTCAACCACATAGCAACAAGATCCAGGACACCCAGCTATACCAAATGGGAACCTGACTTTAACATGAGATCTATAAAATCAGAACGGAAAACAACTGGCCATCTTGACTATAAAACACGCCCTTCTCTATTTACCTTTCGGCACTACATGTTAGACATATTTTGCTGGTTTCAGACAAACTCCCGCCAATCTTTATGTTTACTAACGAGTCAGGGAAAAGGTCAAGGTTTAGGTAGTTTCCATAGCACAGACTGCTATCGGGGATAAAGTGTTCATACGTTATTGTACGAAGCCACGTACTTGTTTATGAGGTGGGGTGGCAGGGTTCCATTCCTCATTGCCTTTCATTGTCTAAAAGTATGTCAGGTACCAATTTACAGGTATACACTTACAAATATTGACATTTAATAAAAAATAACTCAAAATTTACAAAATCACTGATCTCACATTAATATATTAATAAGGAGGCAGAGTGGCCTAGGGGTGAAACAAAACCAACGTACCGGGTTCGATCCTCATCGTGTTCAGTTTGGTAGACATTGGGTTTTCTTCTAAGGAGATTGCTCTTCCACGTACGGAAAGTAATGGCAACCTATTGTACTGCATACTTTCCAAGAAACTGATAACAGCCAAACAGGTGACTTGTAGGAAGCCACGTTCTGTGAATGGCAGGCATCTACATAGTATATTATTCTTTGTCTTTATTATTTGTATAACACGCAGATTGTCACGTATCCCTGACTTAATTTTTTAAAATGTTTGCCTCACTAGTTTCTACTGGCGGAGGCGCGCCTATTTCACCCTAGACCGTAGTCAATTGGCCGATATTAAGACGCATAAGCCAGTGCTTGGATGTATGTGTGCGTCTGTATGTACCTATGCTAGGTTTGTGGGCTCTCAGAACAGAAGCCAGCCCAACCAAAGTGCAATGGAAGGGTCTCACCCTGAGGGCGCATGTGAAAGTTGTGCAAGAGTGTGATTGTAGGACAGAGTCAAATGAAACAAGAGTGTGATTGTTGGACAGAGTCAAATGAAACAAGAGTGTGTGGAAAGAAGGAGTAGTGAACAAAGAAGAGCCCTATCTTCTCTTGGTATCCTCGACTTCAAACCGATAGTTATACCTTATGTGCCAAAGCCAACAGCATCTTTTGTTTGTAAGCATCGCTTGCGGGGCCGGGCCAGTGCCGGCCTAGATCGTTTGGTGCTTGGAGGAGGGAAGTAGGGCCGCAGAGCTGTGCTCGTGTAATACCGTTAGGACACCAAATCGTCGTGTCCATATGTTATCTGGCGTTCGTACCCCATGACCAGGGGAGGAAGATAGACGTCTGGTTAGGTAACATATACTGGTCAGACATGTTAGTCAGGTTCAGGCAAAACATACTGGCCAAAACACTCACCTTGGTTTCCTCGTAGCCCTCCCTGGAAACGGACTGTTTTCATGGCAGCTTGGCTAATGAGGTGAGGGATCGACGTGATCCCCGTAGTAGTGAGCGAGACGCAGATGAAGCAAAGCATAGCACAACCGTCATGAGGACCCCGGTCCACTTTCATCAGCACCCTCGGGATGTGAGGAAAGCTACGACAACCTTCTACTTAACGTCCTAAGGGCGCACAAAAGGGTAATCCTACTGATTGTGGGCATTCAACAACAACAACAACAGCAACAACAGCCCTATGACCAGCCGAACGGTATCCGGGCGATAATGCGGTTTCTACAACTTCCCGAAATACGAGTTTGATGTCCAATTTCGTCAGTTCTCATCTGATTCCTTATCTATAGTTTGTACACACCGATCCATAACTCTTTAAGCAACTCGCAGTCACCCAACATCTACCCTGCGCTGTTTGCACACTTCACATCCGTCATTCATGTGCACACTTCACAGCCTTCATTCACAGCAGTAATTCATATCAGATGCTGAGATGTTCAGAGTTACTCAGAGTTATGGGACGGATTCTACTAATTCAACCTTCAACTGTGAAGTAGCGCTATCCTCCGTCCTTTACGTTTGCTACCTTCAAGTACGTCGTAAAAGGCGCAAAATAAGGTTGTTCTTGTGACTAGCATCCTCAACAAACACAACAGACTGCTTCACAAATATCCACTGCAATAGCGTAAATAGTTTGTCTTGGCGCACGCTTTCTATAAAAATCCACCATGAGTATTGACCCACCCACCTCGAGTATTGACCCACCAACTTCGAGTATTGACCCACCCACCATGAGTATTGACCCACCCACCTCGAGTATTGACCCATCCACCATTTTATGTAGGGAGCCAAATGGAGGAGAAAAAGGTCTCATATTGAGAGCCCTATTAACAAAATAGTCAGTTGTCCAGATTTTGTCCTTGAGGTCAGGGTTAGACAGTTACCTTATTTTGGTTAGAGTTAGACAGTTATCTTATTTTGGTTAGGGTTAGACAGTTATCATATTTTGGTCATATAACAAGACATACCTCCTTGTTCAAGACCATACCTCCTTGTTGAATATCAAACCTCCTTGTTGAAGATCATACCTCCTTGTTGAAGATCATACCTCCTTGTTGAAGATCATACCTCCTTGTTGAAGATCATACCTCCTTGTTGAAGATCATACCTCCTTGTTGAAGACCATACCTCCTTGTTGAAGACCATACCTTCTTGTTGAAGATCATACCTCCTTGTTGAAGACCATACTGGAGGGTAGAGTGGAAGGCAGTCGTTCAAGAGGAAGACAACGCTTAAAGTGGGTGGATAACATCAGGAGATGAACTGGAAAAAGCCTGTCAAGATTGTAAAATGACGGCAAGAGGTAGAGTATGCTGGAGATCCATTGCAGTCGACCTTCAATGCGGAGATTTCCTTGAACTGAGCTGAATCTTTTGGAAACAGTCATTACAAGGACTTTCTGTCGTGTTTCTGTGATATAAGTTATAAATTATTTGCTAGCCCCATGCACAACTCACATTCGTTGCCTTTTAATGTTGAAAGGTAACTGGGGATCAAGATGCTGAGCAGCGCATGAGCTACAGTGGTTAGCGACCCATAGCTGACTGCTAGCGTCAGGGTCAGCGACCCATAGCTGCTAAGACCCTTCTACACCTCCACGCGGTGATCCTGGATAACAGGCTGCAGCAGGGCAGACTGGCTAAGGAGAAGGGATCGAAGAGGGAATGCTAACCCGGTACTCAAAAAATGCTTGCTGAAGTCGGATGTGTTGGACCGAAAGGTGCAAATATCGCAACCAAGCTCTAAACTACAACACAACGCATTCCGTTCTCTGGACTACATTCTGCTACTTCAGCCCTTTCATGGTTTGGTAGTAGGAGATTGAGAACGAAGATGAAGATGAAGATGAAGAAGAAGAAGAAGAAAGGTAACTGTAGTCCCATTCTTTATGACCGTAGTACAACCGAAAATATGTAACGTTTTGTGTAAGTCTACATTCCTTATGAGAAGCAATATAAATGTCATATGTATATTATTTGGGTACATATATTTTACTTAATACACAAGTAGCTGACTATATGTGGATCTATAGCTTATGAGGGTATACACACGATG
This sequence comes from Ariolimax columbianus, assembly GCA_036924085.1. NCBI lineage: Eukaryota > Metazoa > Mollusca > Gastropoda > Stylommatophora > Arionidae > Ariolimax > Ariolimax columbianus. The sequence continues at coordinate 9,353,314 of JAVGWX010000022.1, read as the reverse complement.
AAAGATACTCGATGTACGCTATCCTTTACGGCCATTATGTGACAGATAATGAGGAGATCAGTCACTTATAATGGAATCCACTTTAGTTGGTCATGTGCATTCTAGCCAGAGACGTTGTTGTTGTTGTATGTCCATGATGGTCATGTTCATTCTAACCAGAGACTTTGTTGTTGTTGTATGTCCATGATGAGTAACTTTGCTATTTTGTGCGTGCTAAAATAAGGCGCTAAGTGTCGGGTTGTAGTAGTTTTCCTCACATCCCGAGCGTGCTGAGGTGGGCCAGAGAACTTGTGTTATGCTGGCTTCATCTGCGTGAGACTTACACATCTGGGCATCACGTCGGTCACCGACCTCGTTGGTCAGACTGTCATAAACAGCCTTTTCCAGTGACCAATGCGTGGACGTGTGGTGGGGGTCCTGGTCAGTACATTACTGACCCTGACTAACATTGCTCGTTCAACATGTTTTGCCTGACCCTAACTAACATTGCTCGTTCAGCATGTTTTGCCTGACCCTGACTAACATTGCCCGTTCAACATGTTTTACCTGACCCTGACTAACATTGCCCGATCAGCATGTTTTGCCTGACCCTGACTAACATTGCCGGATCAGCATGTTTTGCCTGCCTCTGACTAACATTGCCCGTTCAACATGTTTTGCCTGACCCTGACTAACATTGCCCGTTCAGCATGTTTTGCCTGACCAGACGTTACTCTGCTGTCCCCAATCCATGGAGGTCTTCGTGAATACACGTGAAATCAATGAGCTGACTAACGCAGGGGGGATTGACCTAGTGAAGGAAGACGTAGCCTCGCTCTTACTTTCATGCAGGCCTATTGGAAAGGTCTTTAGTTACCTGTATTATTCTACCCAGGACAGCTGTTCACTAACTGCTCATTTCAATTTTCCACTGCAAAAGGAGTTATGTTACATACACCGCGTGTACATTGGGTCTCTGAGTGTGTCGTCATCTCGGAAGGGGCTTGCCCGCGATCGGGTGGCCTTTGAGACGAAGGGGCGCGTTAAACTTGCGGGAAGCGAACCCCCACCGTTTCGTGTTTTCATTTCTTCAGAGGCAAGCGCCTTGCCACTTGCGGTCAGTGACCCCTAAAATGGAATTAAACATATACATTCTTGTTTGTATACCAAATAATGTATTGACAGCAAATATAAATTACACGACAGTCTTTGTTTTGGAAACCCCCAAGAGAAGAGAAGTAGAGGCAGACCGAAACATGCATGGAAAAGAAAGGGAAGGAAACAGCAAACAAGGGTTCAGAGTCAGGATAGATGGCACAGGACAGGAAAATCTAGAGTCTATTTGATGTTTCACTGTGCCTCATGAGAACCGGAACGAATGTTGATTGACAGACTCAAATATAGATTCGTACCAGCCACTATTGTCTCTTCAACGACCCAGTGCTCTAGACCACAGCGACCTCCATTTTTATTACTCGCCATCAAATAGTAAATTTTTAGTACTCGCCATCAAATAGTCAATTTTTAGTACTCGCCATCAAATAGTCCACTTTTAGTACTCGCCATCAAACAGTCCACTTTTAGTACTCGCCATCAAACAGTCCACTTTTAGTACTCGCCATCAAACGGTCCACTTTTAGTACTGGCCATCAAACGGTCCACTTTTAGTACTCGCCATAAAAAGGTCCACTTTTAGTACTCGCCATCAAACAGTCCACTTTTAGTACTCGCCATCAAACAGTCCACTTTTAGTACTCGCCATCAAACAGTCCACTTTTAGTACTCGCCATCAAACAGTCCACTTTTAGTACTCGCCATCAAACAGTCCACTTTTAGTACTCGCCATTAAATAGTCCACTTTTAGTACTAGCCATCAATGACATCCTGCAGCCACATTTATATGGGATGTTTATTTTCTCATTTGACGTGTGTCTTCCATTGTTTGGTTTTTATCGTTACATACCGACCTACTTTGTTGTCTTTGCGGTGCTTGATTGTACCGACGATAAACTGTAAACAAAAGATCCGCTCAGACCGTCTCGTGTCGGCAGACACAAGAATCTCGCGGGCATGGTCCCGCTCAACGTACGCGCATTAATCAAGGTGAATTATGTGTGGATTGAAAAGACGCCTCAGTTTCACATACCATTCCATTCATTCTTAAAGCAGTACCTTCTTCTTCTTCTTCTTCTTCTAATCTTTGTGAAAACATGTTATTTCCTCATGTATTCCAGTATTATGTATGTGCTTCTAAAACTTATGTTCACATTCTGTAAGCTATTCCACACTCCGGGCGCATTGACTACACACAATGTCATTGCTGACACGAATATTGGTTTCTGTTTAATATTTGTCTTGTGTGTAATACCTGCATACCTTACACTGTTTTTTATCTGTCATACCTCCATACCTTACACTGTTTTTGTTGTAATACCTGCATACCGTACACTGTTTTTGTATGTAATACCTGCATACCTTACACTGTTTGTCTGTAATACCTGCATACCTTACACTGTTTGTCTGTAATACCTGCATACCTTACACTGTTTGTCTGTAATACCTGCATACCTTACACTGTTTGTCTGTAATACCTGCATACCTTACACTGTTTTTGTCTGTAATACCTGCATACCTTACACTGTTTTTGTCTGTAATACCTGCATACCTTACTGTTTTGTCTGTAATACCTGCATACCTTACACTGTTTTTGTCTGTAATACCTGCATACCTTACACTGTTTTGTCTGTAATACCCGAATACCTTTCAATGTTCTCACGAATCTCCAATCTGATTTATTGAGTGAGAAATGAACCACTAAAGATTCAGGTTGATGACCGGCGCAGTTTCTTCCTCACTATGACCCAAATACAGCGGAAGTTACATCATCAAGACAAAACCGTCTTACGGTGTCGTCACCATCGCTTGCGGCGGCAAGTGAGAAATATAGTTTAACATCATCTTCTTCTTCTTCTTCTTCTTCGTTCGTTCGTTCTTAATCTCCCGTTACCAAGCCCTGAAAAGAGCATTACAAGCAACAGGTTGTTGTCCGAATAACTGAATGCGTTGTGTTGTAGTTTACGGTTTTTGAAACTTTCGGTCCGACTCATTCGATTTCAGCAGACATTTGTTAGTACCGGGTTAGCATTCCCTCTTCGATCCATTCTCCTTGGCCAGTCTGCCCTGCTGCAGCCTGTTATCCAGGATCACCACGTGAAGGTGTAGAGGGGTCTTAGCAGGTATGGTTCGCTGGTCCTGACGCTAGCAGTCAGCTATAGGTCGCTGGTCCTGACAGTAGCAGCCAGCTGTAGGTCGCTGGTCCTGACAGTAGCAGTCAGCTATGGGTCGCTGGTCCTGACGCTAGAAGCCAGCAATAGGTCGCTGGTCCTGACGCTAGCAGTCAGCTATAGGTCGCTGGTCCTGACGCTAGCAGTCAGCTATCGGTTGCTGGTCTTGACACTAGCAGTCAGCTATAGGTCGCTGGTCCTGACGCTCTGACGCTAACAATCAGCTATAGGTCGATGGTCCTGACGCGCTAATAGTCAGCTATAGGTCGCTGGTCTTGACGCTCTAATAGTCAGCTATAGATCGCTGGTCTTGACGCTAGCAGTCAGCTATCGGTTGCTGGTCCTGACGCTAGCAGTCAGCTATCGGTTGCTGGTCCTGACGCTAGCAGTCAGCTATCGGTTGCTGGTCCTGACGCTAGCAGTCAGCTATCGGTTGCTGGTCCTGACGCTAGCAGTCAGCTATCGGTTGCTGGTCCTGACGCTAGCAGTCAGCTATAGGTCGCTGACCGCTGCAGCTCATCTACGGACATCCGTTACTATTCTCATGTCAAACTTTATGTTCATCTCGTTCTTAGGTTAAATTTATTTTAAGCAACAGCAATCACAAACGAGAGTTTCTGTTATATGCACTGGCCCCGAATAGGGTCAGGTGAAGCATACTTATCAAGGTGAGAAAAGAGTAATAAGGGTCAGGTGAAACATACTTATGTAGACCACCCCGTCCCTTTGAACCCTTCCATACCCCCTCCCCCAGTTCACGTTCTTTTTCCCGCTTCTGGAAGCACACTGTGGCACTGCAGTCTAACCAACGAGGTGGGGGAATCGAGACTGTGATCATCATACTGGAAACTTACTTAGTAGTCTCATATCGCAGCTACACTTCAACCAGGAAGACCGTGGTCTGCCTTCTCAAGTGCTCCTCGTGATGTAGGAAGAGCCACTGTAACCAGCTACACGTCATCACAAGTTACTTCAACTCAGCACGAGTGACTTCCAACAATATCAACAGAAACCAAACCAGGAACGCATACAACATGCAACAAAACAGAATGCCAAGTCATAGGCCATCCGGATTCGAACACAGACCTCTCCGGTGCTGGATGTTCTTACTGCAAACAAAGAAAGACACGAGCTTGGTTGTTCCTCATTGCTACAGGCACTCATAGACACGAAACAAACTCGACACATGTAAAGTCTGTGTAAATGGTTGCACCTGTAATTCCGTGATTTGGAGTCTTCTACCCTAGAACATTAGGCCACAGAGTTGGTTCATCATTATCATCATCAAGTGCCGTCTCCGCATCGGAGGCTGATGGTAATGGATCTCCAGCTTTCTATGCCCCGTGCCAGGCTGGTACAGTCAACCTGTGTCCGGACCACATCTTGATGTCTGTCAAACCATACCTCAGCCACCATTTGGCTTGCTTGTCCTTCACCCTTCCCTTTAGCATAACCTTCTAAAATGTAACTAGACTGTCATGTCGCTTGACATAACCAAAATATTTTATGTTCATTTCCTCCAGAAGTGTCAGTTCCACCTTGAGTTGTTCTAGAACCTCACTATTAGTTTTCTGATCTTTCCAAGAAACGCGCCCAAGTATTCTCAATACCAACATTTTAAAGGCGTCAATAATCTTCCATTTTCTTTGTCATGATCCATGTTTCATACACTGAATGCACATATCATTAAATGATTCCCATTGTTAAGTTCTAGGATATCTACTTTGACAGAAGTGTCCGTGACTTGCAGTTAAATGTAGTCTTTGCCCTTGCGTAGTCTTTGCCCTTGCAAGTCTCTAAATGATCTCCCTTTTCCATTTGCATCCGACGTTATCAGCTGACCAGATATAAATAGGTTGACACTTGTCAATTTCATTCATCCTCGTTGTACACCACTACATTGCATCTTGTTTTGTAAATATATGATGATTTGATATTTATAGGAAGAAAACAAAATATGTACAAAAGTTTAAATAATTAAACAAAAAATTAAAATTAAATCAGGAAAAAAATAAAATAAATACAAGTGGTCCGGGTCAATTATGAAGGAAAATAAATACTCATTCCCAAAATGATCCCATGAAAACAATTGTGCATATTTTTGCCTCAGAAACCCGACAGGGTAAACCAAGGACAAGAAGAAAAAAATGAAAATAGCAACCAAATACCTAGGAAGGACGTCGAGAGAATTATTAAAAAGCGAGGAATAACGGGAGGAACATCACGGAAACACCAGGCTAGGTAGGTACACACACGCATCAAAGCACTAGGTTATGCGTCTATCGCCCAAATTGACTACGGTCTGGGGTGGAATAGCCGCGCCTCCGACAGTAGAAACTAGTGAGGCAAACGCGTCAATTAAAAATATAAAAAACCAGAATGTGTCCATTTAACGTTGGTAGTCGTCTTTACAATAGAGAAACAGGCGTCAGTATCACGGGATATGTATAATATCTCGTGAGAAGTGTGTATGTTTACTGATTGTACTATCATGAACGCTAGACTGTTGGTCTTTGTGTACTAAGTGCCGCACGAATGGATTTTGAGTGTCAGGGCTTTAGTCAGTATTTTGTAGTCTACATTCAACGGAGAGATCGATCTGTAGTTTGTGACCTCTAGCTTATCACTGTTTGGGTTATGAAACAGTTATGTAAGCTTTATTAAGGCTAATTGGTTTATGAATCAGTGTTATGTCAGCACGATTAAGGCTAATTGGTTTATGGATCAGTGTTATGTCAGCACGATTAAGGCTAATAGGTTTATGGATCAGTGTTATGTAAGCTGTGTGCATGATTAAGGCTAATTGGTTTATGAATCAGTGTTATGTAAGCTGTATGCATGATTAAGGCTAATTGGTTTATGAATCAGTGTTACGTCAGCACGATTGAGGCTAATTGGTTTATGAATCAGGGTTATGTCAGCACGATTGAGGCTAATTGGTTTATGAATCAGTGTTATGTCAGCACGATTGAGGCTAATTGGTTTATGAATCAGTGTTATGTCAGCACGATTGAGGCTAATTGACAATTGACCTGTTTCAAATGCATCATTCCAAACCTTTAGGTGGGTGGGCCCAATTGTTTCATCCCTGTCCGAGTCCCTCAACTTCTTTGTATAGGCCGCAAAGTTTCCACACTCGTTGTGCGTGTTATTCTCTGCAATGTCGTGTAGATGTCTTAGAGGGTTTGTCTTATTTCCTCGGGATAGTATTTGTCCTGTCGGTCCCTTAATTGTGTGTATTTATCGACTGCGTTGAATATTTGGTTCTACTGTAAGATATCCTTGTATGTGGGTTTCCAGTAAATGTTTTGCATGTGTGTCCTTATGTGGTACGTGTCTCATGTAGAAACACAGTCTGGTTTATGTTTTTATTAGGTTTACTGCGTTATGTTGTTTGTTCCTTAATCCATGAGTGTTTAGTGAGATGATGTGTAGTGGGTTGATGTGTAGTGGGTTTGTGGTGGTCGTGGGAATGGGGACATATCAGAGCACAGCCCTACTCGCAGGATAACAAATATAGGCAAAGCAATGGGGTAAAGGGGGTATATACCAAAACCACGCAAAGGGATCTATAAAGGGAAGTGTGGTGACAATCAAAATATATATATTCATAAAGAGGAATACACAATCACATCTCTAATAAGGAAAACTACACATCACACATCCATAATTGAGACTACACAGCACACATTCACCCATAACTGAGACTACACATCACACATTCACCCATACCTGAGACTACACATCACACATTCACCCATAATTGAGACTACACATCACACATTCACCCATAATTGAGACTACACATCACACATTCACCCATAATTGAGACTACACATCACACATTCACCCATAATTGAGACTACACATCACACATTCACCCATAATTGAGAGTACACATCACACATTCACCCATAATTGAGACTACACATCACACATTCACCCATAATTGAGACTACACATCACACACTCACCCATAATTGAGACTACACATCACATACTCATAATTGAGACTACACATCACATACTCACCAGTAAATTAACACATCAGACTGTTCAACAAGATTAACCCGTTAAAGAAAATCGTATTTCTAGAGATCTGCAGGCTGCCAATGTCGATGCCTCCCTGACCGTTGACTCCCACACAATTGTGTAGCGGTGGTCAGCAGGAGACAAACGAGGATCGTTCTATTCCGCAGTAATGTTCTGATCTCCAGACTCGATGTCCTGGATCATTTGACACCACAAAGCACTGGGGGGCGTATATGTTCTTTAGGCAGTCCTTGATCATCTGACACCACAAAGCACGGATGGGGTATATGTTCTCTAGGCATTCTTTTCTTTCCGTCGGGGTCTCAGGTTGTTTCTCGAAAACTTCGTCATCGTCTCGTGTCGCATCGGTTGTCTCTGAGGGGTCTACGATTGAAACAGTAGGAGTTGTAGGATCTGTAAATTCTTCGGTCACTGTTTCCACCTCCCCTGTTGGTGAATCTGCATCTACTGATATTCTAGTCCCTGGAGACTTACTTCGTTTCTTGCTATTACGCCTTCTTGTGTCTCTCGGCTCCACCCACCACGAAGCCTTCACTAGAGGTAGTTTCCGGTTCATCTGCCGTGGGGCAGGCCGTCATCTGTCGCCCCTCCACTGGGTGGATGGCTGATGGTTGCCTTGCCATTGAGGAGGTGGTTGGCGGCTGCCCTACAGTTAAGGAGGTGCTTGGCGACTTTACTGGTTTGCTGGTCAATCCCGGTCACCTCCTGGATGAACATTTGCTCGCCCAATGAGAGTCCTCCCAGATCTTGCAACGAGTTCTGCGTCCAGTAAGTGTCACCCATATTTTGTGAGGTTTAACTGTTCCCTCGTTGGACATAAGGGTGGCATAGTGCGAGACTTTGTGGTCCCTCTGCCTGAACAAGAACTCCTGGTTCCTCTGCCTGAACAAGAACTCCGTGGTCCCACTGCCTGAACAAGAGCCCCGTGGTCACTCTGCCTGAACAAGAACTCCCACTTATCCGAACCGTTCGAGTAGCGAGTTGATGTGGCTTCTTTATCCGCAAATGATGGTGACCATGTCTGTGACAATTTCTCTCACTGCTGTCACCCAGTTTATTTGACCTTTGCATTTCCCTTTCTCCTGATGCTCCAGCACGTTGTAAACCTCAGGGCTGCTACATTTGTCCAGCTTGTCACGATGTCAATGATAGTGGACTACGTGCCCGACTGGGTCAGGCACAGGTACCTGACCCGGGGATCGGAAAACTTGTAGAGTGCCGTCACCACGGATGGGTTTACTCCAACAAAGGCCGCCAAGATGCTGTACATCTGAGAGTAGTTCAGTTTCCTTGCCTGGTAGCCGGGGACTGTAGCTATAATCGTGTATGGGCGGAAGACACTTCCTTCTACCATAAATTTGGCGGCGTCGTAGGTGACTGTCTCTTCGATCATCTTCGTATGGACAGGGCACCAACAGATTGAAAAAAGTCAATGTTTGAGAACAATACGAACCGGAGCGCGCCGAGACACGTCCAGCCAGCTCGGAGCGAGGAAACTTTATTCCCACAATACAATACCATATCCTCGACTTCAGTCGGACAGGTGTGTCGTATGCGAGGTAGCCAACAATGCCCCTGTATGCAGTTCGATCTTTCGTGTTGTACCATTTCGGACCTAGGTCTCTCAGCAGACCATCTCGCCATCGTACGGGTGGACGGCCACGTGTCTAACGATATGGCCACCAAATCGTCATTCTGAGTGTCTATTATCTGACATACGCATCACGTGACCAGTCCAGTGGTATTTGCGAGACAACGCAGCTTCCACGACGTCTTGAAACAGAATGCGTTCTCTGATTTCTGCATTGTGGATTCGATCTCTGATATAGATCCAGAGGACGCGTCTTTCCATCCCTCGCTGGGTAACTCGAAGTTTCTCTGCATCCGCGATGCGTAGATTCCACACTGCACATTCGCTTCACAGTTCCGCACGTAGAGGAAATAATCATTATGTTACATTATTTGACAAGAATTCGGTAAAGATAGACGAAATAATCCTTACTTTACATAGTGTTACAAGAACATGTTCTAATGACCTCCTGGTATCAAGAACAGATAGAAAGGTCATCCTGAATTGTGTATGCATCCTTCTTGCGCCAAATACCGTTTCTAGGTCGATCTCTCCATTCACAAGCTACGGGTCGTTGTCTCTGAAAGACATAGAATCATACTGCGTAATGGGCACTCATACATTTGATATTGTACGAAAGGAAAATCCTACTATACAATGGTTCCCAAACTTGTCCAGTAAGCGGATTCTACGAAGGAATATACAGCGGTTCTTCGAAACTCTCTCCTCTACGCACGATCCAGGTAACACAACCTCATCATATATTTCTTAACGTGAAAAGCGGAGGGATAGAGCAAAGGCGGAGGGATAGAGCGCTCACTTCTGGTGGCAACGATGCTGAGCTCCAGCCAAATTATCGACATGCGTCAGTGAACCTGGCTTACTATTAGGGAATGTTAGACAGCGAGGAAGGGACTGTCTATTCTTATCTCAAAATAAAACGGAGGCCTAGTAAAAGGAAGTCTTTAACACTTGATCCCCGATAACAGTGTTGAGTCTTCTATCTCTACCATTCTACGTGACCCGTCTCGTATAAGTTGTTGTTGCTGTTGTCGAATGTCTACAATGAGTAGGTTACTCATTTCTGCGTCCTGAAAAGGATGTTAAGTGGCGGGTTGCAGTAGCTTTCCTCACATGCCGAGCGTGCTGATGAAGGTGGACCAGGGTCATCAAGCGGTTGTGCTATGCTTGACTTCATCTGCGTGTCGCTCACTACTACAGAGATAACGTCGATCCCTCACCGCGTTAGCCAGGCTGCCATGAAAACAGCCCGTTTCCAGGGAGGGCTACGAGGAAACCAAGGTGAGGGTCTTGGCCAGAATGTTGTGCCTGACCCTGACTAATATGTCTGACTAGTATGCTGTGCCTGACCCTGATTAACATGTCTGATCAGTATGTTTTGTCTTATCAGTCGTTAGTCTCCCTTCCCGTCTCAAATAAGTCAAAGTAACGCCCTTGACTCAGAGTCAGGTTCCCATCAACAGCTCTGTTATCGTACTCCATCTTTTAAATGTATCTAAATCCTGGTATTCATTCAGGCACGTGTGTCTGACGCCAGGTAGCCAAATGTTGAGTAAACTCATTTCGCTCTTCTATCTTAGTGTACCATGTTAGACCAAGGGCCTCAGTTATGTCATCTCTCCACCTCATCCTCAGTCACCCACGTAAGTGCTACAATAGTTATATGATCACCACGACGTCACTCAACGTATCCATCTGTTATCCAGCATGCGTAAAACATGACTAGCCCATCTGTTATCCAGCATGCGTAAAACATGACTGGCCCATCTGTTATCCAGCATGCGTACAACATGACTAGCCCATCTGTTATCCAGCATGCGTACAACATGACTAGCCCATCTGTTATCCAGCATGCGTACAACATGACTAGCCCATCTGTTATCCAGCATGCGTACAACATGACTAGCCCATCTGTTATCTAGCATGCGTACAACATGACTAGCCCATCTGTTATCCAGCATGCGTACAACATGACTAGCCCATCTGTTATCCAGCATGCGTACAACATGACTAGCCCATCTGTTATCCAGCATGCGTACAACATGACTAGCCCATCTGTTATCCAGCATGCGTACAACATGACTAGCCCATCTGTTATCTAGCATGCGTACAACATGACTAGCCCATCTGTTATCCAGCATGCGTACAACATGACTAGCCCATCTGTTATCCAGCATGCGTACAACATGACTAGCCCATCTGTTATCCAGCATGCGTACAACATGACTAGCCCATCTGTTATCTAGCATGCGTACAACATGACTAGCCCATCTGTTATCCAGCATGCGTACAACATGACTAGCCCATCTGTTATCCAGCATGCGTACAACATGACTAGCCCATCTGTTATCCAGCATGCGTACAACATGACTAGCCCATCTGTTATCCAGCATGCGTAAAACATGACTAGCCCATCTGTTATCCAGCATGCGTACAACATGACTAGCCCATCTGTTATCCAGCATGCGTACAACATGACTAGCCCATCTGTTATCCAGCATGCGTACAACATGACTAGCCCATCTGTTATCCAGCATGCGTACAACATGACTAGCCCATCTGTATTTCCGTAACAGCGCGACATCTATGACGTCAGAGAAGGAAGTTTGACGTCTGATCTGTGTGTTGCGGATTTGGTCTCGAATGGAGACCTTCAATGTTCTTCGATCCATCGCTCGTTTTACAACGCGGAGTCTATTTGCATCAGCTTTCAGTAGGTTACACACCTCGCAACCACATACCATGGCTGGAATAACCAGACTGTTGAAGGCGTGAGCCCTAGCGTTGACGTCTCGCATCTGTTACAGTATGCGTTTAAGAAAGTCGAAGCTTAGCCAGCCCGCTGTATCCTTGGTGAGATCTCCCGATTTATTAAATGAGAGTTCGTGATCTCTTGGCCCAGGTAGATTCGTTCGTGATCTCTTGGCCCAGGTAGATTAGTTCGTGATCTCTTGGCCCAGGTAGATTCGTTCGTGATCTCTTGGCCCAGGTAGATTCGTTCGTGATCTCTTGGCCCAGGTAGATTCGTTCGTGATCTCTTGGCCCAGGTAGATTAGTTCGTGATCTCTTGGCCCAGGTAGATTCGTTCGTGATCTCTTGGCCCAGGTAGATTAGTTCGTGATCTCTTGGCCCAGGTAGATTCGTTCGTGATCTCTTGGCCCAGGTAGATTAGTTCGTGATCTCTTGGCCCAGGTAGATTAGTTCGTGATCTCTTGGCCCAGGTAGATTAGTTAGATTTACGAGTTTACGTTTTCGACGACACAATCTCGAGATGCATATCTCCTTTTGGGATGAATGTGTTGAGCATGAACTGGGTTTTTTTTTCTATTTATTTGTTGGCCACTGCAACACTTTCCCTGCTGGGTTTATTCAGACTTTTCTACGCTTCTGTGGCGTGGCTGATGATGACTTTGTCACCAGCGAACCTCAAGATGTTTAAGAATTTCCCAGCTCATGTTTGTGCCCCTATCCACCCAGTCCATGTTTTTGCCCCTATCCTCCCAGTCCATGTTTGTGTCTTTATCCTCCCAGTCCATGCCCCTATCCTCCCAGTCCATGAGTGTGCACCTACCCTCCCAGTCCATGTGTTTAAAGACCTCAAGCGCTGCTGTAACTAGCTTATGTGAGATTGTCTCCACCTGTCGGACGCCATGTTGTATCGGTAAGGTGATCGGTCTATAGAATAGAGTGATATCCCTTGTGCATCCGCTGTTTATCTCCGCTATGAGTTGATCGTATTTTTCTGCAATTCGCTGATTTCTCAGGGCATTTAGCACCGCAGTTATTTCGATTTAATATATTCAATGTATGAATGAAATAATTGTATTAAATACGTACATTGTTGGAGCGTCCTCCTAACGCCAAAGCTCGTTTGTCTTGCTCAACGTTGAAAGTCTACTGACCAAGAAGTTTCTTTCATTTCTTCTTATTGCCGTTATGAAGTTGTGCCGTTTGGCGATGTCTTGGTTGCTCATGAAAACAGTTTGGCTGAATTGATACTAACAGAAGCTATCTGTCTGTTTAAAGTTATATGGTTTTCGTCGGTCACACTTGACACGAGAGTATGATGCTGAGACATTGCGTCCGTCACACTGCCGTCACGAGAGCCTGTCTGCTGAGACGTTGCGTACGTCACACTGCCGTCACGAAAGCCTGTCTGCTGAGACGTTGCGTCCGTCACACTGCCATCACGAGAGCCTGTCTGCTGAGACGTTGCGTCCGTCACACTGCCATCACGAGAGCCTGTCTGCTGAGACGTTGCGTCCGCCACACTGCCGTCACGAGAGCCTATCTGCTGAGACGTTGCGTCCGCCACACTGCCGTCACGAAAGCCTGTCTGCTGAGACGTTGCGTCCGTCACACTGCCATCACGAGAGCCTGTCTGCTGAGACGTTGCGTCCGTCACACTGCCATCACGAGAGCCTGTCTGCTGAGACGTTGCGTCCGTCACACTGTCATCACGAGAGCCTATCTGCTGAGACGTTGCATCCGTCACACTGCCGTCACGAGAGCCCGTCTGCTAAGACGTTGCGTCCGTCACACTGCCGTCACGAGAGCATGTCTGCTGAGACGTTGCGTCCGTCACACTTATCACGAAAACCTGTCTGCTGAGACGTTGCTTTGTGCTAATCTCTGTCCGATATTATGGGATTTCTTATTCGCCTCTCTCTGTCCGTTATGATACGTTTGTATGCTTTATTATGTTTGCACTTAGCCGGTTTAACCTTGACAAACTTGTCATAGTCTAATTTATCCTTTCCTCTAATTATCTTACAAACCTGTATTACGTCACCTCGAATTCTTCTCTTTTCTAGACACTGTTTTCTAGCCGGAGTTTCTCTTTCCTCGCAACTTTAATTCTCTAATCAATATAACAATAGACTTATCTCTAGCATGGGTTGTCTCCAACCCTATGGCATTAATATCTTCCATACCTTTCCTTAAAACCTCGTACTGGCCCCTATCTATTTGTCTTCCTTTGCCTCCCCTCTTTTTTCTATCAGTTCTCCCCCCCCCCCCCCCCCCATATTAATCTCATTCCCTCCCGGCTTATATTACCTTCTTTTTGTTCTTCCATCTGGATCACAATTTGGCTGTTTCCATATTTGGCCACCATTGGCTTATCCGGCGCATTCCCCTCCACTTTTTACGCTCTCCTGGCCACCTTGTGTTTGACCGCTCCCCTACATTTTTAGTCAAGCATCTGGCCCAACCAGTCGCTTAGACAGACTGGGTCTACTATCAGATAAGTTGACCATTTTTTCCTTATATATTGATTTGTAAGTTCAGTATTGTTGTACCTGATGAAGGCCTATTGGTCGTAATGTATGTTTTGTTTGTGTTCTCGTCTCGGTGCGGTATTTCACCATACCCATTTAAAAATTTTTATTAAACTCAACCTTAATCAAATTTCACAATTTTTGTTTCACGTTTTTTCCCCCTAATTCCTTACAACCACTATCAGTTTTGTCGCTCTTCTTTGTATCATTTCCATCATGTTTCTATCCCCTCTACGATAAGGACTCCAAACATGTAGATCTAACTAATACTTTATACAGTTTGACTATCACCTTCTTCCTATGTTTAATATTTATTTTTATTAACCTAACAATGCGCTTGCTCTTTTCACTGGACTTGCTCGCTCACTGTATTTTTATGATTTACTTTAGTCCCTGGGCTCTTATCCTTTTCTATATCCCTATTGTTCTGGTTAAGGCGGTTAGTGACATGACTGATAACTTTAAGGTGGTTAGTGACATGACTGATAACCTTAAGGTGGTTAGTGACATGACTGATAACCTTAAGGTGGTTAGTGACATGACTGATAACATTAAGGTGGTTAGTGACATGACTGATAACCTTAAGGTGGTTAGTGACATGACTAATAACCTTAAGATGGTTAGTGACATGACTGATAACATTAAGGTGGTTAGTGACATGACTGATAACCTTAAGGTGGTTAGTGACATGACTAATAACCTTAAGATGGTTAGTGACATGGCTGATAACATTAAGGTGGTTAGTGACATGGCTGATAACATTAAGGTGGTTAGTGACATGGCTGATAACATTAAGGTGGTTAGTGACATGGCTGATAACATTAAGGTGGTTAGTGGCATGGCTGATAACAGTAAGGTGGTTAGTGACATGACTGATAACAGTAAGGTGGTTAGTGACATGACTGATAACAGTAAGGTGGTTAGTGACATGACTGATAACAGTAAGGTGGTTAGTGACATGGCTGATAACAGTAAGGTGGTTAGTGACATGGCTGATAACAGTTAGGTGGTTAGTGACATGGCTGATAACAAATTTTAAATGTTTCTTCCGATTTTCCTGTCTCTCTATATTTTGTCCTTTATTTTGAGCTCTTCTACATTTAACTACATATCTAGTTATCCCCATTTTTCGTTTGGGGCTTACCTTCCTACATGGAACAAATTCTTCTTTCAGATTCTCTAGAACTGTTTCAAAACTTATTGAGCATTCCGTGATGAAAACAAAGGATTGTCGTTCGCTTGTTGTTATTTCTAAAGCATATAGGACTCCATCGTTCTTGATATATGACATCTTGTCCCAGCGCTCACATTATCTAATAGTTGACCATGGACTCCGACGTCTTCCCGTCTATTGCATCAACAACTTTCTGTCAACCAATCAATCTGAGGTTAAGTGATACAAGCATACTATTGTGTCAGCGACCCATAGCTGGCTGCTAGCGTCAGGGTCAGCGACCCATAGCTGGCTGCTAGCGTCAGAGTCAGCGACCCATAGCTGGCTGCTAGCGAAAGGATCAGCGACCCATAGCTGACTGCTAGCGTCGGGGTCAGCGACCCATAGTTGGCTGCTAGCGTCGGGGTCAGTGGCCCTTAGCTGACTGCTAGCGTCGGGGTCAGCGACCCATAGCTGACTGCTAGCTTCAAGGCTAGCGAACCAGAGCTGCAAAGACTCTTCTACACCTCCACGCGTTGATCCTGGATAACAGACATGCAACAGTTTCTCGTCCCCAGCCACCTTGGACCAGTCACAACCGTCCCGACCAGCTTGGACCAGTGACAACCGTCCCGATCCACCTTGGACCAGTCACAACCGTCCCGACCAGCTTGGACCAGTCACAACCGTCCCGAGCAGCTTGGACCAGTGACAACTATCTGCAGCGAGACGATTTAGGTAACTCAGGATGCGTATACTCGGGCACCAATAAAACAAAAACCATTTATTTCAAATGACACGGCGTGGTTGGGGCTCGGAGAGATGGGATTGTGAAACTGACATATTACCCTAGGTCACGATGACTTACATTTGTCATGATTGAATAAGAAACGAAATGCTTCTAAACGTATGACAGTGACTTATCCTACCTATTTTCTCCCATATTGGTTTTCTTTGTATTTGTTGTCAATTGTGGAACAATTCACAAACTTTGAAAGACTAGATTTATGTAAATAGTCGTCAGTGGCACGACATCTTTTTCTAATTGTTCTGGTCCCCCAAGATGATGGGTAAATGTCCCCATTTTATTGATGTGTCACAGTTTGGGATTTGTTTTCAAAGATTTCTTTTAAACTCAGAAGGTAGCACGTCACCCTCTAAGTTTTTGGGTTGTGAGTTGGTGGCGGTGTGGGCTGTATCATGAGTTGGAAAGTCTTCTTCTATAAATAGGTTAGACGAAGCTGGCGGCCGCTCTTGTGGCTTGCTTTCAGTGTGTCAGTTGACCTATTCTCCTCCTTGTTACACACATTTCCTTACCTTAGAGGGATGACACATCAGCTGTTATACGCCTCTCTACGATATGTAAGTACATCATGCACATCGTACGTACGATCACTTGGTGATGTTCGGTCCGGTTTCATTTCAACACGCCTCGTACTTGGTGGACATGCTCATCTCCTCGCACCAGATATCAAATGACCACTGTGCTGATGGTTCAGTGGCTGTACATACTCCTTTTCTGTTCTATCGGACAAATTGATTCTTCTTCTTCTTCTTTAACATCATCATCTTTGGCGTACGCTTTCAGGCGACAACTTGAATATATATAAAGAAATCAGCGGTGATGGCCACACGACCTTTCTGTTCCCCGTATGTAGGACATCTTTGTAGCAGATGTTCAGTAGTAATTTAGTCAACGCCGCAGACACATTCATCTTATGTCATATCCTTAGTTTCTTGAACAGATGGTATCTCAGCCTGATGTGGCCTGTGTGGAGTCTGAATGATTGCCATTTATTCACCTTTCTTGAGCTGGAAACAGGCGTCATTTGGTTGATGGCCTGTGTGCTCCACTTGCCACCTGTTCCTGTATCTACACCTGGTAAACCTCTCCGTCTGTCCATAAGTTATACCTGGATCAGGTTGAGGTAGCCTCCCACCTGTTCCTGTATCTACACCTGGTAAACCTCTCCGTCTCTCCATAAGTTATACCTGGATCAGGTTGAGGTAGCCTCCCACCTGTTCCTGTATCTACACCTGGTAAACCTCTCCGTCTCTCCATAAGTTATACCTGTATCAGGTTTATGTAGCCTCCCACCTGTTCCTGTATCTACACCTGGTAAACCTCTTGCCTTTTTTTATAAGTTATACCTAGATCATATTGAGATAGCCTACCATCTTCTCTTGACAGTCAATCTCTTTATTGCCAAGAATGTTGCTATGAGACTGGATCCGCTTTATCACAACTCTCTCAAATATGTAACAATTGGTAGAAGAATGTATTTGTGTGTGGCATCCCCGAACCGCAACAACTGACATGAAATCTGCGATTGTACTCATTAAGAGAAAGTTACATTGCGACGTATTGATTGGTTTAGACCCTGTTTTATTTGTAAAACTGTTAAGACATTTTTAGCATAAACAGCGGGAAGCTAGTCATTGTTCTTCGGTGCATCAGCGCTCAATTTGAGTTCTGTTATTTAGTCAACCAATGAATGTGACGTTTCAAAGGGATTCCCCGTGAGCCAGAAGGCCTGTAGCAAAAGTGGGCTCTGCTCTAATCTTGGCAAAGGCTGTCATTTTTCTTTTTAAATAAGGTTATGTTTGTTTCCTGGCGTCTGGTCATTTAGCTAACTTGTAACCACTGATAATATACCCGTACTGAGCAACAAAACAGGAGGATTGAATGGAAGGTTGAGGTAAAGGCAGTCCCAAGGCAGACACTGCTGTCGGGGAGGAAGTCATATAGCCTTCATTCTGCTAGGAATCGGCTCTTATGTGGCTTAGTGGTCAATTCCCTTCTTCGCTGGCTTTCCTTCTTAACAGCATAGGTCAAGGTGAAGGTCTTGGTCAGTATGTTTTGCCTTGCCCCGGACTAACATGTCTGATCAGTATATTTTGTCTGACCAGACATTAGCCTTTCTCCCCTAAGTTGTTTTTAATAATAACAGTTGCACATTGTCAGCAATGATGGCCGACATAATCCCATGTGTGCTGCAAGATGGAAAAACACAGCGTAGTACTGCAGGCTCTACCGCACGTGCGACACGCCTGTAAGGAGTCCACAGTAGAATCGCCGCGCGTTCTATTCTTTTGGGCACGTGGCTTCATTGGAGCCTCAGCGATGAAATTCCGCTCGGCAAACTGAGCATTGTGTTCTGTTCGTGCGTCAAGCTGGACGGGTGTATGCGAGCGCCTCCCAATAAATGACATAGGTTTTGAAAATGTTCATAAACAGCTTTTCAGTTATAGACAGCTTTTCAATCATATACAGCTTTTCAAATCGTCGTAACGTTTCTTCAGAGTCAGGTACTTTGCCCTGCGAGCTATTGCTGAGCATCCAGCGGAACAAAATCCACATCTAGCGGAATAAAATCCACATCCAGAGGAACAAAAACAACATCCAGCGGAACAAAATCCACATCTACGTGAACAAAATCTACATCCAGAGGAACAGAAACCACATCCACAGGAACAAAATCCACATCTACAGGAACAAAATCCCCATCCACAGGAACAAAATCTACATCCAGCGGAACAAAATCCAAAGTGAACTGATAAAGAGTTGTCTGACATGTCTGCTATTTATAGTCCATGTTTCACTTGCATACAATAGAGTGATCAGCACTACAGCACCATACACTTTTAACTTGGTAGCGACACTGATTCCATGTCGATTCCAACCATTCGCTTATGGCCTTCCAGACGCCGCTTCATCTGGGTTTGGCAATCCCTGTTATTGACCTCAGAATCACAGTGGGCTGATCTGGTGAGGGTACTGTCTAAGTAGACAGAGCAATCCACAGATTTTGATTTTGTATAAGGATGTTCGCTGTAAAGATTACATTGTAAGGCTACCCGCTGTAAGACATCCCTTGCAAGACTTCCTATTGTAAGACTTCCTATTGTAAGACTTCCTATTGTAAGACTTCCTATTGTAAGACTTCCTATTGTAAGACTTCCTATTGTAAGACTTCCTATTGTAAGACTTCCTATTGTAAGACTTCCTATTGTAAGACTTCCTATTGTAAGACTTCCCATTGAAAGACTTCCCATTGTAAGACTTCCTATTGTAAGACTTCCCATTGAAAGACTTCCCCTTGTAAGACTTCCTCTTGTAAGACTTCCCCTTGTAAGACTTCCTATTGTAAGACTTCCTATTGTAAGACTTCCCATTGAAAGACTTCCCCTTGTAAGACTTCCTATTGTAAGACTTCCTATTGTAAGACTTCCCATTGAAAGACTTCCCCTTGTAAGACTTCCTATTGTAAGACTTCCCCTTGTAAGACTTCCTATTGTAATTTTCCTATTGTAAGACTTCCTATTGTAAGACTTCCTATTGTAAGACTTCCTATTGTAAGACTTCCTATTGTAAGACTTCCTATTGTAAGACTTCCTATTGTAAGACTTCCCATTGAAAGACTTCCCCTTGTAAGACTTCCTATTGTAAGACTTCCCATTGAAAGACTTCCCCTTGTAAGACTTCCTATTGTAAGACTTCCCCTTGTAAGACTTCCCGTTATAAGACTTCTCGGGAGCAGGCAGGAAAAGTACATCAGCCACTGTCAGACCAAACCTAGGTCCCCAACGTCGACACTTTTTTCATAGTTGTCTGCGTACCTTGTTCAGGACAGGTGTAAGGGGTGCAGTCGTCAGATTAGGTGAGACCAGAGAGGTGAGGCCAGACAGGTGAGACCAGACAGGTAACACCAGACAGGTCAGACCAGACAGGTCAAACAATACAGGTCAGTCCAGACAGGTCAGACCAGATATTGGGGCTTTTCTCACCTGGGTGCAGTCGTCAACATAAGTGAGACCAGTTTTTGGTGCTTTTCTCATCTGGGTTCAAAACATCAGGGGTCTCAAATTGAATTTGTGTTTAATAGTTGACACGCGTGAATTCACTTTAGTGTCGGGTTGAACATACTGAGAAATATCCTCATTACACGTCAGGGTCGGGTGAAACATGCTGTTCAAGAAAACGTCTAACGTCAGGGTCAGGTGAAACATGCTGATCAAGAAAACGTCTAACGTCAGGGTCAGGTGAAACATTGTGTTCAAGAAAACGTCTAACGTCAGGGTCAGGTGAAACATTGTGTTCAAGAAAACGTCTAACGTCAGGGTCAGGTGAAACATTGTGTTCAAGAAAACTCGTAACGTAAGGGTCAGGTGAAACATGGTGATCAAGAAAACGTCTAACGTCAGGGTCAGGTGAAACATGGTGATCAAGAAAACGTCTAGGGTCAGGTAAAACATGCTGATCAAGAAAACGTCTAACGTCAGGGTCAGGTGAAACATGCCGATAAAGAAAACGTCTAACGTCAGGGTCAGGTGAAACATGGTGATCAAGAAAATGTGTAACGTCAGGGTCAGGTGAAACATACTGATCAAGACAATGTGTAACGTCAGGGTCAGGTGAAACATGGTGATCAAGAAAACGTCTAACGTCAGGGTCAGGTGAAACATGGTGATCAAGAAAACGTCTAACGTCAGGGTCAGGTGAAACATGGTGATCAAGAAAACGTCTAACGTCAGGGTCAGGTGAAACATGGTGATCAAGAAAACGTCTAACGTCAGGGTCAGGTGAAACATGCTGATCAAGAAAACGTCTAGGGTCAGGTGAAACATGCTGATCAAGAAAACGTCTAACGTCAGGGTCAGGTGAAACATACGGATAAAGAAAACGTCTAACGTCAGGGTCAGGTGAAACATGGTGATCAAGAAAACGTCTAACGTCAGGGTCAGTGGAAACGTCATCGTGGCACTCCTGCACAAAATGCTTGGTTGCAAAAAATGCTTGGTTGCAAAAAATGCTTGGCTGCATTATTCTGGCCAGCAAGGTCGGAATCCACCTGTGATTACAATCGTGGTAAGTCTGCTGAGTTGCAACCTATTGCACTACAGCAGTGAGGACCCAAATGCAACATGTTTTTATCTTGGAGATATAAGAGGAACGTTTCTCGCTATGAAAGAAACATCGTGGAAAATGAAGAACTTAGCATGAATAGCTTTAACAAACACCAACACAACACCAACAAATAATCTAACAACAACAGCTCACGTTACTTAGCAACCATGTACTGTATGTCCTACCTGTTATCGGCGTTGGTGATAATTTCTGCGAATACCTCTAGGACTTCTGACTATACGTATTGTTGCAGAAATACGCAAGCAATTTCAGAGCGGAGGCAGAGACACTGAGGGCGGCAGTGGAAGAAATGGTGACAGGTAAAAGGAATGAAAGCCACATAGTCCTGCTTACAGATGCCTTGGCCGTAGTCACAGCACTAAAAAGCCAGAAAAATACTGAACTTAATGATTTAAGAGCAGTACTCTGTCAACTATGCCAGAAGTCCGCACCAAAAAGGATAGTGGTACAGTGGGTTCCATCCCACTGCAACATCCAAGGCAACGAGGAGGCAGACAGACTGGCAAAAGAAGGTGCAAGACTTCCACAACCAGATACTAGTATGACGTACGAAGAGTCAAAACGGCTTATTAAAGCCAGATACATGACCAAATGGGAAACCGAACATACTGGCTACACAAAAAACGATGCCTATTACCAGTTGAACAGAAGAGCAGGTCGTGGTCTTCAGACTCCGCACTGGCCACAATAGACTGAGGTATCACCTATTCAACAAATTGAAGATAGGTGGCACCGACGAATGCCCGTGTGGTACCGGGAAAATGACCGCTGAACATTTGCTGCAAAACTGCCCGACATACGAGGATCAGAGAGAGCAGATGTGGCCATCACCAGTGGCAACACTAGACAAGCTCTATGGCAGTGTCGACAGCCTCAGGATGACCGCTGCTTTTTTCGAAAAAATAAAGGTTGATGTCTGACTGCGTACGAAGAAGAAGAAGAAGTTGCAGAAATAAGAGTGTATTATTGTCGGGGGGCAACTATTCGCCTGTTTTCCGGTAACATGCTTATATCCTCTTTCATAATCGTTACAGTTTGTCGGGCTGTTGGTCACCGTAATAAAAAAAAGTTTTTTAACATAATTAGTAATATAAATTTCCAGCGACAATTGGTAACAGCGATGTGGTGAAGGATTCAGCAAACGATGGCTGTTCGAATCCGACTGACGTAATACGTTTTTCTTTCAATTTTAACAATTTATCTTCAAAAACCATTATTGAAAATGGGAATTTGATTTCTCAATGTTGGAATTCAATTTGTATACACTCGGTATTTTGAGCAAAAACATTTTGTTCTCTTTGTGAGCTGTGAATTGTGCACCACAAAGGGTATTATGGGAATCTAATTGTTGAGTTATATTGTTAGACATCTTATACTGTTATAGTACAAGAATAGGTCTTGTTTCTTCTCCAAATTGTGTGATTAAAACCTTTTCTATATAAAAGATGTGGATTTAGCATCTGAAAGCGACAGTCATTATAGACGAGTTAAAAACTAGTCTTATTTTTTTTAAACCCATTAAATTGTTGTATCCGTGGAGAGTCTTAGCAGACTGTTGCTGTTAGCGCGACAAGTGAATCTGGCGGCCAGTCAGAATGTGGCTCTTAGCATGCACTTGCTGTTAGCTTGACAAGTGAATCTGACGGCTAGTCAGAATGTAGCTCTTAGCATACAGTTTCTGTTAGCTTGACAAGTGAATCTGACGGCTAGTCAGAATGTAGCTCTTAGCATACAGTTACTATTACCTTGATAAGTGAACCTGGCGGCCAGTCTGAGTTCTTAGCATGCAGTTGCTGTTAGCTCGACAAGTGAATCTGGAGGCCAATCAGAATGTAGCTCTTAGCATGCAGTTGCTGATAGCTTGTCAAGTGAATCTGGCGATCAATCAGAATGTAGTTTTTATAACCTCTAAACTTCTTCTTCTTCTTTCGTTCGCTTTAAAATATTGTCTATATCTGCAATGTTGTCTCTTGTATAAACTTCACTGTCTTTATAGCACTGGTATCTTCTAATTTTGAAGGCTATATCTTTATTGAGATGCGTTTCTTGCAAGCAACATACATTTACTTGCTCTTCATATAGAATATTCTCAAGCTCTAATTTTTTACTATAGCCATCTCTTTTGCTGTTGACGCCTTCAGCATTCCAGTGCATTATTTTAAGTGTGTTTTTGGTTTTGTTTGGCCAGTAGCTCTATTCTCGTGCCTCCTGACTCCACGAGGCATCCGAGAAGGACCTCCAGTAATAAAGTTTGGGCCCTTTCGAGACGGGGGACCCGGCATTGTACCTGCCTGGTTGTCCACGACAGGTCGAGCGCCATAACGTTTTGCAGATATAGGCATACTCTCATGTTGCGTATTTGCGTGGCATCCTGATTTCTGTGGTGCGCCTTTTGGCTGGTTGCCTCCGTCTTCAGCACCTTAACGTTGCTTTGGCAGACTGTGGTCTTGCTCGAAAGGATGTGTGATGATGATGATATGAACTTATGGACCCATTTTTCAAGTATCCCTGAAGAGAGGCAGTCCAGTGTGTCTGTGTCCCAGGATCGTCACGTCCTGCCAGAAACGTAGCATATACATGTGAGTGGGGTATCTCCTTACTCCCCTTTAGTATTCTTGGCTACTCTGCAGTGATGGTACGCCTGGCATTCCCCGCCACCTGGGAGGTTGTCACAAAGGGGCAGAGGTGCAATGTCCTCTGGCCTGCATCTCTTCTGCGTCCATTGGGATGACTGATAGAAGACAAAAGTAAAGAACGAGGCAAGAATGCATTTAACCCATGAAGTGGGGGTGGATTGGTTTAGCCCAGAGCGTGTACCACTCGCCAGTGGGTTCAGCAGCTCCACCTAAAGGGCTCCACCTGCTCTCCGGCCTCTTAGTCTGGCCCCTCTCCAAGGACCTGTCCGGCTTGGGTGACCCTAACAGGAGTAAAACTCCCGCCGGCATAGCTCCCTGGATCACCGGGACACGCAAGCTCTCCAACCCCGTCAAGGTAGGCCTACATTTGGAGAGTACCTCTAAACGTCTTTCACGGAACCTCTAGGCATAAATGGTGTAACCTCCAGATCTATATCGTGTAACCTCTAAGCTAAGCTAAGTTATTGCCCATCGCAAGCAATGGTAGTCACAATATCAAACGGTTTTGTCTAATGCGATGTGTGCTATATTTGGATTATAGTAAGGGAGATAATGCGCTGGCCATCAATCTCATTCGTGTCCTGAGTTACCTTTAATTTGAAGAACAAGTCTAACATTTCCACCATGGAAGGGAACACGATTCCCAGAGTTGGTTGACAACATACCAGAAGTGATGAAAACACATGCAATTAAATTAAATGAAATTAGATGTCCTGAAATTAGATATGAAATGAAACTCAATCAAAATAAATCTGATGAAATGGGACATAATGACAAAAACTGGCATGAAATTAAGGACGAAAGCAGTGTTTGAGACAAAAGATATGTTCTCCTGCAAGTCACGAAACTTAACCTACGCTATTATTAGCCACTGCTACAATATGAAATGCATCGAGGAGACTGGTATTAAACTCACTCCGTGCTCACTTTGGCCAAAACACGTCAATTATATTTCTAAAAACACTGGCTCTCCTGTCGCCAACCACTTCAACACTTTTCTCTCACTTTTCCCCTTCTGTACATCTCTCTCTCTCTCTCTTTCATTATGGTTAAACATGCATCTCTTTTTAACCTCTAAACCTGTATTTTGTAACCTCTAGAGATCTGTCGCGGAAGCCTTAGAGATATATCACTGAACCCCTATACATCTCTCGTTGAATCCCTAAACATATCTCGTGGAATCCCTAAACATCTCTCATGGAATCCCTAAACATCTCTCGTGGAATCCTTAAACATCTATGGGGGAATCTATAAACATCTCTCGGGGAATCTATAAACATCTCTTGTGGAATCCCTAAACATCTCGTGCAATTCCTAAACATCTCTCGTGGAATTCCTAAACATCTCGTGGAATCTCTAAACATCTCTCGTGGAATCCCTAAACATCTCGTGGAATCCCTAAACATCTCGTGGAATCCCTAAACATCTCGTGGAATCCCTAAACATCTCTCGTGGAATCCCTAAAGATGTTTGTGGAACTCTAGGGATGGGTGGAACGCCAGTAAAGAGCCTCTGTTATACAGGAGGGAATAGCTGGCACAGGTACCAAAACATGCCTTCAATAGTTGTCACAGTGTCTCTTTGCACCTATACGTAGGCTAAGACATGTGCCTTGCTAAGCTGTCACCACCAAAAAGCAGGAATAACACACCACAAAAAACAACAGGGAACATTTCTGTAGCCAGTGTCATTATTCGAAAGTCAGTATCCCTCTCCCTTTTTCTTTCTATCCCTCCCCCCCCCCTCTTTCTCTCTCTCCTCTCTCAAACTCCAGGCTGACACTATACAAACACACACCGATTTTTAACAATAGCTACTCTCCCATTGCTGGGCCACCACATTCATAAATGTGATTTATTCCTGATTTGAGCCCAGCTATTCAAAACGCATAATAATGGAAAAGAAACAAAAATGCAAATCACCGACTTGATTTATGCTTCGAAGATAACACTGGTAGCGTTCCATTGGTGGCATTTATAATGATATTCTCCAACACACTATCTTCATTGGTCTAGTTTGTATCTCTGTGTGTGTGTGCATCTGTTTATAAAATATATATCTGTCTGTCTGTCTATATATCTATATATATCTACCCACCCATCTATCCATCCATTCATCTATTGATCAATATATTCATCAATCTGTCTGTATGACTTCTTTAATCTGTCTGTATATCTGTCGCTCTATCTATTTATCTTTCTGTCTGGTCTGGTCTAACCTGGTCCGGTCTGTCTGTCTATCTGACTGACTGTCTATCTGTTACTTCTGTATGTCTGTCGCTCTATCTGTATGTCTGTGTGTGTGTCTTTCTGCAAAAGCTCCTAACGAGAGTCAAGCTGTGCTTTGAGACATTGTACTGGAAACGTTGTCTTTGTTCACGTGTCTTGGTAGTAAAATTAAGTAAGTAAGTAAGTTGCCTATCGCAAGCGAAGATGGCCACATCGTTAGACTGTCCTCGTCCTGAAGATGTAACGTGCTGAATTTAGATTATAGTGAGCGAGTGGCTGCGCTGGACATCACTCTCACTCTCTCGTCCTGAGTTACCGGGAACCACTGGCAAGACATACAATCAAGACGACTGGAAGTAACTCAAGACTCAGACAATCAGGTCGTACAATCCGTGAGACCAAGGGTCGCTTGAAACATATGAGAGTCGATCGTCCACGGTTCCTTGACGATTTGAGAGGTGAATGTCATACCTCTCGACAGCAGCAGCCCAGCCATCACCCCTCTCCCCCACCCCTTCGCGTATACTAGAAGACTATGTTGCTGACCAACGCCCACATCTGTAGGTCTAGGTGAGGGACCATTAACACGTGGTCAACTTTAGATCACAGAACTTTAGATGTCCACGTCTTATCCAACCACGTGTATTCTATAACACAAGAACATACGGTGTTTTCTCCGAATTCCGAGGAAAATTACACACACAGGCTTCCCGTGAATACCGTAGGACGTGCTAGACAATGATCGTCACGGAACACTGAACGAACAAGGTAGAAGAACATGAAAATCGCAGACGATGAGAGCAGCCATTGTTTGATCGCCATCTTACTAGTAGTAATATACACAAAGTAAGAGTTACGGAAAGACATTTCAAATTAAGAATACCAAAGGGCAGGACTTACATTGTGTTAGGATATTTCAATAATAAATAGTCAGTAGTGGCGCGCACGTTAAAAATCCCTCGACAGTTGGATATCTAATAGAGTTAGGGGGTTAACGGCCGTTGATCAGGCAAAAAAAAACAAATAAAAAATCGACACAAATTATTCTAGGGATTCTCGCCCCACAGAAAATAGGTCGCAAAAAGGGGACTGTGCAGCTATAACATCAGGTCTAGGTTATGTGGATAACGGAGCGGCATAGATGGCTTCTAATTTCCTCTTCCGCCACCACCAGTCCAAAAACAGCCAATCGTATATTCCAGGGGATACCAACAGATACTGGGATTGACTTGCCAAGTCAAAAGCAGATTTTCGTCTGCCAAAATAAATTGGAAACAAAGTAGATCACACCTCCCTACGACGTCTAATGGCACAAGTGGACTGAAGATAGATACAGAAGAAAGATACACAAGATAGATACACAAGATAGATACACAAGATAGACACACAAAATAGACACACAAGATAGACACACAAGATAGATACAGCCTAATGTGGAGGCAAAACTTGGCAGATGTTACTTCCACGGGATAAAACTGGACATATTTTACTTCCACTGGGCAGATGTTACTTCCACTGGACAAAACTGGACAGATGTTACTTCCACTGGACAAAACTGAGTAGATGTTACTTCCACTGGACAAAACTGAGTAGATGTTACTTCCACGGGACAAAATTGTACAGATTTTACTTCCACTGGGCAGATGTTACTTCCACTGGAGAAAACTGGACAGATGTTACTTCCACGGGACAAAACTGGACAGATGTTACTTCCACTGGACAAAACTGGACAGATGTTACTTCCACTGGACAAAACTGGACAGATGTTACTTTCACTGGACAAAATTTGACAGATGTTACTTCCACTCGACAAAGCTGAACGGATGTTACTTCCACTGGACAAACCTGGACATATTTTACGTCCACTGGACAAAACTGGACATATTTTACTTCCACTGGACAAAACTGGACAGATTTTACTTTCACTGGAAAAAACTGGATAAATTTTACTTTCACTGGACAAAAGTGGAAAAATTTTACTTTCACTGGACAAAACTGGAAAAATTTTACTTTCACTGGACAAAACTGGAAACATTTTACTTCCACTGGACAAAACTGGACAGGTTTTACTTCCACTGGACAAAACTGGACATATTTTACTTCCACTGGACAAAACTGGACAGGTTTTACTTCCACTGGACAAAAACTGGACATATTTTACTTCCACTGGACAAAACTGGACAGATTTTACTTCCACTGGACAAAACTGGGCAGATGTTACTTCTACTGGACAAAACTGGACAGATTTTACTTCCACTGGACAAAACTGGGCAGATGTTACTTGTACCGGACAAAACTGGGCATATGTTACTTCCACTGGAGAAAAGATATCATCGTTGGATTTGGCACAAATTTGCAAAAACGTGGTAAAGCATGGTCTATTCAGGAATCCCTAAGGCAGGAGAAATAGAGGCAAACCTAAACACACACAGAGAAGAGAGCTTTGTGACAAACAAAGCCAACGAGAAAGCGATGGACAGAGTTGGGATTGATTTCATCGGACAAGACTTGGCATATATTTCTTAAGGGGATATGCTCCACACTGAACTGGCAGGTTCTGCTTGATTGATTAATTGATCTACCTGTCTGTCTATCTGTCCATTTGCCTGTCTGCCTGTTTCTATTTCTGTTTACCTGTCTGTATATTTACCTGTCTGTTTAATCGGACTCTTTGCTTGTCTATCTACTTACCTATTCGCCATTACACCTCCCGCCATCCAAGTCAACTCCCCACAAGCTCAGGAAAATAATCCCGGTTATTGGTAATCTCTAAGAATCGCCACGTTCTGGCTGTAGTCACCACCCATATCGATTCCCAATCCGTCTAACGATTACTTGTTCCTCTTTTATAATGCATGTTGGGACAATGCTCCAGGTAATACTCGAGTCCACGCTGTGTCCCCAGACGTTTAGTGCAATCAAGGAGAATCGGGCGAATAGTAAGATATCTTAAGCAGAATCGATACTGCTGTATTTCGGACTGCGACGTGGATACTCAGTCTCTTACAAATAATGAAGTCTATGGATACTAATGGTTATTGTAGCTCGCTGGCTGCACATACTCTTACCTCGAGTGTGATGTTAAATTCCAGCAATATGTGGATCGACAGGGCCTCTATTGTAGTGTTTCTATCTAAGATAATCACAATTTACCTGGCTGGTTCCCATTGGAACATAGGGCCACAACTATTCTAAGTCACCGTCCTGAGTTCCGTCCACGAGACCCCCACTGAACTGATTTCCTCCTCGACTGTTCGAAGCCAGGTGTTTCTTGGTCTTCCCATTCGTTTCTTTCCCCGTGGATTCCAATCCAACGCATATCTGGCCATACTGTCCTATACATCTCCACGTTCTATCCCTCAATATTTTGTTATTTAAGTAGTTGTGTTCTTCTCTCACAAATCTGTGTTTGCAATGACCTCTTACCTACTAACACCCAGTATGCGACAAAGACACTAGCTAATGAAGATCCGTAGTCTGGATGTGATACCCTTATTTCCTTGCCATGACTCAGGGCCACATATCAGGAAGACTTTACTTTAGTCTTAAACAGCCTCATCTTGTTCTCCGTGAAGAATGTTCTAGAGTTCCATATTGGGTGGAGAGAGTTGAAAGCCAAGCTTGCCTTGACCTGCCTTTAACATATTGGTTTGTTCATGGTCTACAATAGGATGTGGTTTATTCATGGTCTACTATTGGATGTGGTTTATTCATGGTCTACTATAGAATGTGGTTTATTCATGGTCTACTATAGAATGTGGTTTATTCATGGTCTACTATAGAATGTGGTTTATTCATGGTCTACTATAGAATGTGGTTTATTCATGGTCTACTATAGAATGTGGTTTATTCATGGTCTACTATAGGATGTGGTTTATTCATGGTCTACAATAAGCTGTGGTTTATTCATGGTCTACAATAAGCTGTGGTTTATTCATGGTCTACAATAAGATGTGGTTTATTCATGGTCTACAATAGGATGTGGTTTATTTATAGTCTACAATAGGATGTGGTTTATTCATGGTCTACAAAAGTGTGTGGTTTGTTCATGGTCTACAAAAGGGTGTGGTTTGTTCATGGTCTACAATAGGATGTGGTTTATTCATAGTCTACAATAGGATGTGGTTTATTTATGGCCTACAAAAGGGTGTGGTTTGTTCATGGTCTACAATAGGATGTGGTTTGTTCGTGGTCTACAATAGGATGTGGTTTATTCATGGTCTACAATAGGATGTGGTTTATTCATGGTCTACAATAGGATGTGGTTTATTCATGGTCTACAAAAGGGTGTGGTTTGTTCATGGTCTACAATAGGATGTGGTTTATTCATAGTCTACAATAGTGTGTGGTTTATTCATGGCCTACAAAAAAGGTGTGTTCATGGTCTACAATAGTGTGTGGTTTGTTCATGGTCTACAATAGTGTGTGGTTTGTTCATGGTCTACAATAGGATGTGGTTTGTTCATGGTCTACAATAGGATGTGGTTTATTCCTCTGTCTTTACCATTGTCCCTTCTTTAATTATCTGGCCATGTATCTGCTTATCTGGCCATGTATCTGCTTATCTGGCCATGTATCTGCTTATCTGGCCATGTATCTGCTTATCTGGCCATGTATCTGCTTATCTGGCCATGTATCTGCTTATCTGGTCATGTATCTGCTTATCTAGCCATGTATCTGCTTATCTAGCCATGTATCTGCTTATCTAGCCATGTATCTGCTTATCTTGCCATGTATCTCCGTATCTAGCCATGTATCTGCTTATCTGGCCATGTATCTGCTTATCTAGCCATGTATCTGCTTATCAAGCCATGTATCTGCTTATCTAGCCATGTATCTGCTTATCTAGCCATGTATCTGCTTATCTGGCCATGTATCTGCTTATCTAGCCATGTATCTGCTTATCTAGCCATGTATCTGCTTATCTAGCCATGTATCTGCTTATCTGGCCATCTATCTGCATATCTAGCCATGTATCTGCATATCTAGCCATGTATCTGCTTATCTAGCCATGTATCTGCTTATCTAGCCATGTATCTGCTTATCTAGCCATGTATCTGCTTATCTGGCCATGTATCTGCATATCTAGCCATGTATCTGCTTATCTGGCCATGTATCTGCTTATCTAGCCATGTATCTGCTTATCTAGCCATGTATCTGCTTATCTAGCCATGTATCTGCTTATCTGGCCATGTATCTGCATATCTAGCCATGTATCTGCTTATCTGGCCATGTATCTGCTTATCTAGCCATGTATCTGCTTATCTGGCCATGTATCTGCTTATCTGGCCATGTATCTGTACGAATAATCTTTACTTGTTATTTATTCTCCTTTCAGTTGTTCTGCTCATACTAATCCGCAACCCATCCCCGCTGATAGTAATCCACAACCCATCCCCGCTGATACTAATCCGCAACCCATCCCCGCTGATACTAATCCGCAACCCATCCCCGCTGCTTCATACGTTAGTCTGCCCATCATTCTTTGAATGCTCTGCTGCTTATATAACAACATAGATATCTCATCTCCGAAATCGAGGTCTTCTGTCTATCTAACGCATTGACTTGCAACATCATTTAGTCAACGATCAGGAACTAGATTAGAGGAGATAGTAAGCATCCATGTCTGACTAGATTAGTGGAAGTAAGCATCCATGTCTGGCTAGATTAGTGGAGATAGTAAACATCCATGTCTGGCTAGATTAGTGAAGATAGTAAGCATCCATGTCTGGCTAGATTAGTGGAGATAGTAAGCATCCATGTCTGACTAGATTAGTGGAAGTAAGCATCCATGTTTGACTAGATTAGTGGAGATAGTAAGCATCCATGTCTGACTAGATTAGTGGAGATAGTAAGCATCCATGTCTGACTAGATTAGTGGAGATAGTAAACATCCATGTCTGGCTAGATTAGTGAAGATAGTAAGCATCCATGTCTGGCTAGATTAGTGGAGATAGTAAGCATCCATGTCTGACTAGATTAGTGGAGATAGTAAGCATCCATGTCTGACTAGATTAGTGGAGATAGTAAGCATCCATGTCTGGCTAGATTATTGGAGATAGTAAGCATCCATGTCTGGCTAGATTAGTGGAGATAGTAAGCATCCATGTCTGATTCGTTTCAACTGTTTGTTTGTCAATGTGTCTGTGTCTTACTCTAAATGTAGCCTCTTCATGGCAATATTGTATAATTCTTATATATTTATCTATGGTACGGCGTGGGATAGTGGTTAAGTGACACGGCTCACAGCCAGAAGGTGCTGGGTTCGATCCCCAGCACAGCACCGGCGTTACCCCATGGAAGCAAACCCTTAGAAAATGCAGGAGGAAGCCGACCCTTACATAAAAGGCATGCTGAAGTCGGATGCACTGGGCCGACAGGCGCAAAATAACCACAGTGTAACGCACTCTGCATTTGGAGATAAGAGAAATAAGGCGAACGCAAAAGACTTTTAATATATATATATATATATATATATATATATATATATATATATATATATATATATATATATATTTCTTGTATTCCATAAAGCTTCAACGCTTTTCGAATTATTTCGTCTTTTCTTTCATACACCTTTATAAGATCGATCAAGTTCGAATACATAGTTGTTTATCACTACATTAGGTAGCAAGCTAGGACAAGAAACAATCGAGTCAATTGTCCATGAGCACGATAAGTGGCTGAGACCAGGCTGCACACAGTAAGGATTATGTTCTTGTGATTTGACATAACCAGGTGGAGTGTGGAGGGCCGCAGGGGTCGGATCATGAAGGACCTGGTGGTTTCCTACCCTTGATGTTCGTGGCCTTCTTTAAGAGTTGGTGGACACGGACGTTCTGGACAACGCGGACGAGATGTCCAAATAGACCCAAATGGCGACGGTTAGCATGGGGAATATGCGTTAGAGCCCTGTCCGTCTTCGCCCTTTGAGACCTGAGCATATCCGTGGATGAGAAGAATGCGCTTGTGGCTGCGCATGAGGAAGATTTCAAGCGCTTCCTATCGCTCTCCAGAATAATCAAGGTTTCTAGAATCGTACAACAGAAAAGAGACGGCACAGTTTATGCGAATCCGTAGCTTAATTCGTAGTGAAAAACCTGCTTTTTCCAGACAGTGCGAGGCGTTCATAAACGGGGCAACCTCGTCGACTCTCCAAATGATGCATGAATGGCTACGGACATAGGAAATCGTTTTGTTGTCCAGATAATTAAAATCCTCAGTAGAGTTGGCATGGTTAACCATCGACAATCATTTATGTCGTTGTGGGGTTGTCGTCCAAGTTTTGTATCCATGTTTATGAGAAGTGGAGACGCAGTCTGTTTATCAGTGCCTTAGTTTTAGAGTCTGTATACAACCAGTTACATTTACATCACCTTGCTCTCTAAGCTATGCGCATTCAGTTTATTCTTACATGCATTAACTGTCCCTGCCTCCACTACCTCCCCTGATAATGCATTCCAAGCAGACACCACTCTCTGACTAAAAAAATATTTCCTAATATCTAATCTGGACCTCTCTTTAGTCAGCTTGTAGCTATGCCCTCGTGTTGTTGTAGGTGGCTGTATTTAAAAAAAACTTGTTATAGTCTAATTTATCCATTCCTCTGATCCACGAACATAATCAACCACTGCAATAGGATACAGGCTTCCTGTAAAGCAACCAACTATAACCTATCCTTCACATTGGAGTGAAAAAGTGAATGATTGCAAATAGCAAGAAACAGACTTCTTTTAAAACGGATCAGCTGTTCTTGTAACCGATGCTTCGCATTGGAGCCAAGAAGTGATTAGTGATCAGTAGCAAAGCGTGATGATAATTTCAGGGTAAGCTGAGTCATGAACATAAAGGAGCACACTTAATGTCGAAAGAAGTTTAAAAGTACTTCGTGTCTGTGCTGACTGAGGTAGTTAAAACCTATGCTGTCGACGTACTACTGCACAGTTATCTGAGTGTTCTTGTAAATCAGTTCTAAGCGTCTTTGTTTCATTCTGGAAAACAAAAATATATATCACCATCTCTTTTAAGACGTGATCTTAAGCTCACTTGCAACAAATTATTTTCTACTGAAATAGTAACCAGATAGGATAGTCTTTTATTTTTCATATAATTACGCAGTATAAATTCTCTTCAATAACTCATTGAAAGTTATGTAGTAGCCGGGCTCACTTGAATACTGAGTGACAACAGCTTGCCTGTCTATTCATACACAGTTTGGAGGTCGTTATCTACAATGAAACTCAATAATTCAATGCAAGGTTTGGCTTTGTCTTCTATGCTGTTAATATTTATCAGCCCATTACGCAGTGTTATAAAGATAAATATCTTAGACTATGTGTAGTGTTATAAAGATAAATATCTTAGACTATGTGTAGTGTTATAAAGATAAATATCTTAGACTATGTGTAGTGTTATAAAGATAAATATCTTAGACTATGTGTAGTGTTATAAAATATCTTAGACTATGTGTAGTGTAATAAAGATACATATCTTAGACTGTGTAGTGTTATAAAGATAAATATCATAGACTATGTGTAGTGTTATAAAGATAAATATCATAGACTATGTGTAGTGTTATAAAGATAAATATCTTAGATTATGTGTAGTGTTATAAAGATAAATATCTTAGACTATGTGTAGTGTTATAAAGATAAATATCTTAGACTGTGTGTAGTGTTATAAAGATAAATATCTTAGACTATGTGTAGTGTTATAAAATATCTTAGACTATGTGTAGTGTTATAAAGATAAATATCTTAGACTATGTGTAGTGTTATAAAGATAAATATCTTAGACTATGTGTAGTGTAATAAAGATAAATATCTTAGACTGTGTAGTGTTATAAAGATAAATATCTTAGACTATGTGTAGTGTTATAAAGATAAATATCTTAGATTATGTGTAGTGTTATAAAGATAAATATCTTAGACTATGTGTAGTGTTATAAAGATAAATATCTTAGACTGTGTGTAGTGTTATAAAGATAAATATCTTAGACTATGTGTAGTGTTATAAAATATCTTAGACTATGTGTAGTGTTATAAAGATAAATATCTTAGACTATGTGTAGTGTTATAAAGATAAATATCTTAGACTATGTGTAGTGTTATAAAGATAAATATCTTAGTGTTTTTAAGTTTTTGAGATTAATTGTCAGGAAAAGATTGTTTGAACTGCGGAAATGGTTTAAGAGGTCAACAAATGCATCTTCGTCAAAGTTGGAGAGTCGTTCCTCTAACTGACTAATGATTTAGTCAAGAAATTCAGGTAACTCAATAAAATTTAAAAAATCAAATCGCAATTACAAAAATAAAAACTGCACAGAAATAACATTTGAAACACTTTCAGAGCTTGCAATTAAAAATTCTTAGTCAGGGAAGACTGGCCTAATTTGTGGCTAGTTGACTGTGAGAAAAAGTAGCGCCTTAATGACCACCTCCTGGCTACCAATTGACCTGATTCCAATAGAAACTAATAAATTCCCTTTGCCACTTCGCGTTTGCTAATATGTCAAGGGCTTAAAAATAAGTGACCACTGCAATTTCTAATTTATTTCACATCTATTTTATGCAAAGGGATAGCTTCTCTAATTCTTACAACCCATTTGAGATAGCTGAGCCTATCCTGTCTTTCTAAAGCTTTGCTACTGAGTACTGTCCGGTCTCTAGCTACGACTGGCATCTAGTTGTTTGTTTAAAAGTTGTATTCTATCACGATCTCTCAAGAAACACACGCACATACAAATAACTTTCGCAGAACTTCTATAAATCTTTCTCGAAACCCCAAAGCAACCTTCTGTTGAACCCCTATAAATCTTTCTCGAAACCCCAAAGCAACCTTCTGTTGAACCCCTATAAATCTTTCTCGAAACCCCAAAGCAACCTTTTGTTGAACCCCTATAAATCTTTCTCGAAACCCAAAAGCAACCTTTTGTTGAACCCCTATAAATCTTTCTCGAAACCCAAAAGCAACCTTCTGTTGAACCCCTATAAATCTTTGTCGAAACCCCAAAGCAACCTTTTGTTGAACCCCTATACATCTTTCTCGAAACCCTACAGAATCATTTCGCCGAGCCCTTAGAAATATTTCTGGAAACCCCTACTAATCTTTCTTGAAACCACATAGAATTCCTTCACTGAACCTCGTGATATATTTCTTGAAAAACCCCAAAGAATCCTTTCACAGAACCCCTTTAATTGTTTCTTGAAACCAGAAACCACAGAGACATTTCGTGAAACCTTTAGAAACGTGTCTCTCCTTAGGTTACCGCTCAGAACCGGCTGAGAAATCCCGCATTGCATAAATGACGCCTTCAATTGATTTGACAACAAACCTTGTCTGTTCCCAGATACCTCGGGATAGCCTCCCTGGCAGGCTCCCTTCCTGACGACCCGTGTAGCGAAGTCCCAGGACTAGTTGACGAGCAGTTGCAGGTGTGTAAGGATAATCCGCAATCCCTGCTGTGTATCAGCGAGGGAGCAAAACGAGGCATCCTCGAGTGCCAGAGCCAGTTCCGCTTTGAGAGGTGGAACTGTAGTACACAGAGGAATGTCACCGTCTTCGGCAACGTGCTCAGAAAAGGTTGGAAGCATCATCGTGTGCCATGTCTAGTGGCGTTAATGATTATTTCATTTATTCTTCTTTTTCTGTTTCTTCCTCTTATACTTCTTCTTCTTCTTCTTCTTCTTCTTCTTCTTCTCCTCCTCCTTTCTCGTGCTATTCTTTATATTGTTATTACTATTAATCTTGTTATTCTGCTGCATATTTTTCTTGTCTTTCTTTTTTGTTGTTTTCCTCTTCTTTCTCTTTTTCTGACAATCCAAACAACCTTAAGTTATTCACACTTTTATTCCTGTCTTTTCACGAGCTTACCTTCAAACTAAGAACAGTACTCTACTCTACCTGCGCACATTCGGCATGCGTGTTTATCATGTTGTGCACTGACATGTGTTGGAGGATACTCTACCCTAGAAGCTGTAAAAGTTTGATCATTTCTTTGCCACATAAACACTGTTTTCTAAGCGGTCTGTCATGCTATCCCATAATTTTCCCATATGTATTGCTCAACTTGTTTCTGTATTATATCTTTCGTCATTTCATTGCTCACATTCTCATTCATGTCTTCTCCTTCTAAGAGGGAGTGTGAGTGGAAGGGATGTTAGAGTGCTTGCCCATCCAAGCAAAGAGGCCGTGTTGTATTCCGAGTTTCAAAATGTTGACGTTCACTTAGTCGTAAATGGAGACTTGAGTAACAGGCAGTGACGCAAGGGAGTGGGGGAGTGAGTGGGGACGGTAGATGATTAGCCCATATTAAATAGTTAGTTACTCATCGCAAGCGAAAATGGCAGCCTCAGACGACTTTGCCTTGATGATGTAACCTGTTCTATATTTGGATTATAGTGAGGAGAAGAGCTTGCGTTTGTCATAAACATCACTCTCTCGTCTCCAGCTGCCTTGAATCCATGGCAAGACGACTAGTCGAGATGACTAGAGGTAACCCAAGATACAGGCAGGCCGATCTTATTTACATTGAGACCAGGGGTCGCTTTAACCTTGTGGGATTTGACCCCCCCCCCCCCCCTCCCATCGTTTCCCCTCATCGCTTGAGGCGAGTGTTTTGTCTCTTGACTACAGCAGCCCTCGAAGCTGAAGTCAACCAAGTACAGTGATGTGTTGAGAATTTTCTCCCCGAGGGGTGTGTGTGCGCCTTGCCTTTACCTAACCTACTTATCTGAGCACGTTCATACCATGATGCGTGTCTTCTGCTTTTCTTAGCAGATCTTGATTTGTCAACATTAATTGCAATCAGTCAATCAATGAGTCAATCAGTCAATCAATGACTAAGAGGACGACGTGGGCTAGTGGTTAAGTGACACGGCTCACAAGCCGAAGGTGCTGGGTTCGATCACCATCACAGCACCGGCCCTTACCCCGGGGAAGCAAACCCTTAGAAAATGCAAGAGGAAGCAGACCCTACTTAAAATACATGCCGAAGTCGGATGTACTATGCCAACAGGCGCAAAATCAAAACTACAGTGCAACCAACACCGTCTTGAGGAATAGAGAAGTAAAGCGAACGCAAAACAAAACACAAAAATCAATGAGTCAATCCGTCAGTCAAGGAGTAAATCAAACCCGTTTCAGATCTTTGTGGAGCACAGGTCAGGTCTTCCTGTCCTGTGCCATTAGTTATGAATAAACATAAAAATGAGCAGTCGAGATAGCGCAGTGGTTAGTGCACTGGACTATCAGCCGAACGATCAACGTTCTCCTTTACTTTTGACTGACTTCTCCACATTTGTTGAGGATGTTGTGGTCTAAAGTTTCTGGAGGATGGGGTAGCGTGCTCCGTGCCCAACACTTGCAGTATGCTTGACAGGTTTAGTGTGCTCCTCTGCTTTGTCGTCATCTCGAGCTGAGGTAATCATTTGAACTAGTTAAAAATAACACTATACCTCGCCAATAAAACTCACGGATCTGTGTTCGTCAAGTAGATGTAAAAGTGTCTGCGTATGCTTCGTACCTGAGGCGTCCTGGGTTCACTCCCCAGTTGAGGCTGAAATGTTGCAGACTGCAACGGCTTCCGGGTCGACCCAGCCTTAAACGGGTACCGGTTCAGTCCGGGAAGTTAAAGCGACGAAGGAGAGGAGATGGCTACCGCCCTCATATAGCCGAGCCTTTGAAATGTGAGGTCGCTAACGCCTCACACTCCTACGGCAGTAATGCTATGGGTTACTTTACTTCATTTTTTTGTTCACACGAGAGGTGTTCAAATCAAACCGAGACTATGTTCTAGTTCTACCTAAAAGATTATAGCGTGCTAAAACTTCTATTATTAGTTACCGTGGGTCAGCCACAGGTGCTCCTAAGTGGCCTACTCACCGTGGGCCAGCCACAGGTGCTCCTAAGTGGCCTACTCACCGTGGGCCAGCCACATGTGCTCCTAAGTGGCCTACTCACCGTGGGCCAGCCACAGGTGCTCCTAAGTGGCCTACTCACCGTGGGCCAGCCACAGGTGCTCCTAAGTGGCCTACTCACCGTGAGCCAGCCACAGGTGCTCCTAAGTGGCCTACTCACCGTGAGCCAGCCACGGGTGCTCCTAAGTGGCCTACTCACCGTGGGCCAGCCACGGGTGCTCCTAAGTGGCCTACTCACCGTGGGCCAGCCACGGGTGCTCCTAAGTGGCCTACTCACCGTGGGCCAGCCACAGGTGCTCCTAAGTGGCCTACTCACCGTGGGCCAGCCACAGGTGCTCCTAAGTGGCCTACTCACCGCGGGCCAGCCACAGGTACTCCTAAGTGGCCTACTCACCGCGGGCCAGCCACAGGTGCTCCTAAGTGGCCTACTCACCGTGGGCCAGCCACAGGTGCTCCTAAGTGGCCTACTCACCGTGGGCCAGCCACAGGTGCTCCTAAGTGGCCTACTCACCGTGGGCCAGCCACGGGTGCTCCTAAGTGGCCTACTCACCGTGGGCCAGCCACGGGTGCTCCTAAGTGGCCTACTCACCGTGGGCCAGCCACGGGTGCTCCTAAGTGGCCTACTCACCGTGGGCCAGCCACGGGTGCTCCTAAGTGGCCTACTCACCGTGGGCCAGCCACGGGTGCTCCTAAGTGGCCTACTCACCGTGGGCCAGCCACGGGTGCTCCTAAGTGGCCTACTCACCGTGGGCCAGCCACGGGTGCTCCTAAGTGGCCTACTCACCGTGGGCCAGCCACGGGTGCTCCTAAGTGGCCTACTCACCGTGGGCCAGCCACGGGTGCTCATAAGTGGCCTACTCACCGTGGGCCAGCCACGGGTGCTCCTAAGTGGCCTACTCACCGTGGGCCAGCCACGGGTGCTTCTAAGTGGCCTAATTACCGTGGGCCAGCCACATGGCAGATAAATGAAAATAGCGGACAACACTGCTAATGCTTGCATTGAACAGCGTTATGTGATGCAGTTTCTTGTGACATAAGGCGTGAAACCTGAGGACATTTACACAAGACTGCAATCACCATACAGCCGCAGAAAGACATTTGAATGGTGTAAACGTTTTAGAGTAAGTGATGATTGGGGCCCTGGTGGCTCTCAACCCACCACAGTTATTCATGTGAATATCCAGATTGTGGTACGCCTTATCCTGGAAAATCGACGCATAATATATCGCGAAATTACACTAAAGGCACGTCTTTCTCTGGATATGGTGAAGACTACTGTTCATGAACATTTGTATTTTCGGAAAATTAGTGCACATTGGGTGCCAAGATAGTTTTTCGCTCATGGGTTCTTGTTTTGACCTCATTAAATGCCATATGCAGCAAATCGACTGGGAGGTATTGCCCCATCCACCTTACAGCCCAGACCTCGCTCCAAGTGATTTTCACTTGTTTGGACCATTGAAAGCACTGATGTCGAACTGAAACATGCTGTCCTGGATTTGGTTCAGACGTACTAACAGATCTTTATACCACAAAACTTTTCAAGCATTACATAAACGCAGGGATAAGTGCATAAGCGATGCAGGAAATTATATAGAAAAATAAATGGCAATTTAACAACTTGAAAAAAATTGTGTTCGGAACAAAAAAGTTCAGGTTTGACTTGAACGCCATTGTGTCTGTGTGTGTGTGTGTGTGTATGTGTATGTATA
The DNA here is from genome assembly GCA_036924085.1 of Ariolimax columbianus. NCBI lineage: Eukaryota > Metazoa > Mollusca > Gastropoda > Stylommatophora > Arionidae > Ariolimax > Ariolimax columbianus. The sequence continues at coordinate 9,312,553 of JAVGWX010000022.1, read as the reverse complement.
AATATATATATATATATATATATATATATATATATATATATATATATATATATATATAGCAGACGGTCTGTTTAGCACAGACTTTGCGCTTTTCCCCGCCTTTCTTCAAATGATTCTCTTTGAGATTTTAAAAATATCTCAGTACCTCCGAGATTTAAGAAAAAACATGTTAATCGCATGTCCGGTTTCAATTTCACTACTGATCACACAGTAACCGGCGTCTAGGGCGTTACGCAAAAACACAGTGCCTCGTAGGTCAACACCTGTGTAGTCATGAAAACGACGCCACGCATTCCAGACATTCCTATGTCGAGATTTGAGTGCATCGGCACTGGCTCAGTTGCTTTGTTCAATATTATAAGAACATGAATGGCTACTGACTATCAGTGCTCTACTCCCTCCGCTTTCTAACTTAAATAAAACATGTCTAAAATCATATCCCTAATAAACCTACACAGCTAAGATATGTTACATTGGCTAGAATCATAATTTGGTTAGATGTGTTGGCTAGAATCATAATTTGGTTAGATGTCTTGGCTAGAATCATAAATTGGTTAGATGTGTTGGCTAGAATCGTAATTTGATTAGATGGCTAGAATCATAATTTCATTAGATGTGTTGACTAGAATCATAATTTGGTTAGATGTGTTGGTTAGAATCATAATTTTATTAGATGTCTTGGCTAGAATCATAATTTGGTTAGATGTGTTGGCTAGAATCATAATTTGATTAGATGTCTTGGCTAGAATCATAATTTGGTTAGATGTCTTGGCTACAATCATAATTTGGTTAGATGTGTTAGCTAGAATCATAATTTGGTTAGATGTGTTGGCTAGAATCATAATTTGGTTAGATGTGTTGGCTAGAATCATAATTTGGTTAGATGTGTTGGCTAGAATCATAATTTGGTTAGATGTGTTAGCTAGAATCATAATTTGGTTAGATGTGTTGGCTAGAATCATAATTTGGTTAGATGTCTTGGCTAGAATCATAATTTGGTTAGATGTCTTGGCTAGAATCATAATTTGGTTAGATGTCTTGGCTAGAATCCTAATTTGGTTAGATGTTTAGCTAGAATCATAATTTGGTTAGATGTGTTGGGTAGAATCATAATTTGGTTAGATGTGTTGGCTAGAATCATAATTTGGTTAGATGTGTTGGCTAGAATCATAATTTGATTAGATGTCTTGGCTAGAATCATAATTTGGTTAGATGTCTTGGCTAGAATCATAATTTGGTTAGATGTTTAGCTAGAATGATAATTTGGTTAGATGTGTTGGTTAGAATCATAATTTGGTTAGATGTGTTGGCAAGAATCATAATTTGGTTAGATGGCTAGAATCATAATTTGGTTAGATGTGTTGACTAGAATCATAATTTGGTTAGATGTGTTGACTATAATCATAATTTGGTTAGATGTGTTGACTATAATCATAATTTGGTTAGATCTGTTGGCTAGAATCATAATTTGGTTAGATGTGTTGGCTAGAATCATAATTTGATGAGATGTCTTGGCTAGAATCATAATTTGATTAGATGGCTAGAATCATAATTTGGTTAGATGGCTAGAATCATAATTTGGTTAGATGTGTTGGCTAGAATCATAATTTGATGAGATGTCTTGGCTAGAATCATAATTTGGTTAGATGGCTAGAATCATAATTTGGTTAGATGGCTAGAATCATAATTTGGTTAGATGTGTTGGCTAGAATCATAATTTGGTTAGGTGTGTTGACTAGAATCATAATTTGGTTAGATGGCTAAAATCATAATTTGGTTAGATGTGTTGGCTAGAATCATAATTTGATGAGATGTCTTGGCTAGAATCATAATTTGGTTAGATGGCTAGAATCATAATTTGGTTAGATGGCTAGAATCATAATTTGGTTAGATGTGTTGGCTAGAATCATAATTTGGTTAGATGTGTTGACTAGAATCATAATTTGGTTAGATGTGTTGACTAGAATCATAATTTGGTTAGATGTGTTGGCTAGAATCATAATTTGGTTAGATGTGTTGGCTAGAATCATAATTTGGTTAGATGTGTTGGCTAGAATCATAATTTGGTTAGATGTCTTGGCTAGAATCATAATTTGGTTAGATGTCTTGGCTAGAATCATAATTTGGTTAGATGTTTAGCTAGAATGATAATTTGGTTAGATGCGTTGGCTAGAATCATAATTTGGTTAGATGTTTAGCTAGAATGATAATTTGTTTAGATGGCTAGAATCATAATTTGGTTAGATGTGTTGACTAGAATCATAATTTGGTTAGATGTGTTGACTATAATCATAATTTGGTTAGATGTGTTGACTATAATCATAATTTGGTTAGATGTGTTGGCTAGAATCATAATTTGGTTAGATGTGTTGGCTAGAATCATAATTTGATGAGATGTCTTGGCTAGAATCATAATTTGATTAGATGGCTAGAATCATAATTTGGTTAGATGGCTAGAATCATAATTTGGTTAGATGTGTTCGCTAGAATCATAATTTGATGAGATGTCTTGGCTAGAATCATAATTTGGTTAGATGGCTAGAATCATAATTTGGTTAGATGTGTTGGCTAGAATCATAATTTGGTTAGATGTGTTGACTAGAATCATAATTTGGTTAGATGGCTAGAATCATAATTTGGTTAGATGTGTTGGCTAGAATCATAATTTGATGAGATGTCTTGGCTAGAATCATAATTTGGTTAGATGGCTAGAATCATAATTTGGTTAGATGTGTTGGCTAGAATCATAATTTAGTTAGATGTGTTGACTAGAATCATAATTTGGTTAGATGTGTTGACTAGAATCATAATTTGGTTAGATGTGTTGGCTAGAATCATAATTTGGTTAGATGTGTTGGCTAGAATCATAATTTGGTTAGATGTGTTGGCTAGAATCATAATTTGGTTAGATGTCTTGGCTAGAATCATAATTTGGTTAGATGTCTTGGCTAGAATCATAATTTGGTTAGATGTTTAGCTAGAATGATAATTTGGTTAGATGTGTTGGCTAGAATCATAATTTGGTTAGATGTGTTGGCAAGAATCATAATTTGGTTAGATGGATAGAATCATAATTTGGTTAGATGTGTTGGATAGAATCATAATTTGGTTAGATGTGTTGACTATAATCATAATTTGGTTAGATGTGTTGACTATAATCATAATTTGGTTAGATGTGTTGGCTAGAATCATAATTTGGTTAGATGTGTTGGCTAGAATCATAATTTGATGAGATGTCTTGGCTAGAATCATAATTTGATTAGATGGCTAGAATCTTAATTTGGTTAGATGGCTAGAATCATAATTTGGTTAGATGTGTTGGCTAGAATCATAATTTGATGAGATACCTTGGCTAGAATCATAATTTGGTTAGATGGCTAGAATCATAATTTGGTTAGATGGCTAGAATCATAATTTGGTTAGATGTGTTGACTAGAATCATAATTTGGTTAGATGGCTAGAATCATAATTTGGTTAGATGTGTTGGCTAGAATCATAATTTGATGAGATGTCTTGGCTAGAATCATAATTTGGTTAGATGGCTAGAATCATAATTTGGTTAGATGGCTAGAATCATAATTTGGTTAGATGTGTTGGCTAGAATCATAATTTGGTTAGATGTGTTGATTAGAATCATAATTTGGTTAGATGTGTTGACTAGAATGATAATTTGGTTAGATGTGTTGGCTAGAATCATAATTTGGTTAGATGTTTTGGCTAGAATCATAATTTGGTTAGATGTGTTGGCTAGAATCATAATTTGGTTAGATGTTTAGCTAGAATGATAATTTTGTTAGATGTGTTGGCTAGAATCATAATTTGGTTAGATGTCTTGGCTAGAATCATAATTTGGTTAGATGGCTAGAATCATAATTTGGTTAGATGTGTTGACTAGAATCATAATTTGGTTAGATGTGTTGACTATAATCATAATTTGGTTAGGTGTGTTGACTATAATCATAATTTGGTTAGATGTGTTGGCTAGAATCATAATTTGGTTAGATGTGTTGGCTAAAATCATAATTTGATGAGATGTCTTGGCTAGAATCATAATTTGATTACATGGCTAGAATCATAATTTGGTTAGATGGCTAGAATCAGATTTGGTTAGATGTGTTGGCTAGAATCATAATTTGATGAGATGTCTTGGCTAGAATCATAATTTGGTTAGATGGCTAGAATCATAATTTGGTTAGATGGCTAGAATAATAATTTGGTTAGATGGCTAGAATCATAATTTGGTTAGATGTGTTGACTAGAATCATAATTTGGTTAGATGTGTTGACTAGAATCATAATTTGGTTAGATGTGTTGGCTAGAATCATAATTTGGTTAGATATGTTGGCTAGAATCATAATTTGGTTAGATGTGTTGGCTAGAATCATAATTTGGTTAGATGTGTTGGCTAGAATCATAATTTGATGAGATGTCTTGGCTAGAATCATAATTTAATGAGATGTCTTGGCTAGAATCATAATTTGGTTAGATGTGTTGGCTAGAATCATAATTTGGTTAGATGGCTAGAATCATAATTTGGTTAGATGTGTTGGCTAGAATCATAATTTGGTTAGATGTCTTGGCTAGAGTCATAATTTGGTTAGATGTGTTGGCTAGAATCATATTTTGGTTAGATGGCTAGAATCATAATTTGGTTAGATTTGTTGGCTAAAATCATAATTTTATTAGATGTATTGGCTAGAATCATAATTTTAATATATTTCTTGGCTAGAATCATAATTTGGTTAGATGTGTTGGCTAGAATCATAATTATGTTAGATGTGCTGGCTAGAATCATAATTTGGTTAGATGTGTTGGCTAGAATCATAAATTGATGAGATGTCTTGGCTAGAATCATAATTTGATTAGATGTCTTGGCTAGAATCATAATTTAGTTAGATGTGTTGGCTAGAATCATAATGTGGTTAGATGTTTAGCTAGAATCATAATTTGGTTAGATGTGTTGGCTAGAATCATAATTTGGTTAGATGTGTTGGCTAGAATCATAATTTGGTTAGATGTGTTGGCTAGAATCATAATTTGGTTAGATGTCTTGGCTAGAATCATAATTTGGTTAGATGTCTTGGCTAGAATCATAATTTGGTTAGATGTCTTGGCTAGAATCATAATTTGGTTAGATGTTTAGCTAGAATGATAATTTGGTTAGATGGCTAGAATCATAATTTGGTTAGATGTGTTGACTAGAATCATAATTTGGTTAGATGTGTTGACTATAATCATAATTTGGTTAGATGTGTTGACTATAATCATAATTTGGTTAGATGTGTTGGCTAGAATCATAATTTGGTTAGATGTGTTGGCTAGAATCATAATTTGATGAGATGTCTTGGCTAGAATCATAATTTGATTAGATGGCTAGAATCATAATTTGGTTAGATGGCTAGAATCATAATTTGGTTAGATGTGTTGGCTAGAATCATAATTTGATGAGATGTCTTGGCTAGGATCATAATTTGGTTAGATGGCTAGAATCATAATTTGGTTAGATGGCTAGAATCATAATTTGGTTAGATGTGTTGGCTAGAATCACAATTTGGTTAGATGTGTTGACTAGAATCATAATTTGGTTAGATGGCTAGAATCATAATTTGGTTAGATGTGTTGGCTAGAATCATAATTTGATGAGATGTCTTGGCTAGAATCATAATTTGGTTAGATGGCTAGAATCATAATTTGGTTAGATGGCTAGAATCATAATTTGGTTAGATGTGTTGGCTAGAATCATAATTTGGTTAGATGTGCTGGCTAGAATCATAATTTGGTTAGATGTGTTGGCTAGAATCATAAATTGATGAGATGTCTTGGCTAGAATCATAATTTGATTAGATGTCTTGGCTAGAATCATAATTTAGTTAGATGTGTTGGCTAGAATCATAATGTGGTTAGATGTTTAGCTAGAATCATAATTTGGTTAGATGTGTTGGCTAGAATCATAATTTGGTTAGATGTGTTGGCTAGAATCATAATTTGGTTAGATGTGTTGGCTAGAATCATAATTTGGTTAGATGTCTTGGCTAGAATCATAATTTGGTTAGATGTCTTGGCTAGAATCATAATTTGGTTAGATGTGTTGACTAGAATCATAATTTGGTTAGATGTGTTGACTATAATCATAATTTGGTTAGATGTGTTGACTATAATCATAATTTGGTTAGATGTGTTGGCTAGAATCATAATTTGGTTAGATGTGTTGGCTAGAATCATAATTTGATGAGATGTCTTGGCTAGAATCATAATTTGATTAGATGGCTAGAATCTTAATTTGGTTAGATGGCTAGAATCATAATTTGGTTAGATGTGTTGGCTAGAATCATAATTTGATGAGATGTCTTGGCTAGAATCATAATTTGGTTAGATGGCTAGAATCATAATTTGGTTAGATGGCTAGAATCATAATTTGGTTAGATGTGTTGACTAGAATCATAATTTGGTTAGATGGCTAGAATCATAATTTGGTTAGATGTGTTGGCTAGAATCATAATTTGATGAGATGTCTTGGCTAGAATCATAATTTGGTTAGATGGCTAGAATCATAATTTGGTTAGATGGCTAGAATCATAATTTGGTTAGATGTGTTGGCTAGAATCATAATTTGGTTAGATGTGTTGATTAGAATCATAATTTGGTTAGATGTGTTGACTAGAATGATAATTTGGTTAGATGTGTTGGCTAGAATCATAATTTGGTTAGATGTTTTGGCTAGAATCATAATTTGGTTAGATGTGTTGGCTAGAATCATAATTTGGTTAGATGTTTAGCTAGAATGATAATTTTGTTAGATGTGTTGGCTAGAATCATAATTTGGTTAGATGTGTTGGCAAGAATCATAATTTGGTTAGATGGCTAGAATCATAATTTGGTTAGATGTGTTGACTAGAATCATAATTTGGTTAGATGTGTTGACTATAATCATAATTTGGTTAGGTGTGTTGACTATAATCATAATTTGGTTAGATGTGTTGGCTAGAATCATAATTTGGTTAGATGTGTTGGCTAAAATCATAATTTGATGAGATGTCTTGGCTAGAATCATAATTTGATTAGATGGCTAGAATCATAATTTGGTTAGATGGCTAGAATCAGATTTGGTTAGATGTGTTGGCTAGAATCATAATTTGATGAGATGTCTTGGCTAGAATCATAATTTGGTTAGATGGCTAGAATCATAATTTGGTTAGATGGCTAGAATAATAATTTGGTTAGATGGCTAGAATCATAATTTGGTTAGATGTGTTGACTAGAATCATAATTTGGTTAGATGTGTTGACTAGAATCATAATTTGGTTAGATGTGTTGGCTAGAATCATAATTTGGTTAGATATGTTGGCTAGAATCATAATTTGGTTAGATGTGTTGGCTAGAATCATAATTTGGTTAGATGTGTTGGCTAGAATCATAATTTGATGAGATGTCTTGGCTAGAATCATAATTTAATGAGATGTCTTGGCTAGAATCATAATTTGGTTAGATGTGTTGGCTAGAATCATAATTTGGTTAGATGGCTAGAATCATAATTTGGTTAGATGTGTTGGCTAGAATCATAATTTGGTTAGATGTCTTGGCTAGAGTCATAATTTGGTTAGATGTGTTGGCTAGAATCATATTTTGGTTAGATGGCTAGAATCATAATTTGGTTAGATTTGTTGGCTAAAATCATAATTTTATTAGATGTATTGGCTAGAATCATAATTTTAATATATTTCTTGGCTAGAATCATAATTTGGTTAGATGTGTTGGCTAGAATCATAATTATGTTAGATGTGCTGGCTAGAATCATAATTTGGTTAGATGTGTTGGCTAGAATCATAAATTGATGAGATGTCTTGGCTAGAATCATAATTTGATTAGATGTCTTGGCTAGAATCATAATTTAGTTAGATGTGTTGGCTAGAATCATAATGTGGTTAGATGTTTAGCTAGAATCATAATTTGGTTAGATGTGTTGGCTAGAATCATAATTTGGTTAGATGTGTTGGCTAGAATCATAATTTGGTTAGATGTGTTGGCTAGAATCATAATTTGGTTAGATGTCTTGGCTAGAATCATAATTTGGTTAGATGTCTTGGCTAGAATCATAATTTGGTTAGATGTCTTGGCTAGAATCATAATTTGGTTAGATGTTTAGCTAGAATGATAATTTGGTTAGATGGCTAGAATCATAATTTGGTTAGATGTGTTGACTAGAATCATAATTTGGTTAGATGTGTTGACTATAATCATAATTTGGTTAGATGTGTTGACTATAATCATAATTTGGTTAGATGTGTTGGCTAGAATCATAATTTGGTTAGATGTGTTGGCTAGAATCATAATTTGATGAGATGTCTTGGCTAGAATCATAATTTGATTAGATGGCTAGAATCATAATTTGGTTAGATGGCTAGAATCATAATTTGGTTAGATGTGTTGGCTAGAATCATAATTTGATGAGATGTCTTGGCTAGAATCATAATTTGGTTAGATGGCTAGAATCATAATTTGGTTAGATGGCTAGAATCATAATTTGGTTAGATGTGTTGGCTAGAATCACAATTTGGTTAGATGTGTTGACTAGAATCATAATTTGGTTAGATGGCTAGAATCATAATTTGGTTAGATGTGTTGGCTAGAATCATAATTTGATGAGATGTCTTGGCTAGAATCATAATTTGGTTAGATGGCTAGAATCATAATTTGGTTAGATGGCTAGAATCATAATTTGGTTAGATGTGTTGGCTAGAATCATAATTTGGTTAGATGTGCTGGCTAGAATCATAATTTGGTTAGATGTGTTGGCTAGAATCATAAATTGATGAGATGTCTTGGCTAGAATCATAATTTGATTAGATGTCTTGGCTAGAATCATAATTTAGTTAGATGTGTTGGCTAGAATCATAATGTGGTTAGATGTTTAGCTAGAATCATAATTTGGTTAGATGTGTTGGCTAGAATCATAATTTGGTTAGATGTGTTGGCTAGAATCATAATTTGGTTAGATGTGTTGGCTAGAATCATAATTTGGTTAGATGTCTTGGCTAGAATCATAATTTGGTTAGATGTCTTGGCTAGAATCATAATTTGGTTAGATGTGTTGACTAGAATCATAATTTGGTTAGATGTGTTGGCTAGAATCATAATTTGGTTAGATATGTTGGCTAGAATCATAATTTGGTTAGATGTCTTGGCTAGAATCATAATTTGGTTAGATGTCTTGGCTAGAATCATAATTTGGTTAGATGTTTAGCTAGAATGATAATTTGGTTAGATGGCTAGAATCATAATTTGGTTAGATGTGTTGACTAGAACCATAATTTGGTTAGATGTGTTGACTATAATCATAATTTGGTTAGATGTGTTGACTATAATCATAATTTGGTTAGATGTGTTGGCTAGAATCATAATTTGGTTAGATGTGTTGGCTAGAATCATAATTTGATGAGATGTCTTGGCTAGAATCATAATTTGATTAGATGGCTAGAATCATAATTTGGTTAGATGGCTAGAATCATAATTTGGTTAGATGTGTTGGCTAGAATCATAATTTGATGAGATGTCTTGGCTAGAATCATAATTTGGTTAGATGGCTAGAATCATAATTTGGTTAGATGGCTAGAATCATAATTTGGTTAGATGTGTTGGCTAGAATCACAATTTGGTTAGATGTGTTGACTAGAATCATAATTTGGTTAGATGGCTAGAATCATAATTTGGTTAGATGTGTTGGCTAGAATCATAATTTGATGAGATGTCTTGGCTAGAATCATAATTTGGTTAGATGGCTAGAATCATAATTTGGTTAGATGGCTAGAATCATAATTTGGTTAGATGTGTTGGCTAGAATCATAATTTGGTTAGATGTGTTGACTAGAATCATAATTTGGTTAGATGTGTTGACTAGAATCATAATTTGGTTAGATGTGTTGACTAGAATCATAATTTGGTTAGATGGCTAGAATCATAATTTGGTTAGATGTGTTGGCTAGAATCATAATTTGATGAGATGTCTTGGCTAGAATCATAATTTGGTTAGATGGCTAGAATCATAATTTGGTTAGATGGCTAGAATCATAATTTGGTTAGATGTGTTGGCTAGAATCATAATTTGGTTAGATGTGTTGATTAGAATCATAATTTGGTTAGATGTGTTGACTAGAATCATAATTTGGTTAGATGTTTTGGCTAGAATCATAATTTGGTTAGATGTGTTGGCTAGAATCATAATTTGGTTAGATGTTTAGCTAGAATGATAATTTTGTTAGATGTGTTGGCTAGAATCATAATTTGGTTAGATGTGTTGGCAAGTATCATAATTTGGTTAGATGGCTAGAATCATAATTTGGTTAGATGTGTTGACTAGAATCATAATTTGGTTAGATGTGTTGACTATAATCATAATTTGGTTAGGTGTGTTGACTATAATCATAATTTGGTTAGATGTGTTGGCTAGAATCATAATTTGGTTAGATGTGTTGGCTAGAATCATAATTTGATGAGATGTCTTTGCTAGAATCATAACTTGATTAGATGGCTAGAATCATAATTTGGTTAGATGGCTAGAATCATAATTTGGTTAGATGTGTTGGCTAGAATCATAATTTGATGAGATGTCTTGGCTAGAATCATAATTTGGTTAGATGGCTAGAATCATAATTTGGTTAGATGGCTAGAATAATAATTTGGTTAGATGGCTAGAATCATAATTTGGTTAGATGTGTTGACTAGAATCATAATTTGGTTAGATGTGTTGACTAGAATCATAATTTGGTTAGATGTGTTGGCTAGAATCATAATTTGGTTAGATATGTTGGCTAGAATCATAATTTGGTTAGATGTGTTGGCTAGAATCATAATTTGGTTAGATGTGTTGGCTAGAATCATAATTTGATGAGATGTCTTGGCTAGAATCATAATTTAATGAGATGTTATGGCTAGAATCATAATTTGGTTAGATGTGTTGGCTAGAATCATAATTTGGTTAGATGGCTAGAATCATAATTTGGTTAGATGTGTTGGCTAGAATCATAATTTGGTTAGATGTCTTGGCTAGAGTCATAATTTGGTTAGATGTGTTGGCTAGAATCATATTTTGGTTAGATGGCTAGAATCATAATTTGGTTAGATTTGTTGGCTAAAATCATAATTTTATTAGATGTATTGGCTAGAATCATAATTTTAATATATTTCTTGGCTAGAATCATAATTTGGTTAGATGTGTTGGCTAGAATCATAATTTGATTAGATGTGCTGGCTAGAATCATAATTTGGTTAGATGTGTTGGCTTGAATCATAAATTGATGAGATGTCTTGGCTAGAATCATAATTTGATTAGATGTCTTGGCTACAATCATAATTTGGTTAGATGTGTTGGCTAGAATCATAATGTGGTTAGATGTTTAGCTAGAATCATAATTTGGTTAGATGTGTTGGCTAGAATCATAATTTGGTTAAATGTGTTGGCTAGAATCATAATTTGGTTAGATGTGTTGGCTAGAATCATAATTTGGTTAGATGTCTTGGCTAGAATCATAATTTGGTTAGATGTCTTGGCTAGAATCATAATTTGGTTAGATGTGTTGACTAGAATCATAATTTGATGAGATGTCTTGGCTAGAATCATAATTTGGTTAGATGGCTAGAATCATAATTTGGTTAGATGGCTAGAATCATAATTTGGTTAGATGTGTTGGCTAGAATCACAATTTGGTTAGATGTGTTGACTAGAATCATAATTTGGTTAGATGGCTAGAATCATAATTTGGTTAGATGTGTTGGCTAGAATCATAATTTGATGAGATGTCTTGGCTAGAATCATAATTTGATTAGATGGCTAGAATCATAATTTGGTTAGATGGCTAGAATCATAATTTGGTTAGATGTGTTGGCTAGAATCATAATTTGATGAGATGTCTTGGCTAGAATCATAATTTGGTTAGATGGCTAGAATCATAATTTGGTTAGATGGCTAGAATCATAATTTGGTTAGATGTGTTGGCTAGAATCACAATTTGGTTAGATGTGTTGACTAGAATCATAATTTGGTTAGATGGCTAGAATCATAATTTGGTTAGATGTGTTGGCTAGAATCATAATTTGATGAGATGTCTTGGCTAGAATCATAATTTGGTTAGATGGCTAGAATCATAATTTGGTTAGATGGCTAGAATCATAATTTGGTTAGATGTGTTGGCTAGAATCATAATTTGGTTAGATGTGTTGACTAGAATCATAATTTGGTTAGATGTGTTGACTAGAATCATAATTTGGTTAGATGTGTTGACTAGAATCATAATTTGGTTAGATGGCTAGAATCATAATTTGGTTAGATGTGTTGGCTAGAATCATAATTTGATGAGATGTCTTGGCTAGAATCATAATTTGGTTAGATGGCTAGAATCATAATTTGGTTAGATGGCTAGAATCATAATTTGGTTAGATGTGTTGGCTAGAATCATAATTTGGTTAGATGTGTTGATTAGAATCATAATTTGGTTAGATGTGTTGACTAGAATCATAATTTGGTTAGATGTTTTGGCTAGAATCATAATTTGGTTAGATGTGTTGGCTAGAATCATAATTTGGTTAGATGTTTAGCTAGAATGATAATTTTGTTAGATGTGTTGGCTAGAATCATAATTTGATGAGATGTCTTGGCTAGAATCATAATTTGGTTAGATGGCTAGAATCATAATTTGGTTAGATGTGTTGACTAGAATCATAATTTGGTTAGATGTGTTGACTATAATCATAATTTGGTTAGGTGTGTTGACTATAATCATAATTTGGTTAGATGTGTTGGCTAGAATCATAATTTGGTTAGATGTGTTGGCTAGAATCATAATTTGATGAGATGTCTTGGCTAGAATCATAACTTGATTAGATGGCTAGAATCATAATTTGGTTAGATGGCTAGAATCATAATTTGGTTAGATGTGTTGGCTAGAATCATAATTTGATGAGATGTCTTGGCTAGAATCATAATTTGGTTAGATGGCTAGAATCATAATTTGGTTAGATGGCTAGAATAATAATTTGGTTAGATGGCTAGAATCATAATTTGGTTAGATGTGTTGACTAGAATCATAATTTGGTTAGATGTGTTGACTAGAATCATAATTTGGTTAGATGTGTTGGCTAGAATCATAATTTGGTTAGATATGTTGGCTAGAATCATAATTTGGTTAGATGTGTTGGCTAGAATCATAATTTGGTTACATGTGTTGGCTAGAATCATAATTTGATGAGATGTCTTGGCTAGAATCATAATTTAATGAGATGTTATGGCTAGAATCATAATTTGGTTAGATGTGTTGGCTAGAATCATAATTTGGTTAGATGGCTAGAATCATAATTTGGTTAGATGTGTTGGCTAGAATCATAATTTGGTTAGATGTCTTGGCTAGAGTCATAATTTGGTTAGATGTGTTGGCTAGAATCATATTTAGGTTAGATGGCTAGAATCATAATTTGGTTAGATTTGTTGGCTAAAATCATAATTTTATTAGATGTATTGGCTAGAATCATAATTTTAATATATTTCTTGGCTAGAATCATAATTTGGTTAGATGTGTTGGCTAGAATCATAATTTGGTTAGATGTGCTGGCTAGAATCATAATTTGGTTAGATGTGTTGGCTTGAATCATAAATTGATGAGATGTCTTGGCTAGAATCATAATTTGATTAGATGTCTTGGCTACAATCATAATTTGGTTAGATGTGTTGGCTAGAATCATAATGTGGTTAGATGTTTAGCTAGAATCATAATTTGGTTAGATGTGTTGGCTAGAATCATAATTTGGTTAAATGTGTTGGCTAGAATCATAATTTGGTTAGATGTGTTGGCTAGAATCATAATTTGGTTAGATGTCTTGGCTAGAATCATAATTTGGTTAGATGTCTTGGCTAGAATCATAATTTGGTTAGATGTGTTGACTAGAATCATAATTTGATGAGATGTCTTGGCTAGAATCATAATTTGGTTAGATGGCTAGAATCATAATTTGGTTAGATGGCTAGAATCATAATTTGGTTAGATGTGTTGGCTAGAATCACAATTTGGTTAGATGTGTTGACTAGAATCATAATTTGATGAGATGTCTTGGCTAGAATCATAATTTGGTTAGATGGCTAGAATCATAATTTGGTTAGATGGCTAGAATCATAATTTGGTTAGATGTCTTGGCTAGAATCATAATTTGGTTAGATGTTTAGCTAGAATCATAATTTGGTTAGATGTGTTGGCTAGAATCATAATTTGGTTAGATGTGTTGGATAGAATCATAATTTGGTTAGATGTGTTGGCTAGAATCATAATTTGGTTAGATGTGTTGGCTAGAATCATAATTTGGTTAGATGTGTTGGCTAGAATCATAATTTGGTTAGATGTGTTGACTAGAATCATAATTTGGTTAGATGTGTTGGCTAGAATCATAATTTGGTTAGATGTGTTGGCTAGAATCATAATTTAGTTAGATGTGTTGGCTAGAATCATAATTTGGTTAGATGTTTAGCTAGACTCATAATTTGGTTAGATGTGTTGGCTAGAATCATAATTTGGTTATATGTCTCTGCTAGAATCATAATTTGGTTAGATGTGTTGGCTAGAATCATAATTTGGTTAGATGTGTTGGCTAGAATCATAATTTGGTTAGATGTGTTGGCTAGAATCATAATTTGGTTAGATGGCTAGAATCTTAATTTGGTTAGATGTGTTTGCTGGAATCATATTTTGGTTAGATGTGTTGGCTAGAATAATATTTGGTTAGATGTGTTGGCTAGAATCATAATTTTATTAGATGTATTGGCTAGAATCATAATTTGGTTAGATGTCTTGGCTAGAATCATAATTTTTTTAGATGTGTGGCTAGAATCATAATTTGGTTAGATGTGTTGGCTAGAATCATAATTTGGTTAGATGTGTTGGCTAGAATCATAATTTGATGAGATGTCTTGGCTAGAATCATAATTTGGTTAGATGTCTTGGCTAGAATCATAATTCGGTTACGTTTGTTGGCTAGAATCATAATTCGGTTACATTTGTTGGCTAGAATCATAATTCGGTTACATTTGTTGGCTAGAATATGAATGACTCGTGACTTGCGATGAGATTTGTAAGTGATTCCCACAATAGTTGACGAATTTTAAATTGCGCGTTTTGGGACTTTACAAATTGTATGTTGGTGCATTTGCGAATGAGACAGAAAGCGAGGAACAGAAATAGATACATTAAATATGGTGAGACGGACAGAGCGAGCGAGAGCAAGAGAGAGAGAGAGAGAGAGAGAGAGAGAGAGAGAGAGAGAGAGAGAGAGAGAGAGAGAGAGAGAGAGAGAGAGAGAGAGAGACGGAAAGACTTGCGACTATTGGTTGTAATACTACTATAAGAGATCCAATTATTGCTCATTTGAAAATATTTTGTTACAATTTGAAACTTTTTTGTTGTCAAATATTTTATGTAGGTGGGCGATATAGTTCCCTACCATTGGTATAATTGTGTGTGCATTACATTTTTGTTTATGAGTTGAGATAGCCAAGGCTGTTGTGTATGACTCAACCTGTTTTCGCTATTTGAGATTTTTCAATTTCCTGGGACTTTATTCTCTTTTTTGTTTTGTAATGTTTTTGTTTCTGTTTGGCCCACTGACGAATTCTTAACGACAATTGATTAAACTATCGGAGACCATAAAAGGCCATTGGCTGAAACTGCGCATTAATATGTATCAGATTTGACAGGAAGAGAAATAGTTTAACGATAGGCCATAAAAACATGGCCATTATGCTGCTCGTTAATCTCGAATTGGCTGGAAGTTTCTTTTTTTTCATGCGTCAGCTGGCGATAGTGTTTGTTAGAAGAACTGATGAGTTATGAAGTAGTTAAAGATTTGGGTGACAAATCTAATTCAACAACGATGTGCCGTAAAATGTCGGTGACTGACATTGGTGACATGTCGGTGACGGTTGGTAACATATTGGTGAGCAATCATAAGATACATCTGCAGCAGTCCGTCAACAAACATTGTTAATCTTTGTCTGCACATGTTAATCCGACTGGCACGGGCGAGCGCAACCTGCTTTCCCTTTCTAACAAGGAAACACAGCACCATTCAGGGCAAAGTTCTTTTAGCGATGTACACGATTAGATGCTGAAAATGTTATCATGGCTATTATGCGGTAATATAACCAAAAAGATCTCGTGTCTGTGGATGAAAGACCGTACCTTTGTCAGAAACAGAAGGTAAAATCCTAAACAACCAAATTTGCTAGTCTCCATTTTACTTCAGTGTCAGGTGAGAAATACTGATAGTCTAATTTTGCGTCAGGGTCAGGCGTGGTTTGAAGAGAAGATACCTGGTGATTGGCAAAAAAGCCGTGGTGGTACCTATTTGGAAATACAAGGGCAGCAAGAAAGAATGCAGTTCTTATAGGAGCGTATCCCTTCTTAGCCACGTTGGAAAAATGTTCGCACGGTTTCTTGAGCAACGAGTTGGAGCTATTGTGGAGTAGCTGGTCAGTACTTCACAATCAGGGAAAGCAGAGGATGTAAGGAAGCTCCGACAGTTAAGTGAGAAACCATAGAATACAACAATAAACTCAACGTGGTCTTCATTGATCAAGAAAGAGAATTTGACTGGGAGATTCGATCTGGGGTATGGGAGGTAATGGAGGGATGTGGTGGGGGGGGGGGGTCAACTGGTGGAGGGATGTGGTGGGGAGGGTCAACTGCTGGAGGGATGTGGTGGGGAGGGTCAACTGCTGGAGGGATGTGGTGGGGAGGGTCAACTACTGGAAGGATGTGGTGGGGAGAGTCAACTACTGGAGGGTCAACTACTGGAGGGTCAACTACTGGAGGGATGTGCTGGGGAGGGCCAACAACTGAAGGGATGTGGTGGGGAGGGTCAACTACTGGAGGGATGTGGTGGGGAGAGTCAACTACTGGAGGGTCAACTACTGGAGGGTCAACTACTGGAGGGTCAACTACTGGAGGGTCAACTACTGGAGGGTCAACTACTGGAGGGATGTGCTGGGGAGGGCCAACAACTGAAGGGATGTGGTGGGGAGGGTCAACTACTGGAGGGATGTGGTGGGGAGAGTCAACTACTGGAGGGTCAGCTACTGGAGGGTCAACTACTGGGGGGTCAACTACTGGGGGGTCAACTACTGGGGGTCAACTACTGGGGGGATGTGGTGGGGAGGGTCAACTACTGGAGGTATGTGGTGGGGAGGGTCAACTACTGGAGGTATGTGGTGGGGAGGGTCAACTACTGGAGGGTCAACTACTGTGGGGTCAACTACTGGGGGTCAACTACTGAGGGGTCAACTACTGGAGGGCCAACTACTGGGGGGATGTGGTGTGGAGGGTCAACTACTGGGGGGTCAACTACTTTTGGGATGTGGTGTGGAGGGTCAACTACTGGGGGGATGTGGTGTGGCGAGTCAACTACTGGGGGGGGGGGTCAACTACTGGAGGGATATGGTGTGGGGGGGGGGGGGGGTCAACTACTGGAGAGTCAACTACTGGGCGGTCAACTACTGGAGGGATATGGTGGGGGGGGGGGGTCAACTTCTTGAGGGTCAACTACTACAGGGCCGACTACTGGAGAAATCTGGTGTGGAGGGTCAACTACTGGAGGGATCTGGTGTAGAAGGTCAACTACTGGAGGGTCAACTACTCGGGGGTCAACTACTGCAGGGCCGACTACTGGAGAAATCTGGTGTGGAGGGTCAACTACTGGAGGGATCTGGTGTGGAGGGTAACTACTGGAGGGATCTGTTGTGGAAGGTCAACTACTGGAGGGTCAACTACTGGAGGGATATGGTGTGGATGGTCAACTACTGGAGGGATATGGTGTGGAGGGTCAACTACTGGACGGTCAACTACTGGATGACATTCGTACCTTGTGTAAGTAAACAGTCAAGGTTCAGTAGAATCTAATGCAGGTATGACAAATTGGTTTCCAGTGCTGAGTGATTTTCTAGAGGGCTGTGTTCTGTCTCCAGAATTTGTTCATAATTTACGTGGATAAAATAACACAGCTGGCTAATCTTCATGAAGAGTCCATCAATGACACAGCTGGCTAACCCTCATGAAATGTCCATCAATAACACAACTTGCTAACCCTCATGAAATGTCCATCAATAACACAGCTGGCTAACCTTCATGAAGTCCATCAATGACACAGCAGGCTAACCCCCATGAAGAGTCCATCAATGACACAGCAGGCTAACCCTCATGAAGAGTCCCTGGATGAACTGCTGTTTGCTGATGATCATGTCATCATTTACCAAAATGAAGAAGACCTACACCACCACCTGAACTTACTCCATTTCGCTTGTAACAAATATGTCATGTAGATCAATACAGTCAAGACAGAGACTATGTTGATTTAACATGAACAATTCCAGAGAAGTTTCCACATCAGTGACAAAAGCATCAAGCAAGTACGGAAGCTCAAATACTTAGGTTCATGTCAAGGCTCGAGTCTTGAGCTAGTCACCTGCCCAAATGTTCATGTCAAGGTTTGAGTCTTGAGGTAGTCGCCTGCCCAAATGTTCATGTCAAGGTTCAAGTCTTGAGGTAGTCGCCTGCCCCTGTGTTAGTGTCAACGCTCGAGTCTTCCATTCAGAATGTCATTTGTTAGAAGAAATGCAACTGAACACTGTTTGGCTTCAAACTTGGCCCTGTTTCCCTGTTTCTCACTGATGACTTCTAACTTTGGCCCTGTTTCTCACTGATGGCTTCTAACTTTGGCCCTGCTTCCCTGTTTCTCACTGTTGGCTTCTGGATTGGCCCTGTTTCCCTGTTTCTCACTGTTGGCTTCTAGCTTTGGCCCTGTTTCCCTGTTTCTCACGGTTGGCTTCTAGCTTTGGCCCTGTTTCTCACTATTGGCTTCTAGCTTTGGCCCTGTTTCTCACTGTTGGCTTCTAACTTTGGCCCTGTTTCTCACTGTTGGCTTCTAACTTTGGCCCTGTTTCTCACTGTTGGCTTCTAACTTTCAACCTGTTTCTTACTGTTGGCTTCTAACTTTGGCCCTGTTTCTCACTGTTGGCTTCTAAATTTGGCCCTGTTTCTCACTGTTGGCTTCTAACTTTGACCCTGTTTCTCACTGTTGATTTCTAACTTTGGTCCTGTTTATCGCTGTTGGCTTCTAGCTTTGGCCCTGTTTCCCTGTTTATCACTGTTGGCTTCTAACTTTGGCCCTGTTTCTCACTGTTGGCTTCTGGCTTTGGCCCTTATTCTCACTGTTGGCTTCTAGCTTTGGCCCTGTTTCCCTGTTTCTCACTGTTGGCTTCTAGCTTTGGCCCTGTTTCTCACTGTTGGCTTTTAGCTTTGGCCCTATTTCCCTGTTTCTCACTGTTGGCTTCTAACTTTGGCCCTGTTTCTCACTGTTGGCTTCTAACTTTGGCCCTGTTTCCCTGTTTCTCATTGTTGGCTTTTAGCTTTGGCCCTGTTTCTCACTGTTGGCTTCTAGCTTTGGCCCTGTTTCCCTGTTTCTCACTGTTGGCTTTTAGCTTTGGCCCTGTTTCCCTATTTTTCACTGTTGGCTTCTAGCTTTGGCCCTGTTTCCCGGTTTCTCACTGTTGGCTTCTAGCTTTAGCCCTGTTTCCCTTTTTCTCACCTTTGGCTTTTAACTTTGGCCCTGTTTCTCACTGTTGGCTTCTAGTTTTGTCCATGTTTACCTGTTTCTCACTGTTGGCTTCTAGCTTTGGCCCTGTTTCCCCGTTTCTCACTGGTGGCTTCTAACTTTGGCCCTGCTTCCATGTTTCTCACTGTTGGCTTTTAACTTTGGCCCTGTTTCCCTGTTTCTCACTGTTGGCTTTTAGCTTTGGCCCTGTTTCCCTATTTTTCACTGTTGGCTTCTAGCTTTGGCCCTGTTTCCCGGTTTCTCACTGTTGGCTTCTAGCTTTAGCCCTGTTTCCCTTTTTCTCACCTCTGGCTTTTAACTTTGGCCCTGTTTCTCACTGTTGGCTTCTAGTTTTGTCCATGTTTACCTGTTTATCACTGTTGGCTTCTAACTTTGGCCCTGTTTCTCACTGTTGGCTTCTGGCTTTGGCCCTTATTCTCACTGTTGGCTTCTAGCTTTGGCCCTGTTTCCCTGTTTCTCACTGTTGGCTTCTAGCTTTGGCCCTGTTTCTCACTGTTGGCTTTTAGCTTTGGCCCTATTTCCCTGTTTCTCACTGTTGGCTTCTAACTTTGGCCCTGTTTCTCACTGTTGGCTTCTAACTTTGGCCCTGTTTCCCTGTTTCTCATTGTTGGCTTTTAGCTTTGGCCCTGTTTCTCACTGTTGGCTTCTAGCTTTGGCCCTGTTTCCCTGTTTCTCACTGTTGGCTTTTAGCTTTGGCCCTGTTTCCCTATTTTTCACTGTTGGCTTCTAGCTTTGGCCCTGTTTCCCGGTTTCTCACTGTTGGCTTCTAGCTTTAGCCCTGTTTCCCTTTTTCTCACCTTTGGCTTTTAACTTTGGCCCTGTTTCTCACTGTTGGCTTCTAGTTTTGTCCATGTTTACCTGTTTCTCACTGTTGGCTTCTAGCTTTGGCCCTGTTTCCCCGTTTCTCACTGGTGGCTTCTAACTTTGGCCCTGCTTCCATGTTTCTCACTGTTGGCTTTTAACTTTGGCCCTGTTTCCCTGTTTCTCACTGTTGGCTTTTAGCTTTGGCCCTGTTTCCCTATTTTTCACTGTTGGCTTCTAGCTTTGGCCCTGTTTCCCGGTTTCTCACTGTTGGCTTCTAGCTTTAGCCCTGTTTCCCTTTTTCTCACCTTTGGCTTTTAACTTTGGCCCTGTTTCTCACTGTTGGCTTCTAGTTTTGTCCATGTTTACCTGTTTCTCACTGTTGGCTTCTAGCTTTGGCCCTGTTTCCCCGTTTCTCACTGGTGGCTTCTAACTTTGGCCCTGCTTCCATGTTTCTCACTGTTGGCTTCTAACTTTGGCCCTGTTTCTCACCGTTTGCTTCTAACTGTGGCCCTGTTTCTCACTGTTGGCTTCTAATTTTCGGCTAGTTTCTCACTGTTGGCTTCTAACTTTGGCCCTGTTTCTCACTTTTGGCTTCTAACTTTGGCCCTGTTTTCACTGTTGGCTTCTAGCTTTGGCCCTGTTTCCCTGTTTCTCACTGTTGGCTTCTAGCTTTGGCCCTGTTACCCTGTTTCTCACTGTTGGCTTCTAACTTTGGCTATGTTTCTCACTGACGGCGACAATATTGAAGTAAGGCCAGACCTTTAATGGACAAATAATTTTACAGCAACTGGGGCAATGGTTCCTCTGTGTCTGTGTGTGTGTGTTTGTGTGTGGTGAGGTGTGGCTCTGTGTCTGTGTGTGTGTGTTTGTGTGTGGTGAGGTGTGGCTCTGTGTCTGTGTGTGTGTGTTTGTGTGTGGTGAGGTGTGGCTCTGTGTCTGTGTGTGTGTGTTTGTGTGTGGTGAGGTGTGGCGAGGTGTGGCTCTGTGTCTGTGTGTGTGTTTGTGTGTGGTGAGGTGTGGCTCTGTGTCTGTGTGTGTGTTTGTGTGTGTGTTTGTGTGGGGTGAGGTGTGGCTCTGTGTCTGTGTGTGTGTGTTTGTGTGTGTGTTTGTGTGTGGTGAGGTGTGGCTCTGTGTCTGTGTGTTTGTGTGTGGTGAGGTGTGGCTCTGTGTCTGTGTGTGTGTGTTTGTGTGTGGTGAGGTGTGGCTCTGTGTCTGTGTGTGTGTGTTTGTGTGTGGTGAGGTGTGGCTCTGTGTCAAATTGCGAACGATGTGCACTGTGTGCAGTAAAACAGGTAAACATGAAGGGATGAACAATATGTAGGGGTTGGGGGGGGGGGGGGGGGGGAGAGTTGAGGATAAAGCAGACGAAGCCCCACGACACGATGTACCATGGCCGATGTGACGAAGACATGTCAGATATATTCGTTCTCACATGTCACAGTTAATGGCTGCCAAGATGTCATACTTTTATTTACTTAAGGTCTGGCACCAAATGTCAACAAGTTACAATGAAACTTCACAATCTGGGATCAAACTATGTCTCTTTGCTGCGAAATACATGCACTCTTACCGTTATTTCATTTCTCGTTGTCTTTGTCGCATTGTGTTACTTCACTCCACACCATGTGGTAGTTCACCCGCCCCCCCCCCCCCCGCCCCCCCATATTAATATGGCTCACTTTCCCCTCCCCACACCACTCGAATCTTCACACATTTCTATGCTATTCACACCACGCGAATCTTCACCACACACTCTTTGCTATATACACCACGCGATCCTTCACCACACACTTCTTTGCTATTCCCACAATACGACTAGATCCTTCACCACACACCCCTTGGCTATTCACACCACACGATCCTTCACTACAGACTCCTTGGCGCGACTAGATCCTTCACCATACTCCTAGGCTATTCACACGATGCAACTAGATCCGTTACCATACACTCCTTGGCTATTCACACGATGCGACTATATCCTTCACTACACACTCCCTTGGCTATTCACACGACGTGATCCTTCACCACACCCCTTGTCTATTCACACTACGCGATGCTCCACCACACACACCTTGGCTATTCAAACGACATGATCCTTCACCACACCCTTTGGATATTCGCACGAGGCGATACAATTTTTAATCACACACACCGTGTCTATTCCCACGATGCGACTCAATCCTTTACCACACACCCCTTGGCTATTCACAAAACGTGACCCTCACCACACACACATTGGCTACTCACACGACCCGATCCTTCACCACACACCTCTTTGCTATTCACACGATGTGATCCTTCACCACACACTCCTTGGCTATTCACACCACGCGATCCTTCACCACGCGCTTGTTGGCTATTCACACCACGTGAATCTTCACCACACACCCTTTGGCTTTTCACGTGACGTTATCCTTCACCACACACCCTTTGCCCTTTGGCTATTCACACAACTTGACCCTTCACCACACACCCTTTGGCTATTCACAACATGCGAATCTTCACCACACACCCTTTTGCTGTTCCCGTGACGTTATCCTTCACCACACGCCCTTTGGCTATTCACACGACGTGACCCTTCACCACACACCCTTTGGCTTTTCACGTGACGTTATCCTTCACCACACACCCTTTGCCCTTTGGCTATTCACACAACGTGACCCTTCACCACACACCCTTTGGCTATTCACAACATGCGAATCTTCACCACACACCCTTTTGCTGTTCCCGTGACGTTATCCTTCACCACACGCCCTTTGGCTATTCACACGACGTGACCCTTCACCACACACCCTTTGGCTATTCACACGACGTGACCCTTCACCACACACCATTTGAATGATGTCATGAACCAGATTTGACAGAGGGAGACGACAGGAAAATCTGGTGTTAATCCTGACATGGCCATGATGGTCTGTTCCGTCAGCTGTCAATGGGGTTGTTTGTGTTCGAATTGCTCGTGTTTGGTTTAGATACCTCTCGGTGAGATTTTTTGGTAGCAGGTTACAGTGGTTGGTTTCATTTCCTGAAGAATACCAAAGAAGGTGTGCCTGACTCCTCCTGGATGTAATGCAGCATCTCAGCAGATCATCGCTGTGTTGGCTAGACTTCTATGATACAGTCTGTATCCAGGAGACAGCCTGTGTCCAGGAGACAGCATTGACCTGAGGTGGGATCTTCACCACTGTTTCACCTAGCCCTGTGGTACTGATGAAGGTGGACCGAGACTATCAAGGCTATCGTGCTCTGCTTAGCTTCATGTGCATGTCGCTCACTACTGCGGGGACCAATCGATCCTGCACCTCGTTAGCCAGGCTGCCATGAAAATAACTAATTTCCAGAGAGAACTGGGAGAAAATCGAGGTGGTCGTCTGTGTGAGGATATTTCACCTAATCAATATGTCCTGTATGTTTGGCTTGACTACCCGTTAGTCCCTTCTCACCACCTACTGAGAAGCCTTGATTGTTACAGCTAGGATGACCAAAATGCATAAAAAAGATTCACCGTAGATCAATTACATGAGACAATCTTTAAAGATTGAAGAAATCAGCACAAGTGGCTTCAAAAACAAACGAAAAAAAACAAGACGAGACATGAGTTTCCAAACGATTTCTGAAGTTAAGCAAATTCGTTTCTTTCTCATTCACATTTTGCATAAACTGCACACATTTAATGTAATATATTTATTTTTTCTAGCGCAATAAGTTGATCCTGAAACTTTCAATACTGCAATTCTTTTAAACGTGTCACTCGAGTTAATGGCTGACAGGCATAGACCCGTCTCGTAAATCATAGCCGGTTTTGTCAGCGCATTCTAAAGGAATATCACAATCTAATACACTTGTGTGTATCCGGCTGTTAGAAATGTTTTTTCATATTCATACTGGCTTTGGGTCGCTTCAACTCGGCAGGGTTTGCCAGTGTGGAGCAGAATACAGACGAATCATTTGTAATTTTGACTGAAGAAACGTGTTACCGAACTGTGAACCCAGAACAGAGGAGGAAACTCAATGTCAAGGTTCAGGAATGGCTGTCAAAGAATAAACTGGTATGTAAAGGAAGGACCTATCTCTTGTACATTCCAATACTCGAACCTAGAGGCATGGACAGAATGTGCAGTTAACTGTGTCGATCTCTGACACAGCATTGTACCCATTGTATCATCTACACTTGATGATAGGAAAGATACAAGGTAATGGTGTTTATGAGAATTGTCTGAACGTAACTCGATCCAGAGTTTATATTTGAACTAGGGGAGTACGAAAGGGCATGATAGGTCAATGACAGCACATGTGTTAGTGTTAAGTTGATGATCACTGTAACTCCTGTCTTACCTGCAGCGAGGCGTCTTAGTCATCTGGGACTTCTGGGTTCGACTCGGGAGTGAATTTTATTTCATGTTCTGTGTTGACGTCTGCTCTATGCGTTTTTCGAGTGCTTCAGTTACTAGGATTTGTGTATCCAGTTAGTGAACATGTCCGCATTGTGCTTGCCTCCAAACATATCGCTGTGTCAGTCTGTCCAGATTGACGGTTTTTGTAGCACGAACGTGCTCTAACCGTGTTCACGTAAAGTGAGACGAGCTCAGCAAACACACTTAATTCTCTGACCAGTCTGACCACTCTCTATCTTTACTACTAATGCAGGTCATCTCATAACAGTAACGGGAGAGGGGATGATAGAGAGATGGTGTGGGGAGAGGAGGTCTGCGCGAGAGGTCGTGAGGGAGAGAGGGGAAGGAGAGAGAAGTCTCAGAAACAAATTTTGCACTGGTGATTTCTGTGGTGCAATCTCATCTTCGGTGGTGCAGGCCACGTCTGCAGAATGAAAGAAAAGTGGCTACCACGGTGAGCCACGTCTGCAGAATGAAAGAAGAGTGGCTACCACGGTGGGCCACGTCTGCAGAATGAAAGAAGAGTGGCTACCACAGCGGGCATGGGAAGGTGTTGTTCGAGGCTGCTCGTACAGAGCTCATGTACCTCTTGGTGACGTTTCTTTTGGTAGACGGTTACAGCAGCTCTTCAAACATACCCGGCACACGTTTAGAGAAGGAAAGCCAGTTATAAAGGCAGTTGTCCACGTCCCCTCATTAACCAGATTAAAATTAACCCAAGCTGTGGTTTAGTACAATGCAGTTTCTTACACTCCATCCCTGACAGCAGTTTCGCCATTGAACTACCATTAATTTTATCACCATCAGCATCATCTCCACCATCATTACCATGCATCGTCACCGCCACTGACATCAAAATAATCATCACCACCACCATCATCACCATCACCCCCACCATCATCACTACCACCATCAGCATCATCATCATGACCACCACTAACATCAGCATCGTGATCCACAGGAACCCGAGAGGCGGCCTTTGTCTACGCTGTACTTAGTGCCGGCTTGGTGCACTCTGTCACCCAGGCATGCTCTGTCGGGAACCTCACCGACTGCTCTTGTGATATGTCCAGGTAACACCCAACACTGCAATAGAACCACAGTTTGCGAACACTCTCAAACCATAATCACATATTGTGCCTTATCCGGGCTCTTCAACCTGGGCACTAGCCTCCACTAGTGGGCCATTTTAGCTTTCAGGTGGGCCGTAGCTGGATAATTACATTCTGTATTAAAAACATGTTATATTATTATTGTTATTCTTATGACAATGCAGAGACTGCTACACAACCTGAGGAAACTAGGACAGATTACCAGCAAATCAACAAAAGTGAACATTTTGAGAACCTGTGTTTTTTTTGCGGTCGCAGCATACGGTTGGGAAACATGGACAATTACCCAAACCATAAAGAAGTCAATCGAGACCTTCGAGGGGGTTGGTGTTCCAAAAAGACACAAAACTACCCGACACGCTACAGTCGACCCAGCTATAAATTAGGGCTTGACTTTCTGTTCGGGGACGGAAGGTAGCAAGAAGGGAAACTGGCCACTTTGTCTTATAAAGTAGCAAGAAGGGAAACTGGCCACTTTGTCTTATAAAGTAGCAAGAAGGGAAACTGGCCACTTTGTCTTATAAAGTAGCAAGAAGGGAAACTGGCCACTTTGTCTTATAAGGTAGCAAGAAGGGAAACTGGCCACTTTGTCTTATAAAGTAGCAAGAAGGGAAACTGGCCACTTTGTTTTATAAGGTAGCAAGAAGGGAAACTGGCCACTTTGTTTTATAAGGTAGCAAGAAGGGAAACTGGCCACTTTGTCTTATAAGGTAGCAAGAAGGGAAACTGGCCACTTTGTCTTATAAAGTAGCAAGAAGGGAAACTGGCCACTTTGTCTTATAAGGTAGCAAGAAGGGAAACTGGCCACTTTGTCTTATAAAGTAGCAAGAAGGGAAACTGGCCACTTTGTCTTATAAGGTAGCAAGAAGGGAAACTGGCCACTTTGTCTTATAAGGTAGCAAGAAGGGAAACTGGCCACTTTGTCTTATAAGGTAGCAAGAAGGGAAACTGGCCACTTTGTCTTATAAGGTAGCAAGAAGGGAAACTGGCCACTTTGTCTTACATACAACGCCGTGGTCTCGTACAATGAAGTCTCTAATATTTCATCCCCGATAGCAGCGGCTGCTGTTGGACTGATGTTACGTCTACCCAGATGTACAACTGTTCTAAGGAGAGGTTATCTCGCTGTTTGGTGGCAAGTACTTTTAGTGAAGCAAGTCGTCACACTGAGAGATTGAAGACACGTGTTCACTGGACGAATGGGATTGTTTCAATTGTGAACTGAGTGTACTAGGTCAAGGTGGGTCCCATGACAACAATTACCGTCGGGAATGAAGACAACTCTTCATGGACTAACCGCAGCCTAAATTCCCTTCCTTGCTTTGTATACCTTCCCTAACTGATACGTCAGGTACCCATTTACAGCTGGGTTGACTGGAGGAGCGGTCGTACCAGAAACGAACAATGCTTGGATTATTTTCTGTCCGTCCGTGATTCCAAACCCTGGCGCGGTGAAATCCGTGTCTTAGCAAGCCAGCTCACTGTCTACACTAACATACATTATTTGTATTGCTTCAATCCACAAAAGGTATAAGCATTCATCAATTTGAGTAGATCGACCCAGACTTGAGTTACACTTAAGTCGTTTACGGATATCGACAATAAATTTTATTTGATTCCAATTAAAACTTCGACAAAAGTGTGGCTAGATGGCTTGTGCTGAAATAGACGTGCCACTCGTTCGTGTACATAAATTGTTAATGATTCACAAATTATCGGAAATAGGTAAATATGTCTTTTAAAATGGCGTCAAGGTTGACGTCTGACAGCGTACGAAGAAGAAGAAGAAAATGCTGTCATCCATTGAGTATTTATTGAATGCTATTCTATAGCGTCCTCAATCGATTTCGCTGTCGTGCTGATTGAGACTTGACTGATACTTAACGGCATGATGACTGAAGACTTGATACTCAACTTCATTCTTGTTGAAATCGACTAAGGCTTGACTTGGACTTACAGTAAAAACTCGAATCAACACTACTGATAAGTAAGGACACTTGGACATCCAACCCCAGGCTAGTACGTCATAAATGGGGCAGCGCGCGAACGTAAGAAAGTTTTTAAAAAAATAAGAACATACCATAAGAAGTTGCATGTACTATGCCGATTTGAACCCAACAAAAAACTAGGATCTGTGCTCTATCAACTATGTCATCGGTTCAAACCTGTTGTGATACTGTGGGTCCCATAGGTATCACTAAAAATGAAGAGGCCGACAAAGGAATAAACATCACCAGGACACGAGTGCAAACTGTGATAATACCTAGAGATTTATAAGGAGCAGATGCAAGAACATTCAAGAAGTACAGCACACAAGCCACCAAAAATATTGCTGAATATTACCAGTACAAATAAGTCATAGTTATAAGCAACCCATTTCTCGACAAGCTAGTAATCTTGTGGGGTCTCAACCTTGTCTCCAGTCCTGTAATCTTGTGGGGTCCCAACCTTGTCTCCAGTCATGTAGTCTTGTGTGGGTCCCAACCTTGTCTCCAGTCCTGTAGTCTTGTGTGGGTCCCAACCTTGTCTCCAGTCCTGTAGTCATGTGTGGGTCCCAACCTTGTCTCCAGTCCTGTAGTCATGTGTGGGTTCCAACCTTGTCTCCAGTCCTGTAGTCATGTGTGGGTCCCAACCTTGTCTCCAGTCCTGTAGTCATGTGTGGGTCCCAACCTTGTCTCCAGTCCTGTAGTCATGTGTGGGTCCCAACCTTGTCTCCAGTCCTGTAGTCATGTGTGGGTCCCAACCTTGTCTCCAGTCCTGTAGTCATGTGTGGGTCCCAACCTTGTCTCCAGTCATGTAGTCATGTGTGGGTCCCAACCTTGTCTCCAGTCGTATAGTCTTGTCATATCTTGTGTGGGCCCCAACCTTGTCTCCAGTCTTGTAGTCATGTGTGGGTCCCAACCTTGTCTCCAGTCGTATAGTCTTGTCATATCTTGTGTGGGTCCCAACCTTGTCTCCAGTCGTATAGTCTTGTCATATCTTGTGTGGGTCCCAACCTTGTCTCCAGTCGTATAGCCTTGTCATATCTTGTGTGGGCCCCAACCTTGTCTCCAGTCATGTAGTCATGTGTGGGTCCCAACCTTGTCTCCAGTCGTATAGTCTTGTCATATCTTGTGTGGGTCCCAACCTTGTCTCCAGTCGTGTAGTCTTGTCATATCTTGTGTGGGTCCCAACCTTGTCTCCAGTCGTATAGTCTTGTCATATCTTGTGTGGGTCCCAACCTTGTCTCCAGTCATGTAGTCATGTGTGGGTCCCAACCTTGTCTCCAGTCGTATAGTCTTGTCATATTCTTGTACCGATAGCGGGACACAACCCTATCTTCAGTAGTGTAGTCTTGTCACAAAGTGACGAGTGAAGAGTTCATGCCCCCTGACGCCACCCCCGCGTGGTCACGATGACACTCTGGGTGGACTTGGCTGTTGATTCTAGGATTGGTATTGGGCATTTTTTTTTCCTGATCAGTGGTTTCCCAACTTTTGTCCGTCTGCTGCACTGCACCCTCTGCCTCCGTTATTATTTGTTTACTTGTAGATTGGCTGCCCCCTGCACTAGTGAGGAAACCGGAACAGGGCATTATGCACCATATATCCACGAATAACGGACCGTGTCAAGAAATGGTAGGG
Organism: Ariolimax columbianus; assembly: GCA_036924085.1. Taxonomy (NCBI): domain Eukaryota; kingdom Metazoa; phylum Mollusca; class Gastropoda; order Stylommatophora; family Arionidae; genus Ariolimax; species Ariolimax columbianus. The sequence continues at coordinate 9,282,982 of JAVGWX010000022.1, read as the reverse complement.
TAATATTGTCTGCTAGGCAAGCATTGTTGACAAGGTCACTGTGGCCTAAAGCATTCAATGACGTTTGACATCAGATCGCTGAAAACATGTTTATGAAAATAAACAAAAATTGATCTTGGGACTTCGCTCAGGCCACAACAAATGGACATCCCATATAAACAGACTATCTGACCCATCAATGAATATACATGGGGTACTCCTAGAATGACAATCTAACATCTGCCGTGTGACGAATAGAGAAAGGACTCACGAACACTACAGTTACAATTCTTGGACACGTTTTGGAGAAATAACAACAGCATCAGCCTGGTCACAGCTTCCTGGAGATAAAGTTAAATTGACTGCCTGAAGCTTGCCAAGAAGATGTGTCAAGTTCGCTGTTTTTTAGCTTTTGTTTTGTGCGTGATCACCTTGCCGTAACACACATACCCGACATGAGGGTCTCCAAACTGTAAACCTCCACGAAAAAAGATAACACATTCTAAGATCAGCAACGAAATGATGTGGCATTTAGCTAAATTTATATATTCCTTAAAGGATTCAGTAATCTTGTTATTCCTTAAAGGGTTCAGTAATCTTGTTATTCCTTAAAGGATTCAGTAATCTTGTTATTCCTTAAAGAGTTCAGTAATCTTGTTATTCCTTAAAGGGTTCAGTAATCTTGTTATTCCTTAAAGAGTTCAGTAATCTTGTTATTCCTTAAAGGGTTCAGTAATCTTGTTATTCCTTAAAGGGTTCAGTAATCTTGTTATTAAATTTAGCTTTTTTATCAGCCATAGTTTTTCCTCCGTTATGTAAGCTTAGCATTTCTAAATTGTCCGCTCACCTTTCCAATTTGTATATTTCAGATAGAATCGTGTCATAATTTTCTTCGTTTGACCACCAATTTAGTTTGTTCTTTTGGTTGGTTGAAAAGTGTGTGCATTCGTTTAAAATAAGGTTACCTTCAAGAAACAAAAGTAGAAGGTTCATTGATTAATGGTCTGTTCTTGTGTTTGACCTAATAAATTGGTGGAGACCACAAGCAGATCACATAAAGATACGAGTAACAAAGCTACAAATAAGAAAGCTGGACGGACAATATAGTAAAGATAGAAATCAGAAAACTGAACGGACAACATAAGCTAGAAAAGAACGGGGAAGAATAGCGATAGAATAGACTGATTTGAATGAAATGACTAGATTTGCAAACTTGACGGTTACCCAGCATGCGATGTATACTTGACAGGTATGGCGAACAGGACGTTGACGGGTGGAAGTGGGGAGGTTGCAGTGATAACGTTAACTACGGCCTGTTGTTCAGTCGGACCTTTGTGGACGCCCCGGAGTCTGTGCCTCACCAGAGCACAAATATGAGGAGTCTCATGAATCTTCACAACAACGAAGTGGGTCGAAAGGTAAGCGAGCAGTGGATGATGTCTGATTGACAGGGTAGTTACTTATGTGACATGATTTGTTCTTCTGTCGAAGTTACTAGTCATGTACTGCCATCTTTTCATCAATACCTGGCTTATAGTGGATCTTCTTACATACATGAGCGTACTGAATAATATGGATCTTGGCTCCTTCAAGCTGTAGTGCAATAGTAGGATTTTCAGCCAGTTCGCCACAACGGAAACCGCACTGACATTCCCACATCGTTGACCAAGGTGTTATAACACAGTCTGTTTCCATGCACACGCCGGTCACGTGAGATGCGGTCTTAGTCAGAGTGTTGCACCCAACCCTAACGGAAGTGACAATCTATTCCTCATACAGCCACACCTTATTCCCTTAATAAATATCGTGGTCTGTCTCAGACTTCCCTTGTCCCCTTACAATATTTCCCTCATATAACCCCACCTTATTCCCTTCATAAATATCGTGGTCTGTCTCAGACTTCCCTACCTTCCAAATCAATCTACACCTCACACTGTCACCCCCTTCCACTAATAAATGATGTGACCTAGCCCGGGTCTCCCTAGTCCTCGATCATATTATCCCTTAAACTATCATGTCTGTTTCACTCGAAAACTTTTTACTTCTTCTCAAGCGTCTCTCTTAGCATCCTAATGTATCATTCATCTGGATTGAAGTTAGATATGATGCCACTCTGCTCTTTGCAGGGAGTCGACAGACTTAAAGAAGGTGTCTTACTATCTGTGTGATAGCACAGAGATGAAGGTGGAAACAGTCCAGGCGTATGTTTCCACTTACCCTTCATGCTGTTCCTGAACTCGGCTCACGAAAACAAGTTCTAATTTACACGGATGTATTCAAAGAACAAATTCAAGAACCTTCAGTCTATGTTGGACACTTGACATTTTCACAGAATCCGAAGGTTTAACGATGTCTGGTAGCTTTGATCTTTTGGTTTCCTATTCTGGTCCGGACGCTGAAGGCCCGATACTCTGATCGTCAGGGGAATGAAAGAATTTGCCGGAAATCAACGATGATTGTAAATGTGGAATTGTTTCCCTTGAGGTGGTGATGTGCTAGAAAATATGGCTGGTTGGTGGAGCACAATTCTCAGAAAACAAAAAGGGGCGGGGATGTACGACAGCGCCATCTGTAATGCATAATCCTTGTCTTCAATCAGGCAGTGTTTGCACCTGTTGCCAGGTAGCCTTGCACCTGTTGCCAGGTAGCCATGCACCTGTTGCCAGGTAGCCTTGTACCTGTTGCCAGGTAGCCATGCACCTGTTGCCAGGTAGCCTAAAGCTGGTTAAATTTATTCCCGTCTTTTGCCCTGGAGTACCGTCATGACTTTCTTCAGTCAGTCTCTCCATCTCCCTGGTGGACCGCCCACCGCTTGTCCGAGCGAGTGGGACGGTTGGCTGTGTCATCTCACTATAGAATATCTTAAGATGGTCGCTTAACGGTATTCTCATCAAACTGGTGTGGCGGACCAGCGCTTCCTTTTCACAAACTTTTATTTGACTTGGCATGACCGTGGTCATTGTGTGCTTACGTGGACTTCTATTTCTCCTATTTTAACCAACCATAATCTAGAAAGCTGAAAGTGTGTACACATCATCTACTACTGCCACCCGTTAATCTACCAAATTTTGACGGATCATGGACAGGTCTTTCAAAAGCGTGTACCCAAAAAAAAAGTTTTAAAAAAAATAACTGACTTGTTTAGTGCCACCAAGGGGGAGGGACGTGGTGAACGGGGCGTGTCTGGCTTATACTTTCCTCTTCTTCTCCGGGGGATAGAAGTATTGGTGGTGTGTGGTGTATTATATATGATTGTTTAGTGGTATGTACAGTTTTACTGGTCCCGAGTTTTTGGATCATTATGGATGCCGCTAGACCACGTATTTGCGCGGAATTCACACTAATCGACGACTTACACTTGTGTTCATGGAAACGTGGTGTTATTTTCCGTCTGGACTTGTTATTTCGTTCTTTTTTTGTGATTTCTTCCATCCGTTTGTCCTGGTCTGGACGCCGACTGAATGGCACTGCGCTTGTACCTGTGACGTGTTTCACGGGTTGGTTCTGCCGGTTCACCTTCACGAGTTTGGCGTGTGGGAATTTTGGTTGCTGCTATGATGAGCTGAATACAGCTGGGGAGAGATGCCAGACTCACTCACACGCTGAGTGTTGTCCATGCGACCTCTTGTAGTTATCGAAAAGGCACGACAAACTGCGTTAGATGCCATCCCACCTTTCTACCCTGCAGGTTACATGTTTACGGAAAGGCTTCGGTGGTGACCCTGAGGCAAAGTCTGCATCCTTATGCTATCTCCAATCGTCTCGATGCATGTCTTGCCACTGGCAAAAGCTAGCTTAGGCTCTGTGATACGACTGTCCACACGGCTGAACAAAGAGAGTGGTCTTCATCACTTGTGACGGACAACTATTAATTAACTGGTCCCGAGTGATACCCGGTATTTAAAGAATAGAACCACTGTAACCCCCCAACCATATCGTTAAAGCGACAACAGCAGGTTGGGATTATAAACTTCACTTCATCATGTAAAGCCACTGCTGTAAAAACACCATGGAAATTCTCGAATACAGGCTTCCTGCAAACGTGCTAGTTGTAGTATTGGGCATATGCTCCACTAGAACTGAAAAGTCGAATCATCATGATCGCTGTTTTATTGAGCATCTGAGTGGCACATTGGCTAGAGCTCTTCCCTTTCACCGCCGAGTCACCTTGTTCAGTACGGGTATTCATTCACACTCTGCAAATCTCAAATATAGCCTTGACCCCTTTCGTTTCTGCTTTGTTTCATAAAATATTCAGAAGTCTCAGAGTCGCCAAACTTGAATACGTCCACTGGTGCTCTCACTTCTGGTCTGGCTTGAATACGTCCGCTGGTGCTCTCACTTCTGGTCTGGCTTTAATACGTCCACTGATGCTCTCACATCTGGTCTGGCTTGAATACGTCCACTTGTGCTCTCACTTCTGGTCTGGCTTGAATACGTCAACTGGTGCTCTCACATCTGGTCTGGCTTGAAAACGTCCACTGGTGCTCTCACTTCTGGTCTGGCTTGAATACGTCAACTGGTGCTCTCACATCTGGTCTGGCTTGAAAACGTCCACTGGTGCTCTCACTTCTGGTCTGGCTTGAATACGTCAACTGGTGCTCTCACATCTGGTCTGGCTTGAAAACGTCCACTGGTGCTCTCACTTCTGGTCTGGCTTGAATACGTCCACTGGTGCTCTCACTTCTGGTCTCGCCCATGCCATTCCTCTCCGTTTCCAGATTCCTTTCAATGGCCACGGATTGGCACAGGGGTCGTCCCATTGACTCTGCAGTTTACTCTGCTGTAAATCGACACATGGATTACAGTTAGAGAAGACAAAGCAACGAGTTAGGGGCGTAACGCCATTCCACAGAACGCCGAGACAAAACGATCAGTCTCTGACACTTCATCCCCGATTGCAGTGTCTGCTATGGGACTTGCATTACATTTAGGCAAAAAACTGTAACCGCCCAAGCACGGTCCTTGTTTAATGTGGTTGATTGACGCAAGTGTAAGATGTCACTTTCAAACCCTGATTGACAATTACATTGATTGTGAGACAAATAATTGATTCAAGAGCTGGATTTGAGCTGCCCTATTATAGTCCCGAGTGCTCCGCCGGGGTCTTTGTGGGTGACAAGGACACGAATAGCACAACTGCCCCACATAGAGCATGCCGAAAGAAGCTAGTGTCTGGCATGGCATAACACCCATATTGCTAGGTGGTTTGTTAAGATCAGCTACAGATGACGTCAAACCAGGCTGGGAATCTACTTTGCTCTAACGTTTCGCTTGGCTTGGTTTGGCTTGGCTTGGCTTGACTTCGCTTGGTTTAGCTTAGCTTGGCTTGGTTTGGCTTGGCTTGGCTTGACTTCGCTTGGTTTGGCTTTGTTTGGCTTGACTTGGTTTGGCTTAGCTTGGTTTGGCTTGGCTTGGCTTGGTTTGGCGTGGCGTGGCTTGGCTTGGTTTGGCGGGCTTGGTTTGGCTTGGCTTGGTTTGGCGTGGCGTGGCTTGGCTTGGTTTGGCGGGCTTGGCTTGGTTTGGCTTGGCTTGGCTTCGTTCGTTCTCAATCTCCCGCTACCAAACCATGACACGGGCCTAAGTAGCAGAATGTAGTCCAGAGAACGGCATGCGTTGTGTCGTAGTTAACAGCTTGACTGCGATATTTGCACCTTTCGGTCCAACACATCCGACTTCAGTAGGCATTTTTTAAGTACCGGGCTAACATTTCTTCTTCGATCCCTTCTCCTAAGCCAGTCTGCCCTGCTGCAGCCTGTTATCCAGGATCACCGTGTGGAGGTGTAGAAGGGTCTTGGCAGCTCTGGTTCGCTGGCTTTGACGCTAGCAGTCAGCTCTGGTTCGCTGACCCTGACGCTAGCAGTCATCTATGAATCGCTGGCCCTGACGCTAGCAGTCAGCTATGGGTCGCTGGACCTGACGCTAGCAGTCAGCCATGGGTCGCTGGCCCTGACGCTAGCAGTCAGCTCTGGGTCGCTAGCCCTGACGCTAGCAGTCAGTTATGGGTCGCTGACCGCTGCAGCTCATACGCTGCTCAGCATCTTGATCCCTGTTTTAACTCTATTAAGATGGACTCGCACATCGGTTAACCACCCCCTATGGTACTTGTCCTAATGCAGCGAAGTAATAAGCTGCTCGAGCCTAGCCCTCTAAGCAGAAAAGCATCCACCCGGCTGGATTTATCTCACACCAAAACTGAGAGCGGCATAAAGACATCCGCCTCACCGGGACAACAGGTCGACTAAGATTAAAAATAATATAGAGGACGTTGAAATTTTGCAGTGGATCATGGATGTACAAGGCTCTTCCTGTTCCCAGGTTCCCAAGTCTTGCCAGTGCCATTCAGCATCTACTCAGCTAAATCGGTCACAAATATATTGGCCTTGAGAGGGTCAAATGTCTTTGTTTTCAATTATGGGAAGAGCTTCATTAAAACTTTTAACAAAAGCTTTCATCCGCTAGTTTCATTCATTAAATGTTTAGGCCGCGACATTTTGTTTTCCTCCCCTTGTTGCATTTGTATCTATCTTTATATTGGCTGTCTGTCTTTCTATTCTGTATGTCTGTTAGTCTGTCTGTTTGTATATCTCTCTTTCGTTTGTCTGTATGTCTGACTGTCTGCCTATCTTTATATTGGCTGTCTGTCTTTCTATTCTGTATGTCTGTTAGTCTGTCTGTTTGTATATCTCTCTTTCGTTTGTCTGTATGTCTGACTGTCTGCCTATCTTTATATTGGCTGTCTGTCTTTCTATTCTGTATGTCTGTTAGTCTGTCTGTTTGTATATCTCTCTTTCGTTTGTCTGTATGTCTGACTGTCTGCCTATCTTTATATTGGCTGTCTGTCTTTCTATTCTGTATGTCTGTTAGTCTGTCTGTTTGTATATCTCTCTTTCGTTTGTCTGTATGTCTGACTGTCTGCCTATCTTTATATTGGCTGTCTATCTTTCTATTCTGTATGTCTGTTAGTCTGTCTGTTTGTATATCTCTCTTTCGTTTGTCTGTATGTCTGACTGTCTGCCTATCTTTATATTGGCTGTCTATCTTTCTATTCTGTATGTCTGTTAGTCTGTCTGTTTGTATATCTCTCTTTCGTTTGTCTGTATGTCTGACTGTCTGCCTATCTTTATATTGGCTGTCTATCTTTCTATTCTGTATGTCTGTTAGTCTGTCTGTTTGTATATCTCTCTTTCGTTTGTCTGTATGTCTGACTGTCTGCCTATCTTTATATTGGCTGTCTGTTTGTTAGTCTGTACATAAATCTTTCTATTATATGTCTGTCTGTCTGTTTATCTTTATATTGTCTGTCTGCTAGTCTGGCTTTCAGTCTGTTTGTAAATCCATTGTTCTATTGTCTGTATATCTATATTTCTATTGTCTGTGTCTGTCTGTTCGTCTGACTGTATGTCTGTCTGACTGTCTGTCTATCTACCTATCTATCTAAAGTCTGTGTGTCTGTCTGTCCACGTTCTTTCAGCGTCAAACATGGCAAACATCAGTGACCTCCAGGAAGATCGTCCTGAAGCCATTTACTGGAGTTCCTCTGTATGGTTGGGATCATTTTCTGTCACGTCCAAATGGATAATACACAAATTGTGTTAGAGTGGATGTTTGTCCATTTTAAAGGAAGTTGGTCTATCTTAAAGGAAGTTTGTCTATCTTAAGGAAGTTGGTCTATCTTAAAGGACGTTTGTCTATCTTAAACGAAGTTGGTCAATCTTAAAGGAAGTTTGTATATCTTAAAGGAAGTTTGTCTATTTTAAAGGAAGTTTGTCTATGTGAAAAAAGTCTGTCTATTTGAAAGGAAGTCGTGTCTTCTTGAACATGCGGTGATTCGTTTATCCGATCCAGTGTTTCAACTGTAGCTTGGCTGGCCCTTTACGTGAGACTTGTATTCGTGTGTTGTAGATTGGATGATTAAAATAGCAGTCTTTTACATGGTGCTGGCACCATACACATCCTTATTAGACACATTCTACAATATGCGTGGATGGTTACAGAGGTCGTGTTCTCTTCACCACGAGTAGGACTCGGGTAAGCTTCTCGGATGTTAATCCCTTCTCTCGCGTGCATGACAACCTGTAAACACGCGCTGCCTGTCGTCAAACCCACGTCTCACACCCACACCAACACATCTACCCCTGCCAAAGAATGCGCCATTCCTAACTCGATATCCTTCATCATCTAAGAAGCGCATTCAGTTGGCTAACATCTTCGTTTCACTTCATCCATCGGCTGTTATTTCCCCACCTCAAACTTCCTGACGCCCCCTTCAAAATAGATATTCACGCTCTGGGTCCTCCCACTTGACTTTCTAGGGGGAACGGAGCCCTGGTCTCATGTTCAGCTCGCTGCTATTCTCCCTGGGTAAAATGCGAACAATTCAATTACCTGTCGTTAGAACGATCTCTGAAACCCAAGTCTAACTTGTGTGTCACGTGTCTTCCAGCTAATTTCGGCGCGTACCAGTGGATTCCTGTCACGTGTTGACGTTAACCTTCCGTCCAACAGAGGGTTTTCATTTCTTGGCTTTCGTTTCTTTTGTGGTAGTGAATTGGGGTTAAACAGATGTTACAAATAACGTAACAAGCATCAGAGGCGGACAGGACAACTAAATGTCCAATGTCAGCGCTCACAGCTGCTATTATGGGCCAGTTTAACGTGGGAATATACGAACAGAGAACATGACTTACGACAAAAAGTCTTCTTTGTAGACAGAATTGTACAAATTGGACAAGTATATCTGACAAATCCCGTCGGATGGCACAGATACTCTGTCGTATGATTCAGATACACTACCTTATAACTCAGATACCCTGTCGGATGGGTCAGATACCATGTTAGTTGGCTCAGATAGCTTGTCGGAATGCTCAGATAGCTTGTCGGAATGCTCAGATAGCTTGTCGGAATGCTCAGATAGCTTGTCGGAATGCTCAGATAGCTTATCGGAATGCTCAGATAGCTTGTCGGAATACTCAGATAGCTTGTCGGAATGCTCAGATAGCTTGTCGGAATGCTCAGATAGCTTGTCGGAATGCTCAGATAGCTTGTCGGAATGCTCAGATAGCTTGTCGGAATGCTCAGATAGCTTGTCGGAATGCTCAGATAGCTTGTCGGAATGCTCAGATAGCTTGTCGGAATGCTCAGATAGCTTGTCGGAATGCTCAGATAGCTTGTCGAAATGCTCAGATAGCTTGTCGGAATGCTCAGATAGCTTGTCGGAATGCTCAGATAGCTTGTCGGAATGCTCAGATAACTTGTCGGCAGATGGCTCAGATAGCTTGTCGGAATGCTCAGATAGCTTGTCGGAATGCTCAGATAGCTTGTCGGAATGCTCAGATAGCTTGTCGGAATGCTCAGATAGCTTGTCGGAATGCTCAGATAGCTTGTCGGAATGCTCAGATAGCTTGTCGGAATGCTCAGATAACTTGTCGGCAGATGGCTCAGATACCCTGTTGGAAGAAGATAAAATACTCTTGTTATTCAATCCTTTGCAACTTGGATGGATCAGAGTAACCAAAAGGCTTCAAAATATGCTCTTAATTTTATAATTTACTAAATCCCGGCAAGGATTACGTTGTTTTTGTGTGGTGTGTGTTTTTTTGTTTTTTTTATGTGCGGCTTTTATCCTTCTATGGAGTGTAAATTTATAGGATGCACACTGTTCTGTCACTGTTGTGTTAATGGCCTTTATTCACCCTTAATATCTCCACATGAAATATAATGCAATTGTCTTCTTCTTTACTTACAAAAAATGAATCTTGTCACGAAAAGGGTTCCGGTGACTTGTTACATGTACAACATATTCTGAACTTTGATATTAACTAGTCTTTTAGTGTAGTGATAGAACACGTGCATTTTATGGTAAATGTACGGAGTTTAACTCACGATACAGTTATGTTTCAGTTGACCCAGCTGTAAATTGTAATTGACTATCAGACCAGCATTTGTCTGCTGAAGAATACCCTTTGCTGCATGAAATAACGAGCTCTGTAGGATGTGTCTTCAGCGTGTCGTGAGAACACATATAACAATGCAGTCTATATTACGTGACAAGTCTAATCATCTGTTCGGGGTGAATCAAAGCAGGAACTACTTTTAATGTAAGCTTATTCTGCTTCTTCTGATTTGCCCTACTGCCCTCGCCATGATGCGTTGCAGAGAGGCGGGGCGAGTAGATTTCTTGTTATCGCCAAGTGGGAGGCTTATGCTGTCGTTAGGTGCAACTTCCTGCGAGTGCCAGAGACACCCTCGATCAACCTACGTTGAGGTCTGCCCCTTGCACGTAGACCGGAGACCTGTATATGATATGCTCTCTTTGTCTACTATGCCGTCATCAGTGAGCAAACTACCTAGGTATTTGAACTCCTGTACTTACTTGACACTTTTGTCCCTGCTGTAGAAACTTCTCTGTACGTGTTCCCGTGACATCAACATAGTCTCTGTCTTCTCTGTGTTGCTTATCACAAATCTTCATTTGGTTATATATTGTTTTCAATCATACTTGAAATAACTGAAAACTTCTTTTTAAAATGTCAGCGGACATACGATCGATCTTGGGTCACATTGACCTAGAACTAGTTGAGCGAACTGTCGCAGTAAAAATGTCAACCTATGTGCCCATAATTATGCTACAGTGTCAAATAAACATTATTCAATTTCTTTTACTTGTTTTGTTACTTAAAATAAGAATTTAAGAAGGTGTCACCGTGTATTGTGCTATAAAATTGATTTGTATGTGTGCTTTATCTGTGACGGATGTTAAAGGTGTCAAAAACTTGGGTAGGCACATTTTAAAATGTCTTAGAAGAATCTAATGATCAATTCATGAGAGGCAATATAAAGTTTCTCCGATTAAACCTGATTGAAAAAAAACAACAAAAAGGTCGAATTATCATCTTGCCACGCCTACTTTTGCTATGGAATGATGGGGTTCAAAGGGGGACAACTAAACAATGACTATTCATAGACTTCAGACAAGCAAACATCACATAAAGAATTGTCTCTCTTTCAATGGACTATCTAATGGATTGTTTTCTGAGGGATAAGGTAATTGTGTGGGGCAACCATTGGAAGCTGGAAACAATGCTTTGTGTCCCTAGCAACTTACTTGAACGTTGGTCATCTATACTGACAGGTTCCACATGCTGTCATAGTCGGGAGTGAAACTGGCGACGATTTCTCAGTTATAACTCAATGCTCTCAATGCATTGGCACCACAGAACCGCTGACGGTAAAAACCAAGTACGTGGCCTTTACTTAACATCTTTATAGTGGCGTAGAAGACCATGAAGAGTATGTATACAACCAGTTTCTTTCACTCAATTTGGTCTCAAATTAACTAAGTTCATCCAATCTATTTTGGAATACATTAACTGACCCTGCCCCCATTAATTTCCTTTGGCAATGCATTCCAAGCATGCATCCCTCTCTAACTAAAAATATATTTCCTAGTATCTAATCTCGACCATTCTTTAATTAATTTGTAGCTGTGTCCACTTGTTCATGTAGCCGGCTGAAAAAAAACAACTTGTTATAGTCTAATTTCTCCTTTCTCTTAATTATCTTATAAACCTGAATTAAAGCACCTTGTAACGGCCAAAGTTATCATGTACCAGAAGAAGTATGGTCTCTCGTGCCATACATCCAGAAAGTTTGACAGACATCTCTGTAAACCATCTGTAGTCACCCATAAAGGGGGAGGGTGGGAGGACAACTCGGACCCAGAGGATCGATTCTTTTAGAATGATATTGATTGGATCTTTGCTGCGTCAATCGCCAAGTCCATTTTCATCTCCCAATTCAGTTCAGGTTAGTGCGATCTCCAGTGTACTCTATCTCTTGCCGTAATGGCGCAATCTGGCAGGCTTCTTCCAGTCCATCTCCTGATGTTATTCCCCCGCTTAAAACGTCGTCTGCCTCTTGAACGACTGCCTTCCAGCCTACCCTCCAGTATGGTCTTCAACAAGGAGGTATGTCTTGTTATATGGACAAAATAACTTAACTGTCTAACCTTGATTTGGGTCATTAATTCTTATTTACCAATATGCAGTCACATAAGTAGGTCGCACATATAAGAAGTTCACATATAAATAGGTTACATATATGTAGGCCAAATCAAAATGGCACAAACATGATGTACATTTCCGAAACGAGACAACAAATGCTAACACATAAATACAGCACGCAGATCGAAATAAGTCAACGTAAACACCACTGCACTAACATAAATAAAAACTTGTGCACATTAAAAAAAAAATGACAGCGGTGGGATTTGAACCCACGCCTCCGTGTACGCTAGCTACATACACCATTAAAGCATCATACAGTGAATACATTGTTCTATATCTCTGCAATATGTTACTTACAAGTATGATAACAATAGTATGTCAACACAATCTCAAAATGGCAGATGTTTTCAATGAGACATTACCTTGTAAGCCACATAAGCAGACTCTATCAAGCAACACTACGTGTCAGTTTACATGCATGGTATATCATGATACAGTAGATGTGACACTCCGCCACTCGACATCGTTTTCAGGGCGTACAAAAGGGTAACTTACTCGTTGTGGGCTTTCGACAACAACAACAACAGCATCAACACCAACAATAACACCAACATCAACAACAACACCAACAACAATACCGACACCAACAACAACACCAACAACAACATCAACACCAACAATAACAACACCACCAACAACAACACTAACCTCAACACCAACAATAACACCAACATCAACAACATCAACAACAACACCAACAACAACAATACCAACACCAATAACAACACCAAAAAAACACCAAGAACAACAACAACACCAACAACAACAACATCAACACCAACAACAACACCAACAACAACACCAACAACAACATCAACACCAACATCAACACCAACAACAACAACAACATCAACACCAACAACAACACCAACAATAACAACAACAACACCACCAACAACAATAACATCAACACCAACATCAACACCAGCAACAACCCCACCAACAACAACAACACCAACATCAACACCAACATCAACACCACCAACAACAACAACACCAACAACAACACCACCAACAACAACAACAACACCAACATCAACACCACCAACAACAACAACATCAACACCAATATCAACACCAGCAACAACCCCACCAACAACAACAACACCAACATCAACACCAACATCAACACCACCAACAACAACAACACCAACAACAACACCACCAACAACAACAACAACACCAACATCAACACCACCAACAACAACAACATCAACACCAATATCAACACCAGCAACAACCCCACCAACAACAACAACACCAACATCAACACCAACATCAACACCACCAACAACAACAACACCAACAACAACACCACCAACAACAACAACAACACCAACATCAACACCACCAACAACAACAACATCAACACCAATATCAACACCAGCAACAACACCACCAACAACAACAACAACACCAACATCAACACCAGCAACAACAACACCACCAACAACAACACCAACATCAACACCACCAACAACAACAACATCAACACCAATATCAACACCAGCAACAACACCACCAACATCAACACCAGCAACAACAACACCACCAACAACAACACCAACATCAACACCACCAACAACAACAACATCAACACCAATATCAACACCAGCAACAACACCACCAACAACAACAACAACACCAACATCAACACCACCAACAACAACAACATCAACACCAATATCAACACCAGCAACAACACCACCAACAACAACAACACCAACATCAACACCAACATCAACACCACCAACAACAACAACACCAACAACAACACCACCAACAACAACAACAACACCAACATCAACACCACCAACAACAACAACATCAACACCAATATCAACACCAGCAACAACACCACCAACAACAACAACAACACCAACATCAACACCAGCAACAACAACACCACCAACAACAACACCAACATCAACACCACCAACAACAACAACATCAACACCAATATCAACACCAGCAACAACACCACCAACAACAACAACAACACCAACATCAACACCAGCAACAACAACACCACCAACAACAACACCAACATCAACACCACCAACAACAACAACATCAACACCAATATCAACACCAGCAACAACACCACCAACAACAACAACAACACCAACATCAACACCACCAACAACAACAACAACACCAACATCAACACCACCAACAACAACAACATCAACACCAATATCAACACCAGCAACAACACCACCAACAACAACAACAACACCAACATCAACACCACCAACAACAACAACATCAACACCAATATCAACACCAGCAACAACACCACCAACAACAACAACACCAACATCAACACCAACATCAACACCACCAACAACAACAACACCAACAACAACACCACCAACAACAACAACAACACCAACATCAACACCACCAACAACAACAACATCAACACCAATATCAACACCAGCAACAACACCACCAACAACAACAACATCAACACCAATATCAACACCAGCAACAACACCACCAACAACAACAACAACACCAACATCAACACCAGCAACAACAACACCACCAACAACAACACCAACATCAACACCACCAACAACAACAACATCAACACCAATATCAACACCAGCAACAACACCACCAACATCAACACCAGCAACAACAACACCACCAACAACAACACCAACATCAACACCACCAACAACAACAACATCAACACCAATATCAACACCAGCAACAACACCACCAACAACAACAACAACACCAACATCAACACCACCAACAACAACAACATCAACACCAATATCAACACCAGCAACAACACCACCAACAACAACAACACCAACATCAACACCAACATCAACACCACCAACAACAACAACACCAACAACAACACCACCAACAACAACAACAACACCAACATCAACACCACCAACAACAACAACATCAACACCAATATCAACACCAGCAACAACACCACCAACAACAACAACAACACCAACATCAACACCAGCAACAACAACACCACCAACAACAACACCAACATCAACACCACCAACAACAACAACATCAACACCAATATCAACACCAGCAACAACACCACCAACAACAACAACAACACCAACATCAACACCAGCAACAACAACACCACCAACAACAACACCAACATCAACACCACCAACAACAACAACATCAACACCAATATCAACACCAGCAACAACACCACCAACAACAACAACAACACCAACATCAACACCAGCAACAACAACACCACCAACAACAACACCAACATCAACACCACCAACAACAACAACATCAACACCAATATCAACACCAGCAACAACACCACCAACAACAACAACAACACCAACATCAACACCACCAACAACAACAACATCAACACCAATATCAACACCAGCAACAACACCACCAACAACAACAACAACACCAACATCAACACCACCAACAACAACAGCATCAACACCAATATCAACACCAGCAACAACACCACCAACAACAACAACACCAATATCAACAATAACAAAACCTGCTAAGAGCGACCATAAATGTGGCTGATGCGACAATTAGAGCCACGGTCAATGGCTGACCAAACCGACAGTGACCGTCACTGCTGGTCGAGTCATAAAGAGAAGCTACAACCTCCTTCCACTTCACCGGGTTCAAGGTCATCCGTCCTACGTTAGTCTAGCTCTGGCTCGTTATCTTAATTTCGTCTTCTCTGATTGTCCATGAAGTTGTCTTAGGTCAACCTATGTAGTTCTTCTTCAAGTTGTCTTAGGTCAACCTCTGTAGTTCTTCTTCAAGTTGTCTTAGGTCAACCTCTGTAGTTCTTCTTCAAGTTGCCTTAGGTCAACCTCTGTAGTTCTTCTTCAGGTTGTCTTAGGTCAACCTCTGTAGTTCTTCTTCAAGTTGTCTTAGGTCAACCTCTGTAGTTCTTCTTCAGGTTGTCTTAGGTCAACCTCTGTAGTTCTTCTTCAAGTTGTCTTAGGTCAACCTCTGTAGTTCTTCTTCAAGTTGTCTTAGGTCAACCTCTGTAGTTCTTCTTCAAGTTGTCTTAGGTCAACCTCTGTAGTTCTTCTTCAGGTTGTCTTAGGTCTACCTCTGTAGTTCTTCTTCAAGTTGTCTTAGGTCAACCTCTGTAGTTCTTCTTCAAGTTGCCTTAGGTCAACCTCTGTAGTTCTTCTTCAAGTTGTCTTCGGTCAACCTTTGTAGTTCTCCAGCAAGTTCTATTAGCTCGGCCTGTCTCTATCTCTCTCTCTCTCTCTCTCTGTCTCTCTCTCTCTCTCTCTCTCTCTCTCTCTCTCTCTCTCTCTCTCTCTCTCTCTCTCTGTGCATGTGTGTGTGTTTGTGGGATCTATAGCGTGACGGTTCTGGTAGTGTCATTAGTTTCTCTGTTTTTAAATCAGACCGATTCAGTTTACCGAAAAGAGAGTTAAACTTGCCGGCACCACTCAAAGATGACTCACTCGGAAATCTTCTCATTAGAAACGGTTTCTAGCAAACCGTCAAATTCATTACCCATTGACTGTCACATATAGGAGAGCAACATTGTCAAACGCCTCCATTCATAAGCCAGACATAATCGTATAAATTAAAACACATTGAAGAAAAAAAATAAGTGGCAGCGGTGGATAAACCAGCGCCTTAGACCGCTCAGCCACGCTACCTATATAATTAACTTTTTTTATTCTCTCTACATACACGTCACGTATGAAATTAATTATGAACAATATGTTCTACATACATACACAATGTTACAAAGATGACACCATTAATCTATCCAAACAATCTTAAACATCAATAATGCTGTCAATGGTTCGTGACCTTACAAGTACATAGACATAGAGTGTATCCTTTATCATGTTACATGCATGATGACCCATTACATTACACTAACCAGCCGGGACGTCTCGTCAGGCCCCATACACTGACCAAGTCCACTGTCTGTCTTTCATGAAGCGTTCCGTTGAGACGGGTTGTATTCAAGGCAATCTGGTTGACGGGATGTGAAGCGAAGTGACCCATAATAGTCAGCATCACACAGATGAAGCCAAGTATAGCACAACCGCCTGGAGGACCACGGTCCACATTCATCAGCATGCTCGGGATGTGAGGAAAACTACTACAACGCGCCACTTAACGTCCTTTAGAGCGCACAAAAAAAAGTTAACTTGCTCATTATGGGCATTAAACAACAACAACATTATTTGTCATGATACAGTAGATGTATTTCCTCATTTCTGATTGTACCTATTTCTTTGGGGACCCCCCCCCCCCCCCCCCCCCCCCACCACTCGCTGGCGAGATTCCCTAGAAAATACAACGTTCCCGACCCGACAACAGACATACTGCTATCACACTGGACGACACGACCCCACAACAGACATACTGCTATCACACTGGACGACACGACCCCACAGCAGACATACTGCTATCACACTGGACGACACGACCCCACAGCAGACATACTGCTATCACACTGGACGACACGCGCCCGAGACAGAAACGACTGGATCCTGAGTTGGGACCTGCTCAAGGGTGACCCCCCCCCCCCCCCCCCCTTGACGAAGAACGGGTCGAACTAAGAACTAAGAATGGGTCGAACTAAGAATGGGTCGAACTAAGAATGGGTTGAACTAAGAACTAAGAACGGGTTGAACTAAGAATGGGTCGAACTAAGAATGTGTCGAACTAAGAATGGGTCGAACTAAGAATGGGTTGAACTAAGAACTAAGAACGGGTCGAACTAAGAATGGGTCGAACTAAGAACTAAGAATGGGTCGAACTAAGAATGGGTCGAACTAAGAATGGGTCGAACTAAGAATGGGTTGAACTAAGAACTAAGAACAGGTCGAACTACGAATGGGTCGAACTAAGAACTAAGAATGGGTCAAACTAAGAATGGGTCGAACTAAGAATGGGTCGAACTAAGAACTAAGAACGGGTCGAACTAAGAATGGGTCGAACTAAGAATGGGTCGAACTAAGAACTAAGAACGGGTCGAACTAAGAATGGGTCGAACTAAGAATGGGTCGAACTAAGAACTAAGAACGGGTCGAACTAAGAATGGGTCGAACTAAGAACTAAGAACGGGTCGAACTAAGAACGGGTCGAACTAAGAATTGGTCGAACTAAGAATGGGTCGAACTAAGAATGGGTCGAACTAAGAATGGGTTGAACTAAGAACTAAGAACGGGTCGAACTAAGAATGGGTCGAACTAAGAACCTATTTCTCCCATGTGCTCCTGTTCCACCCTGAGGTGTAGAGACCGTCAATTGTGTGTGTGGGTTATAGCCATGAACAACCCTTGTTGTTGCTGCTGATGTTGAGTGCCCATAATGAGTATGTTACTCTTATGTGCGACCTGAAAAGGACGTTAAGTGACGGGTTGCAGTAGCTTTCCTCACATCCCGAGCGTGCTGATAACGGTAGACCTAGGTCCTCCAGGCGGGTGTGCTATGCTCGGCTTCATCTGCGTGTCACTCATTACTACGGTGATCACGTCGATCTCTCGCCCAGTTAGCCAGGGTGCCATGAAAACAGCCCGTTTCCACGGAGGGCTACAAGGAAGCCGAGGTGAAGGTCATAGCCAGTATGTTTTGCCTGACTAGACGTTAATCTTACTCCCCCACCCTCGTTAGTCGTTACCTACTGGGAGATTACAATGGCCATGTTTACTCAGCTTTCTGACCGCGGTGACACAGTGATGTACGGTCATAACTCCAATCCAGTTTATAGATACGCATAACGTGGGGCGTGGATCACGCAATCAAGTGTACATCAGATACTAAACTTATGGGACATTGATCTCGCCAATCAAGTGTACATCAGATACTAAACTTATGGGACATTGATCTCGCCAATCAAGTGTACATCAGATACTAAACTTATGGGACATTGGTCACGCCAATCAAGTGTACATCCGATACTAAACTTATTGGACATTGATCTCGCCAATCAAGTGTACATCAGATACTAAACTTATGGGACATTGATCTCGCCAATCAAGTGTGCATCAGATACTAAACTTATTGGACATTGATCTCGCCAATCAAGTGTACATCAGATACTAAACTTATGGTACATTGATCTCGCCAATCAAGTGTACATCAGATACTAAACTTATGGGACATTGGTCACGCCAATCAAGTGTACATCAGATACTAAACTTATGGGACATTGATCTCGCCAATCAAGTGTACATCAGATACTAAACTTATGGGACATTGATCTCGCCAATCAAGTGTACATCAGATACTAAACTTATGGGACATTGATCTCGCCAATCAAGTGTACATCAAATACTAAACTTATGGGACATTGATCTCGCCAATCAAGTGTACATCAGATACTAAACTTATGGGACATTGGTCTCGCTAACCCAGCATACATCAGAACTTGTGGGACACACCGCTGAAAGTATGCAGACATTGTGTAATATATGTAATTGCTTGGTAAAAAAAAACTATGCAATTGAATCATTGATGTGTATAAATAACAATAGTCAGAACAAGATGATGCATGGGGCATGAGCTGCAGCGGTTAGCGACCCAAGGTTCACTGCTAGCGTCAGGGTCAGCGACCCAAGGCTGAATGCTAGCGTCAGGGTCAGCGACCCAGAACTGACTGCTAGTGTCAGGGTCAGCGACCCAGAACTGACTGATAGTGTCAGGGTCAGCGACCCAGAACTGACTGATAGTGTCAGGGTCAGCGACCCAAGGTTGACTGCTAGCGTCTGGGTCAGCGACCCAGAACTGACTGCTAGTGTCAGGGTCAGCGACCCAGAACTGACTGATAGTGTCAGGGTCAGTGACCCAGAACTGACTGATAGTGTCAGGGTCAGCGACCCAAGGTTGACTGCTAGCGTCAGGGTCAGCGACCCAGAACTGACTGATAGTGTCAGGGTCAGCGACCTGAAGCTGACTGCTAGCTTCAGGGTCAGCGACCCAAGGTTGACTGCTAGCGTCAGGGTCAGCGACCCAGAACTGACTGCTAGCTTCAGGGTCAGCGACCCAAAGCTGACTGCTAACGTCAGGGTCAGCGACCCAAGGTTGACTGCTAGCTTCATAACCAACGAACGAGACCTGCCAAGACGCTTATCCACCTCCACATGGTGATCCTGGATTACATGACAGGCTGGCTAAGGAGAAGGGATTGAAGGGGAATGGCTAACCCTGTACCCAAAAATGTCTTGCTGAAGTCGGATGTGTTGAACCAAAGGTGCAAATATGACAGTCAAGCTGTAAATTACGACACAACGCATTCCGTTATCCGGTGCTCACCCTGCTGCCTACAAAGCCCGGTTCGCGGCTTGGTAACGGGACATTGAGAACAGACGAAGAAGAATAATACCATGTATGTAATAGTCAAAATTTGAATTGTCAAATAAAACATAATATTATAACATTTGAATGGAACAATCATAATTGTGATAGTGAAATTAAACATCAAGAGACGGACTGGGAAAATCCTCTAAGATTTCACAATGACGGCAAGAGATATAGTAGACTTGAGATCCAATGCATTTGACCTTCGATGCGCAGATGGCACATGAACTGAACTAAACTGAAATTAAACATCAAATTGTAACTTGATGTGTAACAAAAGTCTTAATTGGTATCATGAAATAAAACATAACAGTAAAGCGTTTGTAATACATCGAAAAATAAATAATAGAAAATGACCAGGAAAAAATATAAAGAAATTGAATTTTTTAATTCATGTATTCGTTCTGCGCGTTGGCCTTATTCCACAGAGCACAGTTCATTTGTGGCTTAAGGAACCACTATACCCGATATCAGCAAGACTTTTTTAATGGAGTTTCTTTGTATAAAGGACACGAATATTAATTAATTCGAAGATGTTTTTGTTGTGAATTGCGGAACTTGTCGCTTCACCACAAAGCACCTGAGAAATGGTTTCTATCTATCTATTTATATTCTTTGCGGTTCAAATGCAGCAATAAGGCAGAAACAAATTATCTCCAGTTGAAAAGGTGTGACACCACTGTTTTTAGATCTTGTATGATGCTGCGGCCTATAGTTGAGCCCTCTCGGATTATTGTTCTTTTGAATGTTTCCTTTAGTCTCCCTCTTTTCCGGACGCCCATCGGTATCCATTTGAGTGCTTTTAATGGGAGACGGTTGTTGTTCATTCTAAGGACATGTCCGATGTATGTTTTGCTTTATTTCTTGATGATGGTCGAGAAGTATAGTTTATTTGTCTCCGTTCTTATCGTCTATTAGTTACGAACTTGTCCCATCGTATATTCAATAATTTTCTTAAACATTTATTTTCAAAGATATTTAGTTTGTTTTCCAGCGCTGGTGTCTTCCACATTTCATATCCATATGACAGGACTGATAATACGATTGAGTTGGAGATCCAGAGCTTGAAAAAATGTATACGTAAAGTAATGTATTTTCGTACAGTAACACAATAGTATGATGCGTTTTAAATAAATTGTTTTCATTCAAGCGGGCCAGATCAAATTTGTGCGAACCAAGCATCCCATGCGAGTCCAAGGCTGCCCATACGGTATCAAGAGTCCATAACAACTGTGACCCAATTGGCAGCGATTAACTACAACAAGGTGTTAAAGTCGCTAGGCCATGTTTCCCATTCTGATCCTAAATTGCCCTAATTTGTACGTTTCTGTGCGCCTTTTCTTCCCATATCTCCATTCCAGCTGCCGTAAACTACCAATCTTACATTCGTTCCAACTCGGACTGCTCTTGCTAGTCCCTTTGATGGCCGTCATTAAGCTCACTGTACCGACTGATCTCCGGGACCGCTAAGGCCGGGTGACGACAAGCGTGGTCAAATTTACGACAGTTTTTGCCGCATAATTACTAAGGAACTCTACCAGAGACCATCGCCCATAACAACTTAGTGCCCAAGTACTTGCTTTTTTAGTAGGACCAAAGCTAATCCACGCGCTATGAGGGTCCGTTCAGACGTGTCGGAGATAACGGTCAGAGATATTTCCATTGCCAATGAATTGTGGTACCGGGATGGGATCTTAGATTAGTTGTGGCCCAAGAGGACGCAATGAAGGACGTGGTCGTTAAGAATGGAGCGTGGAAGATGGTGTATTAGGGAAAGGTGAAATGAAGAATGATAAAGAAAGAGAAATATGCGATGAAGCGAAGACGTTTGTTCGGTCTATGTTGTATAAGGGGAAGCTAGCGCTGAGATGTGTGTACGGTCTATGTTGGATAACGGGAAGCAAACGCTGAGATGTGTGTATGGTCTATGTTGGATAACGGGAAGCAAGCGCTGAGATGTGTGTACGGTCTATGTTGGATAAGGGGAAGCAAACGCTGAGAAGTGTGTACGGTCTATGTTAGATAACGGGAGGCACGCGCTAAGACGTGTGTACGGTCTATGTTGGATAACGGGAAGCAAACGCTGAGATGTGTGTACGGTCTATGTTGGATAACGGGAAGCAAGCGCTGAGACGTGTGTACGGTCTATGTTGGATAACGGGAAGCAAACGCTGAGACGTGTGTATGGTCTATGTTGGATAACGGGAAGCAAGCGCTGAGATGTGTGTACGGTCTTTGTTGGATAACGGGAAGCAAGCGCTGAGATGTGTGTACAGTCTTTGTTGAATAACGGAAAGCAAGCGCTGAGATGTGTGTACGGTCTATGTTGTATAAGGGGAAACCAACACTGAGACGTGTGTACGGTCTATGTTGGATAGGGTTAAGCAAGAACTGAGACGTGTGTACGGTCTATGTTGTATAAGGGGAAGCAAGCGCTGAGATATATGTACGGTCTATGTTGTATAAGGGGAAACCAACACTGAGACGTATGTACTGTCTATGTTGTATAAGGGGAAACCAACACTGAGATGTATGTACGGTCTATGTTGTATAAGGGGAAACCAACACTGAGACGTATGTACGGTCAATGTTGGATAAGGGGAAGCAAGCGCTGAGACGTGTGTACGGCCAATGTTGGATAAGGGGAAGCAAACGCTGAGACGTGTGTACGGTCAATGTTGGATAAGGGGAAGCAAGCGCTGAGACGTGTGTACGGCCAATGTTGGATAAGGGGAAGCAAACGCTGAGACGTGTGTACGGTCAATGTTGGATAATTAGCAAGCTAGGAAGTGATAGAGCCATTAAAGATGTTTGGCTCTAACTATGTCTGTCTCCATAGTTACGAGCCGGGAGAGGGAAGAAAAGATTGGTCAGTGGTAGCCATTTGTTTTTGTCTTTTTGTTTTTATTTCATATAAATATTTCTCATCCGGAACGACAGGTGTTGTTGTTGCTGTTGTTGTTGTTGTTTCTGTTGTTGTTTTTGTTGTTGCTGTTGGTGTGGCTGCTGCTGTTGTTGTTGTTGCTGTTGTTGTTTTTGTTGTTGCTGTTGTTGCTGCTGTTGTTGCTGTTGTTGTTGTTGTTGTTGGTGTTGTTATTGTTGTTGAATGCCCACAATCAATAGGTTTACTTTGCGCACTGAGTCAGGCGTTAAGTGACGGGTTACAGTAGTTTCTCTCACATCCGGAACGTGCTGGTGAAGGTGGACCAGGATCCTCCAGGCGGTTGTGCTATTCTTGGACTCTTATGTGTGTTGCTCACTACTGAACGGTTAAATCGATCTTCCACCTCTTGAGCCAGACTGCCATGAAACATCCGTTTTCCAGGAAGACCTGCGTGGAAATGAGGTGAGCTCTTGGTCAGTGTACGTCACCTGGCCCTGACTAACATAGTCTGATCAGTATATTTTGCCTGACCCTGACTAACATAGTCTGATCAGTATGTTTTGCCTGACCCTGACTAACATAGTCTGATCAGCATGTTTTACCTGACCCTGACTAACATAGTCTGATCAGTATGTTTTACCTGACCCTGACTAACATAGTCTGATCAGTATGTTTTGCCTGACCCTGACTAACATAGTCTGATCGGCATGTTTTGCCTTACCAGACATTACTCCCCTCTCCACACAGACAGAGGTTAATGCTAATTACTAAATGTTTTTTTCCGTTCACGCAATTAAAACTGACAGTGAATGACAGATCACCAACAAATTTAAACAAATTTTCGTCGGCCTCCAAGTTGTTTGCACGTCATTCCCACCCAGTTATGTCCATTTATAGACGAAAGGGAAGCATAGACTAGTACGACTATGACCTGCCAGGATTGACGAAAGGGAAGCATAGACTAGTACGACTATGACCTGCCAGGATTGACGAAAGGGAAGCATAGACTAGTACGACTATGACCTACCATTGTTGACGAAAGGGAAGCATAGACTAGTACGACTATGACCTACCATTGTTGACGAAAGGGAAGCATAGACTAGTACGACTATGACCTACCATTGTTGACGCAAGGGAAGCATAGACTAGTACGACTATGACCTACCATTGTTGACGAAAGGGAAGCATAGACTAGTACGACTATGGCCTGCCAGGATTGACGAAAGGGAAGCATAGACTAGTACGACTATGACTTGCCAGGATTGATGAAAGAAGTGGCTAGGAAAAGTTTGGGCTGGGATCGGCTACACCATCTTGTAGGAAACAAACGCCGCAGGAATTCAAACAGTATCATTAAACGAACGTGCAGCGAAGACAAGTGTAGAAATTATTACAAAGAGACGCATAAATGCAGGTCACAGAAGACAGACTGTCAGACAGAGAAACATGAACCAGAAACACGTGTTGTCCCTTGAAGACCTGTCTGAGAACTGTGGCCGGTTACAGTCTACCGAATTAGCTCGACCTTTCCCCGGTGGCTACGGTTTGTGCGTTTCCTGCACCAATTTGCAGTATACACCTTGGCAAATTCAATCAGTGTAGGCTGGAGACAGAATGTGTCTACATGCCACTTGTACCAGTAGAAAGGAAGGCATGCTGTTATGATTACCGCACATAGGCGCCCTAGCTAGGCTAAGAAACTGGTGCGACATAGTTAAGTCACGATGGTTGCTTTAACAAAACAATAGACTTACATGCTGTGTGTTTTACTAGTTAGGATTTTTTTCCCTGTTTAGTTAAGTTCTTCCGTTTATTCGTAATTGTATTTGTTAACAATGACTTTGCAGAAATTGACAGGTATTTTTTGCCACAAATCTGTATCCACGAAATTGTTCTTGTGTTTATAATGCAGGCGCGATGAATAACATCAGGGTCAGGTGAGACATAGTGGTCAAGGTGGGAGGGAAGAGTAACATCAGGGTCAGATGAAACATACTGGTCAAGGTGGGAGTGATGGGTTACATCAGGGTCAGGTGAGACATAGTTGTCAAGGTGGGAGTGATGGGTTACATCAGGGTCAGGTGAGACATAGTTGTCAAGGTGGAAGTGAAGAGTAACATGAGGGTCAGGTGAGACATACTGGTCAAGGTGGGAGTGAAGAGTAACATGAGGGTCAGGTGAGACATACTGGTCAAGGTGGGAGTGAAGAGTAACATCAGGGTCAGATGAAACATACTGGTCAAGGTGGGAGTGATGGGTTACATCAGGGTCAGGTGAAACATACTGGTCAAGGTGGGAGTGAAGAGTAACATGAGGGTCAGGTGAAACATACTGATCAAGGTGGGAGTGAAGAGTAACATGAGGGTGAGGTGAAACATACTGGTCAAGGTGAGAGTGAAGAGTAAGAACAGGGTCACGTTAAACAGCCATTGTAACCTGACACTAAAAAGCCGTGAAGAGTTAAATGAATTCAGTGCGAGTTGCTTCCAACAATAACAAACAACAAAAACAACAAACAACAACAACAACAACAACAACAAACTACAACAACAATATTGTCAAAGTCTGTTTTAAGAATGCTTACATTAGTACATCGATCTGTTTATGATTGAGTGATCTGTTGATGATTAAGTGATCTGTTGATGATTGAGCGATCTGTTGATGATTGAGTTATCTGTTGATGATTGAGTGATCTGTTCATGATTGCACGATCTGTTGATGATTGAGTGATCCGTTGTTCATTGAGTGATCTGTTGATGATTGAGTGATCTGTTGATGATTGAGTGATCTGTTGTTGATTGAGTGATCTGTTGTTGATTGGGTGATCTGTTGATGATTGAGCGATCTGCTGATGATTGAGATATGTTGATGACTGATATATGTTGATGACTGAGATATGTTGATGACTGAGATATGTTGATCATTGAGATATGTTGATGATTGAGTGATCTGTTATTGATTGAGTGATCTGTTGTTGATTGAGCGATCTGTTGATGATTGAGATATGTTGATGACTGATATATGTTGATGACTGAGATATGTTGATGACTGAGATATGTTGATGACTGAGATATGTTGATGACTGACATATGTTGATGACTGAGTGATCTGTTGATGACTGAGATATGTTGATGACTGACATATGTTGTTGATTGAGTGATCTGTTGATGACTGAGATATGTTGATGACTGACATATGTTGATGAATGAGTAATCTGTTGATGACTGAGATATGTTGATGACTGAGATATGTTGATGACTGAGATATGTTGAGGACTGAGATATGTTGATGACTGACATATGTTGAGGACTCAGATATGTTTATGGCTGAGATATGTTGATGACTGAGATATGTTGATGACTGACATATGTTGATGACTGACATATGTTGATGAATGAGTGATCTGTTGATGACTGATATATGTTGATGACTGAGCTATGTTGATGACTGACATATGTTGATGACTGACATATGTTGATGAATGAGTGATCTGTTGATGACTGATATATGTTGATGACTGAGATATGTTGATGACTGAGATATGTTGATGACTGAGTGATCTGTTGATGACTGATATGTTAATGACTGAGATATGTTGATGACTGAGATATGTTGATGACTGAGATATGTTGATGACTGAGTGATCTGTTGGTGACTGAGATATGTTGATGACTGAATGACCTGTTTGTGAATGAGTAATCTATTGATGAATGAACGATCTGTTGATGGCTGAGATATGTTGATGACTGAATGACCTGTTTGTGAATGAGTAATCTATTGATGACTGAGTGATCTGTTGATGGCTGAGATATGTATGTTCATTATCAAATGACCTATTGATGAATTGATGATGATATAATCCCTGTGAGCTGACAACGACAGCCCAATGCCTCCCGGACAAAAGCATACGTCCCTCTCAATTGTTGTAGTTATGTGCAGAGCGTGTTGAGTATGGTGGAGTGTGATGGTAGCAGCAGGTTGCACAGACCGACCAGTCCTGGGCACAAAGTCAGTACTGCTCGACTGCTCGACTGCTCGACTGACTCCTCATAGTCGTGGCAGAATCTGCAGTTTGGTTCACGTAGTGGGTCTAATCTATTCAGATGTTTGTTGAGAGGGGCATGACCTGTTCTCAGCTTGAAGATCAAACTCTGGTCTCTTCGTTTCAGTTTCTTGGCTGGGTCCTGGGGATCGGGTTTTGCTTATTAATGAATTCAATTCGACTTTGTAAAGCGACAATCAATCATTAGAGAATCGAACATTGCTATCAACTTCCTTTCAACCTCAGACAAAAGTTTATTTGGTTCTATCCGAGATTACGAGCCATTAAAGAAAATATAATAAAATTATAATTTTTTTATAAAGTAGGCATCCATGTCTGAATTCTTGTACATCGCTCAACAGCACTTCGCTGGAATAAGCTGGGGCGGGCCCAACACCAAACACATTCTAACACAGTCCCATGTCACCATGTATGCGATGTCTTCATAAGTTTTCTTTCTGGTAGTCAAACGTCTTCAGATCTCACGTTGATGCACAAAGAATAGATGCAATATAGCCTTCGTGGGAAGAAAGAACCATGCCTGGGGCAAGATAGTCTTCCTTTCAGATTCTACACGTCCCACTATGGATCTAGATGCTGAGCCACCGACTCGTAGTTGACTGCTAGCGTCAGGGCCAGCGACCCATAGCTGAGTGCTTGCGTCAGGGCCAGTGACCCATAGCTGAGTGCTAGCGTCAGGGCCAGCGACCCATAGCTGAGTGCTAGCGTCAGGGCCAGCGACCCATAGCTGAGTGCTAGCGCCAGGGCCAGTGACCCATAGCTGAGTGCTAGCGTCAGGACCACCGACCTAAAGCTGCTAAGACCCTTCTCCACCTCTATGTGGTGAGCCTGGATAACAGGCTGCAGCTGGGCAGACTGGCTAAGGAGAAGGGATCGAAGAGGGAAGGCAAACCCGAATCCCAAAAATGCCTGCTGAAGTAGAATTTGTCGGATTGTAAGGTGCAAATATCGCAGTCAAGCTGTAAACTACGACACAACGCACTCCGTTCTTTGGGCAACATCCTACTGCTTGCAGTCCTTTTCATGGCTTGGTAGCGGAGGATGAGATTGAGAACGAACGAAGAGGAAGAAGAATAACCAGAAGGAGAAGACGTATCTCCCCTTGCAACGCGCTTTCGTCATCTGGGGGTCCATGGTTGAAGTCCAGGCTGCCCAATGCTTCACTTTCTTATCTGTTGTCCGTTAGAAATGTTTGACGAGTGAATACAAATACTTCTGTTTCTTATCTGTTGTTCGTTAGAAATGATTGACGAGTGTATACAAATACTTCTCTTTCTGATTTTTTTTTAAATATGACGTGTTTGCCTCACTAGTTTCTACTGGCGGAGGTGGGCCTATTCCATCCCAGACCGTAGTCAATTGGGCCATATTAAGACACATAAACGAGTGCTTGGATGTTAGGGTGAGTCTGGAGGTACCTATACTAGGTTTATGCGCTCTCAGAAGCCAGTCCAACCAAAGTGCAATGGAAGGGCCTCACCCTGAGGGAGCATGTGAAAGTTGTGCAAGAGTGTGACTGTAGGACAGTCAAATGAAACAGAGTGAGGTAAGCAGTGAGGAAGGGGAGTCTTTTTATCGTTATCACTACAAGCATACCTTTTTTTTTGTCCGGTAACATGTATGCGGTACTGCAAGTTTGAATAACTGCAATTAAATATCACACACACAACATACACTCGCGCACACGCACGCACACACACACACACACACGCGCGTGCGCACACATACAGTCGCACGCACACTCACACACACACAAACTCGTACGTACACTCACACACACACAAACTCGTACGCTCGCACGCACACTCACACACACACAAACTCGTACGCTCGCACGTACACTCACACACACACGCACATACACTATCACACACGCACGCCCACGCACACGCACACGCACACTCACACACACACACGCACATACACTGGCACGCACGCACGCTCACACACATGCACACACAAACGCACATACACTCGCACGCACGCACGCAAACACACACGCACACACACACCCACATACACACGCACATACAATCGCACGCACGCACACACACACTCACACTCACGCACACATACACACGCACATACACTCGCACGCACATACACTCGCACGCACACACACACTCACGCGCACACACACACACACACACACGCACATACACTGGCAAAAATAACTCGATCCTTCTTAGGGCGTTTTTATGTTCAATCGAAGAAAGACAATTTTAATCAAACAAACAATTTGGTATACCACAGTCAGTCTTCCCTGCGCCTGCATCTATGACTCCGCCCATCGCCGTCTATATCCTTGATCCCGTCAAAGTCGAGATAAGATTGGATATCAGCTGGACCCGTGTGCACTTCCCAGACGAGGTAACAGTTCTATTGTGGCTCTTCAATTTCCACAATACAGGTTTTGCCGGGGACGAGAATCCAAAATGCCAAGGACATAAAGACGCGGAACAAGCCGCCGATGGGAGATAACCACGATTGTACAGACGGATGTGATTCGGCCAATAGGCACTACTTTCTGCACAAACCAGCCCCGGCAGTGCGTAACCTTTCATTGAAACGTCGACCAACGAGTGTTCTCTTCCTAGACGATCAAACAGATAGGGATCTATCCCTCGCGACAATCAAACTTTTATGTTCCGGATAAAACAGATTTGAGGAATCGGGGATGACAAAAGCAAGGCCGGTATAAATATACGACTGCCAGACCAAACTGCTAGCACATGCAGGCAGTAACGTTCCAAATGTGGGGGAATTTGTCTTTCGGCAGCCTGAAGAGTCATTCATAAACATTTATTGCCATGTAGAGCGATTGAGGCGGTGATTTTATCAGATAATTGAAATATCATTGTAGACTCCCGTCTCAGGTTGAATGGGTTCTCATGTAGCTTATTATTGTGTAGGCCTTTTACTTGCCCTATCCCCATTTTGTTCCTCTAACTCCAGGTATTTATTCCAATGTTCTTCCTGTCCCAAATGATGAAGATGATTATAATTATTTGGTGAGCATGTTGTCATGCAGCTGAATCTTCTTCATCATTATCGGCAATCTCATCATACCAACACCATCTCCATCATCATTTATTGCCGTTATTATTGTAAATGAAGCTGAAGTTACCGAAAGATTTCTTGTATATTTAATATTTTGTTTCGTCTGTTTTACCCTTGCTTTGGTTCCCTTGTTTTACCTGTTTTAGTTTCCCTGTTTTGGGTCCCCTGTTTTATTTGTTTTGGCTCCCCTAATTTACCTGTTTTGGTTTCTCTGTTTTGGGACCGACGTGATTCCCGCAGTAGTGAGTGACGCGAAAATAATGCAAAGCATAGCACAACCGCCTGGAGGACTTGGGTCCACCTTCATCAGCACGTTCAGGATGTGAGAAAAGCTACTGCAACCCGCCACTTAACGTCCTTCAAATGTTTATAATGTTGAAGTTATTTTGTATTGTCTTCTAATAATTTGTTGGGTCGCCCCAACGTTGTAATATTTCTTCATATTTTGGTCCGTGTGTATTGTTGTTGTTGTTATGGGTTCAGCGATATCCATGGACACGCCTGTCAGTCTAATGGGGAGTATGGCTGAGCGGTTCTGAACTTATTTTACAAACCGAAACGTGGCAGGTTCCAATCATGTCTTGACAAGCCGAGTCAGCCGTTAATTTGTTATGGTATGACCGTTTCTGCACTCGTCTGTAAATGGGTACCTGGTGAAAACGGGAAAATTTGAAGCGGCCGTGGTAGCGATAGAGTTCGTTCTCTGTTCTCGGCACTGCCGGTAATGAATGAAACGGAACACTTATACAGACGCGCATGCGCAATCAAGTCAGGTCTATGAACTATTTTCCATTTCCTGTTGTTTTTTTCTCTTCTTCATCTGGCCTTCTTGTTCATGTCCTTAGTTCTCTACTTTGTTGACCTAGCTGTCTACCTTATTGACATAGTTCTCTTCCTTGTTGACATAGTTCTCTATCTTGTTGACCCAGTTCTCCACCTTGTTGACCCAGTTCTCCACCTTGTTGATCTAGTTCTCTATCTTGTTGACCTAGTTCTCTACCTTGTTGATCTAGTTCTTTTCCTTATTAACATAGTTCTCTTCCTTGTTGCCACAGTTCTCTACCTTGTTGATCTAGTTCTCTTCCTTATTGACATAGTTCTCTTCCTTGTTGACATAGTTCTCTATCTTGTTGACCCAGTTCTCTACCTTGTTGATCTAGTTCTCTTCCTTATTGACATAGTTCTCTATCTTGTTGACCCAGTTCTCTACCTTGTTGACATAGTTCTCTATCTTGTTGATCTAGTTCTCTTCCTTATTGACATAGTTCTCTACCTTATTGACATAGTTCTCTACCTTGTTGATCTAGTTCTCTTCCTTGTTGACATAGTTCTCTATCTTGTTGACCCAGTTCTCTACCTTGTTGATCTAGTTCTCTTCCTTATTGACATAGTTCTCTACCTTATTGACATAGTTCTCTACCTTGTTGACCTAGTTCTCTATCTTGTTGATCCAGTTCTCTTCCTTATTGACATAGTTCTCTTCCTTGTTGATTCAGTTTTCTACCTTGTTTACCTAGCTGCCTACCGTGTTGACCTAGTTCTCTACCTTGTTGACCCAGTTCTCTACCTTGTTGACCTAGTTCTCTATCTTGTTTACCCAATTCTCTACCTTCTTGACCCAGTTCTCTACTTTCTTGACTCAGTTCTCTACCTTGTTTACTTACCTGCTTACCTTGTTGAGCCAGTTTTCTACTTTGTTGACTTAGTTCTCTTCCTTGTTCACATAATCTGTCTACCTTGTTGAACTAGCAGTCTATCTTGTTGACCCAGTTCTCTACCTTGTTGACCTATTTCTATATATTGTTGACCCAGTTCTCTACCTTGTTGACCTAGTTTTTTTACATTGTTGACCTAGTTATCTACTTTGTTGACCCAGTTCTCTACCTTGTTGACCTAGCTGCCTACCTTGTTGACCTAGTTCTTTACCTTGTTGACCCAGTTCTCTACCTTGTTGATCTAGTTCTCTACCTTGTTCACCTAGTTCTCTAACATGTTGACAAATACTTACCTACTTCCCGTGTTCAAGCACCGCATTTTACAGAATGCATCCAGTATCCAGCGACATGGATTGCCTTATCCTTTGCATCCAGCATGCCACACATATTGCATGTTTCCTGGAGGTTAGGGCAGGTCATCGGGTGATCTGGGTCCTGTATTGCGCCACAGTCACACGTGTCATCATCTGTGTATCCCCATCGTGTCATCATCTGTGTATCCCCATGGTTTAATTTCCCTCTTGCACCGTGATACACCAGTCCGGAGTCTGTTCAGCGACTTCCATGTTGTGTATGGTAGATGATGTGCGGGGACAGGTATATCTCGAAGTTCCGTCTCTGGGGCCTGCATCAATTCGTGCCACCTCTCGATACGGCGACTTTCAGGGTTTGTCTGTATGGGCTGTGTTGATTTTGGGAAGCTACGTCTGGAGTTGAGTCTTATGCTCTGTACCCGATGTCCAAACATTGGGTGCCTTGAGTCGTGCTCCTGTTTTTCTCGTTCGATTTCTTCTGCGACGCTTCTTCGAATCTCGGGGGGGGGGGGGGGGGGGCTATGCCAATTGTGGGGTATATTTTGTCAATGGATGCGGGTAGTATGCACCCTGACACTATCTGACCCGCCTCATTTATTGCTGTATCAACTAGTTTCGTATGGGTAGAATTTTTCCAGACTGGCGCAGCGTATTTAGCTACGGAAAAACACAAGGCAAGTGTAGATGTCCGAAAGATTGATGGCCCATGTTGTGCAGGTCAGTTTTCGGATGATATTGTTAATTTGGTGTATCTTATGCTTTGTTTCCTGGAAGTGCGTTATGTAGGACAATGTGCGGTCTAGATAAGTGAGAGCCCTGCAGTGTTCAAGCTCCTGCCCTTGCCACCTGTTACTGAAGGGGTAAGCCTGTGTTTGACTGGGATTTGGTTTGAGCTGATTCTTGTGGTAATATTCTGCAAGGGCCTTGAGAGAACTTGACCGCTTTTTTCCAACCTCCCTTATCCCTGGGGGGCAGCAATTGCTTTGTTGTCAACATAGATTAATGTTCTTGTGTCTGTGTCCATGGGTTGGTTGTTGACAAATAACAACAATCAATAAAAGATTACAAAATAATATCGCTAAATTTATTAAGGACACAAAATACCAATGGAACAATTGAAATAAAAGCATTTGTGTCTGATGCCAGGTAGCAACTAGTTATTCCATTATTCTGCAAATCTATCACGTAGGTCCGTAAAAGATGCAGTCAATTGTCATCTCTGATTTGGCTCTCGGACTTTCACTTGGCTATTAGTAGCATCTGTGTGGGTGGTTTCCTTCCTAAAGCTTACTAAGCTTGGAGCAGGTGGACGAAGAGGTGGGCGAATATGACAGGCTAAATATAGATTGGTAGCTGTATTATGTATCATGAAAGTTAACAATTATGTATAAAACGACTCCAAAAACTTATGTACTAACTTTGGGTCTGGTCTGCGCTCTAGATTGCCGTCAGGTTGTCTAATTATATCACAGGCTGGGTTAAAAGCTTCGTTTCAGTGTATCCAACTGTAGATTGGTACCTGACCTATTTTTTAAGAAAGACAAAGCAACCAGAAAGGAAATTGGGCAACCCCATGTCATACAAAAAATGTGAACTGATTGAACCCAGTCTCTAACACTCCATCCCCGACTGTAGTTTTTGCAATGAGACTACCTTGGACATGTGTTCGAACATTACTATACAATATTTTAACCTTTAAGTTTTAGTAACACGTATAAGCAGAGGTAGAGGCGGTCTCTGCCTTAGGTGATGAAGTCTTAGATACTTCATTCTACAAAATATCTGCTTTATTTTTATATGGGCTTCCCTAGCAGTAAGATGGGTGCCCGTTTACAGTTGGGTACACTGAAGCGAGGATTGAACCCGTGTTTTGCATAGAGCAGCAATAATTATAGGCTACTCTGCTAACCAGACGCTCATTAGCGTGTTTTAGTCTCAAGAGCAAATCAGCATACCAGCCCGATTAACACAAACAGTGGACAGTCTCACGACCCCCTCGAACGTGTCTGAGCGTGCCACAAACTTAAGGCTCCCGGCGACGTCGCTCGTGGAATCTAAGGCCAGCTTGTAGTCTCTATATTTCTAATTGGACCCTTGGGTCGATCGTTTTTCTGTGCCCTTTTATGGCGGTTTGGGCTATTGTTAATTACTACTTACTTAGTTGCTTCTCTTCTACCTTACTTAGTGCCTTCTCTTCTACCTTACTAAGTGCCTTCTCTTCTACCCTGGGATGTAAAGTCTTCTACCTTACTTACTTATTCGCTTATCTTCTACCATGGGGTGTAGAGTCTTCTACCTACATTAGTCGTTCCTCTCTACCCTGGGGTGTAGATGGTCGCCAGAAAGAGTGTCAGACAATTCTATCCGATATCTTCTCTTGGTCTGGTTCCAGACTAACCCACGTATTCAACAACAACAAAACCACACGGTCTGTTGCCGTGGCCAGGGCACCAAACTTCTGCCGACGTGCTCCAACGTTCAAACTGTCTTCTCTGAGTTTGTTGTTATGTTCATAAGAAACGTGTAATCTGCAGGCGACACAATATAGGAGAGGAATCGGGGAAGTGACAAGGAAAACCACAAGGAACACACAATGGTAGAATGCAGATTTAAAGGACATTTCTTATGGTGGTTTCCCTTCGCAGGGTTCTTCTGTAAGCCTGCTAATGGTTTTGTCCTAGCTGCTTCAATAAGCGTGATGTCGGCACTATCTTCTCACGGCGAAGGTACCAAGTTCGTACTTGGCAACAGACGCTCTAGTCTACGTAGCTGATAATTCGAATATCACTTACTGATCGAACTGACAAGTTAGCAAGGAAGGGTAAACTTGCTCTCGCTCTGCAAGATCCCAGAGCCTAAAGATATTTTCAAATGTGAAATGGATATAGCGGGATTAAAGTCAATCTGTATTACGGAGGAAATGGGTTGTTTTTTTAATTTGATTTTTTAAAAGTGGATAAATGTCCAGGTCAAGATGGTATTCATCCAATATTGCTGTTTAAAATTAGAGACCAATCAGTAAAACCATTAGCTATATTATGTCCTCAATCACTTGCAAAAATTATTGTTCCAAGAGATTGGACAGATGCAGGAGTGATCCCCTTATTCAAAAGCGAAAGAAATCAGATCCAGCAAAACATAGAGCGGTGAGTTTGACGAAGATAGTCTGTACATTGTAAGAGTCAATAATCAAAGAAAACATTGACAGGTTTAATCTAATCAGAAATAATCATCATGGGTTTACTAGAGGCAGATCGTGCTTAAAAATCTATTAGAATTCATGGAGGAGGTTACTAAAATGATAGATAAAGGGGAACCAGTGAATGTTATTTATCTAGATTTTCAAAGGTTTTTGATAGAGGAAGATTATTTAGAAAGTTAAAATCACATAGAATAGGTGAGGATGTTGCCGAATGGATTGAAAGTTGGTTAACGGGAAGAAGGCAGAGGGTGGGCATAAATAATGAGTACTCTGAGTGGTGTGAAGTTAAAAAGTGGTGTGCCACACGGCTCGGTGTTTGGACCAGTTGTGTTCTTGATATATATAAACAATTTGGTTGGAAATTGATATGGGATCAATGATTGCAAAATTCGTTGATGACACAAAACTATGCAGTAGTGTCTCATCTAAAGCAGAAGTGGATATATTGATGTCGGATTTAGATAAAATTCGAGAATGGTCTGTGAGATGGCAAATGGAGTTTAATGTAGATAAATGTACAGTCATCCAGATGGGTAGATTCAATATGGAACATAATTACAGAATGGATGAGAACAATATTTTAATGATAGATAAGAAAAAGGGTCCTAGGGGTTATAATAGAGCATACAGGTAAAGTGATTGAGCAAGTTAAGGTAGCAGTGAATAAGGCTAATGCATTGTTAGGTATGATAAAAAGAAATATTAAACATAGGAGGAAGGAAGTGATTGTCAAACTATATAAAGCATTAATTAGACCTAGATTGGAGTACTGTGTACAGGTGTGGAGTCCTTATCGTAGAAGGGATATAAATATGCTGGAAATGATACAAAAAAGAGCGACAAAGCTGATAGTTGGATTCCAGAATTACAGTTATGAGGAAATACTCAGAAAAACCAGCCTACAGTGTCTAGAAAATATAAGAATTTCAGGTGACAATACAGGTTCATAAGATAATCACAGGAAAGGATAAATGAGACTATAACAAGTTTTTTTCTTCAAAATACAACCACCAACGAGAACAAGAGGGCACATATACAAATTAATTAAAGAGAGGTCCGGATTGAATATTACGAAATTGTTATTTAGTCAGAGAGTGGTGAATGTTCGGAATGCATTGCCACATGAGGTAGTGGAGGCAGGGGGCAGTTAATACATTTAAGAATAGATTGCATGGGCATAGCTTTTAGAGCAGGGTAATGCAAATGTAATTGGTTGTATACAGACACAGATGAGTCTTCTAGACCAGTATAAAAAAGTTAAGTTAAGTTAAGTATCTCACGCTATCAGGGTCGGAGGACGCAGTGAACGAGATATCAGGAGTCAGTGACTCATACCTGACTTGTGTCATGAGCAACGAGCCAGTACTGGGCAATAACTTATTCTACCACTTAGTGACAGCCCTGGAAACAGACTGCATCCGTGCAGCCTGGCTGATAGCACAGGGATTGTATAGGGGAAGCGAGCCGGTCTCCACAACGTGACCTACTGAAGTCAGTTTGTGACCACATTGAGCAGCATCTTTGTATGCCTGGATGTCTAGTCTACAAATCTTTGTATATCTGGTTGTCTAGTCTACACATCTTTATATGTCTGGTTGTCTAGTCTACACATCTTTGTATGTCTGGTTGTCTAGTCTACACATCTTTATATGTATGGTTGTCTAATCTACACATCTTTGTTTGTCTGGATGTCTGGTCTACACATCTTTGCATGTCTGGTTGTCTAGTCTACCCATCTTTGAATGTCTGGTTGTCTAGTCTACACATCTTTGTTTGTCTGGTTGCCTAGTCTACACATCTTTGAATGTCTGGTTATCTAGTCTACACATCTTTGTTTGTCTGGTTGTCTAGTCAACACATCTTTGAATGTCTGGTTGTGTAGTCTACACATCTTTATATGTCTGGTTGTCTAGTCTACACATCTTTGTTTGTCTGTTTGTCTGGTCTACACATCTTTGCATGTCAGGTTGTCTAGTCTACACCTCTTTGAATGTCTGGTTGTCTAGTCTACACATCTTTGTTTGTCTGGTTGCCTAGTCTACACATCTTTGAATGTCAGGTTATCTAGTCTACACATCTTTGTATGTCTGGTTGTCTAGTCTACACATCTTTGAATGTCTGGTTGTCTAGTCTACACATCTTTGTATGTCAGGTTGTCTAGTCTATACATCTTTGAATGTCTGATTGTCTAGTCTACACATCTTTGTATGTCTAGTTGTCTAGTCTACACATCTTTGTATGTCTGGTTGTCGTGTTGTACACACACCTTTGAATGTCTGGTTGTCTAGCCTACACATCTTTGTATGTCTGGTTATCGTGTTGTCTACATATGTTTGTTTGTCTGGTTGTCTAGTATACATATCTTTGTTTGTCTGGTTGTCGAGTTGTATACACATCTCTGTATGTCTGGTTGTCGTGTTGGCTAGTCTACACATCTTTGTACTTTCCATCAATACCCACTTCCCCATTACATGGTGAGCATATTGTGTAGTCATGTAATATGTAAGATCATGTTCCATTGAAAGCTACGTCTAGTTAGATTGTGGCACTATTAAGTGTAGTTAATAGGGTAATTATTATCTATATCTAAGGCGGTCTAAGGCGCTGGTTTTAGGCATCAGTCTCTGCGGAGGCGTGGGTTCGAATCCCACAGCTGCAATGTATTTCTTTTTAAACTCCACAGTTTATTTTTAATTTTCTTTTAAATACTCGATGACCAATTATCATCCTCTACTGTTGGTTTCCTTCGAAGGGAGTACAATCTTTCTAATTTTCTCTCACTTTGCAATCCATCGAACAGCGCACCAAGTCTACCCGTTTGTATGCACCTTCTAGGTTGAGATCCACGGCGACTGTTTCTTGCATGTACTGGAAGCGCCAATACACACTCCATGCAAATATCCCTGCATTTTCCCAGGTCCCCTTATATAACTGTCCATCCATATACAAGAAGAGACTTGACATTGGAGTAGTAGGGGTTATAATAGATTATGCAGGTAAAGTGATTGAGCAAGTTCAGGTAGTAGTGAATAAGGGAAATGCAATGTTAGGTATGATAAAAAGAAATATTAAACATAGGAGCAAGGAAGTGATCGTCAAACTGTATAAAGCATTAGTTAGACCTAGATTGGAGTACTGTGTACAGGTGTGGAGTCCTTATTATAGAGGCGATATAAACATGCTGGAAATGATACAAAAATGACCGACAAAGCTGACAGTGGTATTCCAGAGATACAGTTATGAGGAAAGACTCAGAGAAACTAACCTATAGTGTCTAGAAAAGAGAAGAATTCCAGGTGACTTAATACAGGCTCATAAGATAATCAAAGGAATGGATAAATTAGACTATAACAAGTTTTGTTTTCAAAATACAAGGACCTACAAGAACATTAGCGATAAGTTACAAATTAACTAAAGAAAGGTCCAGATTAGATATGAACATTTTTTTAAATCAGAGAGTAGTGAATACTTGGAATGCATTGCCACAGGGAGTAGTGTAGCAGCTCTAGTTTGTAGACCAATCGAGCAGAAGGTGAAAGGGGTCTGCATTAAGTATATTCTCACTTTACTCGACTAAAACAAATTAACTACAACACTAATTTAAAATAAAAACAATTCAATTAAACTATTTTTACACCTTCACAAATGACTCCCTAATCTTCACTGAAAACAAAACCTGGTTGGCTGTAAGAAATTATGAACTAAACTATAGCTAAAAGAAACTTTATTACGAACTACAACTTGATTCAGGACCTAAAACTTGATTGACGAACCGAATGTGGATTGCCACAGAACGGATGATTCGTGTTTGTGTTAAACCCAAGTGATTCGTCCGGGGTCATGTTCTTCTCGTCGACGGTGGCCTGCAGTGATCGTTCAAAAACTGAATCGCTGTGATAGTCAAGGATATCTTTATCTAGTGACTAGATTTATTGAGAGAACTTCTGCTAGACGATTGACTTCAAATATATCTCTAGTAGTGACTAGATGTTTGAAGAAGCTGTTATGAAAATGGCTACTTCATGTGGTTCCCTCGTGGCGCATTTCTATATATATTGTTAACACTTTTGCTATTCGAAACAGAATATTCGACATCACTATGCACATCACTAATGACCTGGTCTTGTTAGGCTGCGGGACATCTGTACTTGAACTAACGTGGTCTGGTTAAAGGTTCATCACTTCTTTCTCTCTGCCAATATATCGCTGACCGAGCCTAGCATCTCGTCTCAACTGCTTTCTCAAGACTCTGTTTCGGGATCTCCTCTCCTCTCCACCGCTCGCTGTAGACGGTCCTGTCCTCTGAACTACTCGCTCCGGATTGATTCTGATTCGGGCTCTCTTAGCTACCTATATCCGAGGTTTGGCCCAGATCCCGTGGTCCGCTAACGACACGGGTCTTCTAATCTCGTACCTAGGCTTTTCTCCCGGAGATTTCAGAAAACAAAACCTGTAAATGGCATGTCTGGTTTTCATCGTCACTACTGATCACACGGCAACAGGCGTCTAGGCGTTAAGCAAAAAGACATAAGACAACACCTGCGTAGCTTGGAAAACGACGCTACGCATTCCATAACTTCCTATGTCAGTATTTGAGTACATCTCGCTTTCTTAGTTCAATTTTTTTTTATGAATGCCTACTGACTATCAGTGTGCTACTCCAAACCTATTTAACTTTAATAAAACATGTCTAAAATTATATCCCTAATAAACTTACACAGCAAAGATATGTTACAGTAGAAAAGAGGCGGGGACAAATAATCCATTTCAGAATAGATTGGATGCGCACAGCTGTTAGATCAAGGAAATATAAAAGACACTGGTTGTATACAGACTGTAGAGTTTTCTAAACCAGTATAAACACGTTAAGTTAAGTTAGTAGATTTGAATTTTTTTGTTGGATTAATTTCAGGTAATTTCCATACAGTTACTAAGTCCACTGAGCGCTTCTCTCGCCTTTTTGTATTCTGTGTCTGCCATAATCTCACCTGTATTCTGTGTCTGCCATAATCTCACCTGTATTCTGTGTCTGTCGTGATCTCATCTGTATTCTCTGTCTGCCATAATATCACCTGTATTCTGTGTCTGTCGTGATCTCATCTGTATTCTCTGTCTGCCATGATCTCATCTGTATTCTGTGTCTGCCATAATCTCACCTGTATTCTGTGTCTGCCATAATCTCACCTGTATTCTGTGTCTGCCATAATCTCACCTGTATTCTGTGTCTGTCGTGATCTCATCTGTATTCTCTGTCTGCCATAATATCACCTGTATTCTGTGTCTGTCGTGATCTCATCTGTATTCTCTGT
Organism: Ariolimax columbianus; assembly: GCA_036924085.1. NCBI lineage: Eukaryota > Metazoa > Mollusca > Gastropoda > Stylommatophora > Arionidae > Ariolimax > Ariolimax columbianus. Next base: position 9,242,054 of record JAVGWX010000022.1, on the reverse strand, counting down.
CTGCCATGATCTCATCTGTATTCTGTGTCTGCCATAATCTCACCTGTATTCTGTGTCTGCCATAATCTCACCTGTATTCTGTGTCTGCCATAATCTCACCTGTATTCTGTGTCTGCCATAATCTCACCTGTATTCTGTGTCTGTCAAAATCTCACCTGTATTCTGTGTCTGCCATAATCTCAAATGTATTCTGTGTCTGCCATGATCTCATCTGTATTCTGTGTCTGCCATAATCTCAAATGTATTCTGTGTCTGCCATGATCTCATCTGTATTCTGTGTCTGCCATAATCTCACCTGTATTCTGTGTCTGCCATAATCTCACCTGTATTCTGTGTCTGCCATAATCTCACCTGTATTCTGTGTCTGCCATAATCTCACCTGTATTCTGTGTCTGCCATAATCTCACCTGTATTCTGTGTCTGCCATGATCTCATCTGTATTCTGTGTCTGCCATAATCTCACCTGTATTCTGTGTCTGTCGTGATCTCATCTGTATTCTGTGTCTGCCGTTAGGTCATCTTTATCTTCCGTATTTAACAATGCAGTAGATAATGCGTTTCTGAAGTGCCTCTTGTTACTCTCTATTCCCAGGCAGTGGAAACGCTGATGTCCAGAAGATGTAGATGCCACGGCGTTTCTGGATCCTGTGCAGTGAAGACGTGCTGGCGTGGTCTTCCGGTCTTCAAAGACGTTGGCCAATACCTCAAGGAAAGCTACGAAAGATCTGTCCGATTGGCTGGACGCTCCAAAGGGAGACTACGCCGGAAAGAAAAGTCCAAAAGACGGGAGCCCATATCCCAGAACGAGCTAGTACATCTGAGCAAATCTCCAAACTACTGCAGCTACAACCCAAAGAAGGGAATACTAGGCACCATGGGTCGAATCTGCAATCGTACATCCCTGGGAGCAGAGAGCTGCAACTTGTTATGTTGTGGGCGTGGCTATAACACCCAGGTCGTCCGTCATGTTGAGAGATGTCGCTGTAAGTTCCACTGGTGCTGCTACGTGGAATGCAAGACCTGTGAGACTTTTGTAGACATCCATACTTGTAAATAGCCCATCCACAAACCTCAGGGACAAGAGAACAGTGGGTTACTGGTGTGTAACAATATGTGGATTTGTAACAATCACTCTAGATCGTTCTCTACTGACCAATCGCTGCAAATATGCAAATATTATACAATCAAATCGAGACTTTGCATGAAGCAGGTTGGAAAGCATCTCCAATATAATGTGTTCAAGGGTTGGCTACTCCCGGCCAGCGATCCTGATCCGTCTTCTCAGACTAAAACATCCGAGCTGCAACCGTATATCTGAATACTGTATCCCATCGGTCTGTGTTAGTTCTGAAGTTGATTCAAGTGTGGATGTAAGACATGGCTGTTTTCAGCTGTATGAATCTACACATATATAAATATAAATTCTAATTTTTCTTTAGCCGAAGTGAACAAAGAGCAAATTAAGAACCTAGCTGACATGTGTCTATTTAGATAACTTTCTGTTTCTGGTTTGATCCAGTTTGCGTCTGATGTTAAATCCATTTGGCACGGCATGCGACATCAAGGCTTCCACTAATTTGTGTAATTTATAACTTCACAATATAAACGTTACTGCAATCAAATAAACATTGTTGTTAATTAACATTAATTTGTTAGCTATAAACGAATGTGGCCAGCCGTACTCTCGGTGACCAGGTCGCTAGTTTCTGCGCGGTAGATGATAGATGGCCCCTGATCAGACCAGATATTACCAGCTGATAACACCTATCAGAGTGTAGTAGTTCTAAGTATTGCGTGTTATTGGTCTAACATTGCAAACAATTATTGTGTTTATCAGTGATTCTCAAACTAGACAGAGCAGAAACAGGTGGACGGACCATTCGGATACTGGTCTCTTGGCAACGATACACATGTTCCAAACTCCGGTTAAGCCAAGGTTTATTTTTGTATAGAGGCTATAATAAAAATCAAACTTGCATACTGCGTGTAACTGCAGGTGCAAGCAGTCTTTAATCGTTTAATAAAAATATAGCTCTAGCAACAATACCTCAAGTGTGACAAAAAAAAACGAAAGCTTTAACAACAATACTTCAAGTACGACACAGAAATAAAAGAAAGCTTTGGCAACAATACCTCAAGTACACAGAAATAAAAGAAAGCTCTGGCAACAATAACTCAAGTACACATCAATAAAAGAAAGCTCTGGCAACAATACCTCAGGTACACATCAATAAAAGAAAGCTCTGGCAACAATACCTCAGGTACACATCAATAAAAGAAAGCTCTGGCAACAATAACTCAAGTACACATCAATAAAAGAAAGCTCTGGCAACAATACCTCAGGTACACATCAATAAAAGAAAGCTCTGGCAACAATACCTCAGGTACACATCAATAAAAGAAAGCTCTGGCAACAATAACTCAAGTACACATCAATAAAAGAAAGCTCTGGCAACAATACCTCAGGTACACATCAATAAAAGAAAGCTCTGGCAACAATACCTCAGGTACACATCAATAAAAGAAAACATAATCAATTTTCACGGAGAGCAGAAGAAATATCGATATTCTGTTGTTACTTATACGTCACTTATAATTAGACATTTGTACTTTGTACATACTGCACTGTACTATCAGTGCCAGAATTGGACATTAGTAAATAAACTATAAAAGACACATCCTAGCAGCAAAGATGAAATGCCTGCGCAGAATTCTTGAAGTAACAAGAATGGATAGAATCAGAAACTAAGATATTAGGAAACAAGTAGGTACAACACATGGGCTAGACTTCATCAAGAGACAGCAACCCAAATGGTTAGACCGAGTGACACGTCAGACACCAGATAGTATCCCTCAGAAAGCAATGCTATACAGATACAATGGATACAAAGTCAAGGGCCGACCACATAAAAGATGGATAGAAGAAATAACAGAAGCAGTAAAGCTTCCCGTGTACGAAGCACATACTAGGGTCAGTTCAAGAAACCTCTTCATAACTGACGCTGAAAGAGACAAGCACATACTAGGGCCCGGTCAAGAAACCTCTTCATAACTGACGCTGAAAGAGACAAGCACATACTAAGGCCCGGTCAAGAAACTTCTTCATAACCTGACGCTGAAAGAGACAAGCACATACTAAGGCCCGGTCAAGAAACTTCTTCATAAGCTGACGCTGAAAGAGACAAGGACATACTAAGGCCCGGTCAAGAAACTTCTTCATAACCTGACGCTGAAAGACACAAACAGGACACAAATGAAAAGAAGAAGGAAGAAGTAGTCTGTCGTCGACAATCCTCTAAGCCGACTTACTTACCTTGTCGCTCCTCATCTACCATGGGTTGTCTAGGCACAGTCAACTCTAGACGCAGGCCTGCTGACTCACGGAGAACCCACCTTGCAAAACCGACAACTAAATGACGAAACTTTCATGTGTCAACTATTGTCCGTTTCACAATGATTTCCCCAATTGCCGTTCAATATCTCAAAAACCGTTACCGCCATGGTCTAGGTTTGTCAGAAAACGCGAACTACTATTCTATCCGCTGCTGTTTCTTCCTCTCTCTCTATCTCTCTCTTCTCTCTCTCTCTCTCTCTCTCTCTCTCTCTCTCTCTCTCTCTCTCTTGGACTGCTTCCTGTCTTGTCCTCGGTCTGACCTCTAAACTACTTCTACTATAAAAAAGTAGCCCCTTTCAGTCATGACTGACTAATGGATGATATGAATAATTCATTGATCTCCGTATATTACCGGAGTCTGAATGAAAGGGAAGCCCAGAATAATAACGTTGTAACGTGCAAAGCATATCGCCAGAGACTGACAAAGAGGGCTTGGCTTGGGATCCACCACCTTATCCCCTAGAAACGTAGCCAAAAGAGGAAAAAGATGATACCTCAGCACACCATGGTGGAAGAGGAACGACAAAACCAAGTCAGACTTAGGAAGGTTGGGCATGGGACCGTATACTTAATCCTGTAGAAAATGTAAGCCACAAAAGTAAGAGAAGCTAACCGCACCCTATAGTTGAAGAGGAATGACTAAGTCAATATTTCGCCGTCTAGTACGTTCAGTACCGTCGCAGCTTCGCTTTATTTCTACTGTTACTATCTAGTGTAGAAATGGCGGCTCATACAAGTGGGAACTTCGACCAGCATTTACCAACATCATAGTCCGCTCATCGATACTACAAGTGTGAAGGGCAAACTGGCAGTTTAACTTGTGAGATCATTGTTGCGCGGGTGGAATGTGACTTTTCATTTAACCTTAAACAAAGTATAGCACCAGCACACAGGCAAAAAAGACTTTAAGAAAAGCCAATAGTTGTTGTTGATATTAATCAAAAATGTATAATCATGTTGTCTAGAAGTACATTTAGGAATTGATTGTCTTTGAGTGAAGTTTTGACGTCTTTTAAACAAGTCCATATGTTAGCATAAAGTTGACATAACAGACATGATGACATAAACAGACGTGATGGCATTGCACACGTGATGACATTAATGAAACATAGATGTCATCTTGTTGATGGTATGTGTGAATATAGGAATACATGTTTCTCATGTAGGTGTATTCACTCTCAAATAGTAGTCATGAAACAGATAAAGATGAATTGTTTTTAACGCATTGCACATGCAGTGTTTATGTGATTGTGTTTTAAAAAAGAATGAGATGGAAGATAGTGAGAAAGGGGGATATATGAAAGAGAGAGATTCGAGAGAAAGGGAGAATGTGAACGACAGAGAGAAAGGGAGATAAAGGGAGAAGGGAAGCGACAGAAAGAAAGGACGAACTTCGAGAAAAGGGAGAAGATGAGAGAGAAAGTGGGAGCGAAAGAGAAAACGATAGAGATATCATAGATGCAGAGAGAGATGAAGAAGCAAATGAAAGATGTGGGCACCAGAATTGACAAAGTCAACTTTGCTTTCAGCTTTCTTTGCCAACATTTGAACTCGGAAGAAAATTATAAAAAAACACCCAAGTGATGTTTATGAAGAATAAACAGTACAACCGACTTTGATTACATAGACAAGCACTTTTCTGAGGGAGACAGCAAAACCAAAGCCCCAAAAATGCAATATTTGAAGAAGTAAAGAGAGTGATTAAAGCATACCCAAACAGCCACATGGCACAGACATCCCACAAGAGAATGATATGTACACTGAAATCTGCTCTGTTTTACAAAGATAAAAACCAAGGGACGATATTCAGAGTCAGCATAGATCGCTGCGTACCCAGAAACACCATCTAGTAAACAAATTTACAATCTGATACGGGCAGGTGTCCTTGTGGGGAGAGCAGACAGGTGACTTTCCGGGAAGAACAGACAGGTTCCTTGTTGGGAGAACAGACAGGTGTCCTTGTCGAAAGAGCAGACAGGTGACTTTCTGGGAAGAACAGACAGGTGTCCTTGTTGGGAGAACAGATAGGTGACTTTCTGGGAAGAACAGATAGGTGTCCTTGTTTGGAGAACAAACAGGTGACTTTCTCGAGAGAACAGACAGATGTCCTTGTGGGGAGAACAGACATGTGTTCTTGTGGGGAGAACAGACAGGTGACTTTATGGAGAGAACAGACAGGTGTCCTTGTGGGGAGAACAGACAGGTGTCATGATGGGAAGAACAGACAGGTGTCCTTGTGGGGAGAACAGACAGGTGTCCTTGTAGGGAGAACAGACAGGTGTCCTTGTAGGGAGAACAGACAGGTGACTTTCTGGGGAGAACAGACAGGTGACTTTATGGAGAGAACAGACAGGTGTCCTTGTGGGGAGAACAGACAGGTGTCCTTGTGGGGAGAACAGACAGGTGTCCTTGTGGGAAGAACAGACAGGTGTCCTTGTGGGGAGAACAGACAGGTGTCCTTGTAGGGAGAACAGACGTGACTTTCTGGGGAGAAAAGACAGGTGACTTTCTGGAGAGAACAGACAGGTGTCCTTGTGGGGAGAACAGACAGGTGACTTTCTGGGGAGAACAGACAGGTGTCCTTGTGGGAAGAACAGACATGTGTTCTAGTGGGGAGAAAATATATTGCTGTTGCTGCTGTTACGGATCCAGCAGCATCTGGGCTCTTGCCCTTCGGCCATTTGCCATGTAATGGAGAACAAATAAACTGTAGAACATATTCTCCAATACTGTTCCCTTTATCTTGCTCGCATCATCGCATACCTGTCCTGCTGCCTTGGCCCACATCAGCAGTATTTAAGGTCTCAATATTAGAGCACATAGAATAGAAAAATGGCTTCCTACCAAGCATGTCGTAACTAGCGACTAAAGAAGACTTTACGCCCAGCTAACAGAGTTATCGTGTACACGATATGGTAACTACTACCACAACTTCAACATGAAATGCTCTGCACATCCTTCCTGCAACGAGAAGAGTATGTATGATGACTTGCATGCTCCATTGGGACCTTAAAATCTGACATATAAATAATAAAGATATTGCATTTCTCCTTGTACCAACTGTCAGGTATTGTGTCACGTCTTTTAAATTTTATAACAGAGTTGTGTGTGTTTGATTTAATGACTATGGCAGTGTTACCGACTTCATTTTTTTTTACCTTGTTACACCTGTCCTGGCACGGGAAGTGAGGGTTGTCATGTTACACCTGTCCTGACGTGAGGTAGGGGTTACCTTGTTACACCTGTCCTGGCCCGGGAGGTGAGGGTTGTCATGTTACACCTGTCCTGACGTGAGGTAGGGGTTACCTTGTTACACCTGTCCTGGCCCGGGAGGTGAGGGTTGTCATGTTACGCCTGTCCTGACGTGAGGTGAGTGTTATCATGTTACACCTGTCTTGACACGAGAGGTGATGGTTGTCATGTTACACCTGTCCTGCTGTGAGGTGGGGGGGGGGGGGTTGTCATGTTACATCTGTCCTGACGTGAGGTAGGGGTTACCTTTTTACACCTGTTCTGGCACGGGAGGTGAGGGTTGTCATGTTACACCTGTCCTGACGTTAGGTGGGGGTTGTATTGTTACACATGTCCTGGCGGATTGGGGGGATATGTTACGTCTGTCCTGACGTGAGGTGAGTGTTATCATGTTACACCTGTCTTGGCACGAGAGGTGATGGTTGTCATGTTACACCTGTCCTGCCGTGAGGTGGGGGTTGTCATGTTACACCTGTCTTGACGTGAAGAGAAGGTTGTCATGTTACACCTGGCTTGACGAAGGTGGGGGTCATGTTACACCTGTCTTGACGCTAGCGACGTTGCACCGATCTCTTTCTGGTAAGATCACCTGAGTATCAGAATTGTAGCGCAGTCGCTACTCGTGACAAAAAGCATTTAGTTCGCTCGATGTTATCGACACGTTCTACTTAACCCATCTATAAAACAGCACCTGTCTCACTTTTAGGAAAGGAAAGCCAGCGAGGAAGGGGACTGGCCAGCGAACCACATTAAAAGTGGAAGCCCAATGTGATGAAATATCCGACACTCTATCTCTGACAGCAGTGCCAGCTATGGGACTACATTTAACGGTTTTCTAGGCAAGGATCCGTGGGCCTCTGTTGTCACCACGTGATCACCCATCGCAGCTCCTAGAGTCACAGATCTAGGCAACCACTGTCCATCGCGAGAGCCGCCCATGACCATGGTGGATGGCAGAGTCACGGAAAGCATGCAGGACAGATGCAGTGGAGGTGGTGTCTACCAGATGGTGTGCGGGCGGTCCCGGAGATGACTTCTTGAATGGTACGGTCTTTTTCCGACGAAAATTTCCAGGAACAGATGTAGAAGCTGCTAAGTCGAGACGTTCTGAGTAAGGCAGGTGATATGTCCGAATAAAGATAGGCGGCGTCGATCCAGTGTTGAAGAAATGCTCCCGAGTTGTGTTAGCAGGGAGACCTCGATGTTAATGGCTAGGTAGTGCCTGTGAACTCCAAGGACACGACGTTTGTTGCGCATGTGAAAGACCTCAAGCCTTTTCCTGTTAGATTCTCCAAGTTTTTAAACCGTACAAGAGGATTGAATTGGCAGAAGATCTATTAGGCGCAGGTGGGCTTCCAATGAGAGCCTCTAATGGGACTAGGACTCTGTACAGAGTTGAAGTGTGATACCACAAGACCGACCCTCCGAAAGATTTCCTGACCACTGCCTGCACCAGGAGTCAGTCTGCTGACAAGGTCGATGCGTGGGATTGACGTGATTGTTGTTGAAAGTGATTCCGGCCACAAGAGGACCACAAGAGGACTTTTAATCTTGGTCTTCGTCCAGAAAATGCACAGTCCCAAATGTTAAGGTTGTTTATGTTCCAAGTGCCTGTCAAGGCCTGGGAGTTTGAACTTGTTATGAGGGCGTCGTCTGCGTAATCGAGGTGGATCAAACACGCGAGTCTTACAGAAACTTTCAGGCCGTGCGCTTCCAAACGCGCAAGGATACAATTCTGATTTACTGACGGTTTGTTCTTTCCTTACACCACATACTCTCTTATTTTACCAAACACCACGAAAAGCTTGAGTTGAATGTCTGTTCTGGAAGACCACATAACCCACTAATAGGATCAATTTACTTGTCTTCTGGCAGTCATCCAGAAACAAGCTATTAATAGCTTTCATGAGGCCATCTTCTCCTTCTTCATCGATCAACTGATGCTATACTTCTAGCCCGGTGAGGTTCACGACCAACTGATGCTATACTTCTAGCCCGGTGAGGTTCACGACCAACTGATGCTATGCTTCTAGCCCGGTGAGGTTCACGACCAACTGATGCTATACTTCTAGCCCGGTGAGGTTCACGATCAACTGATGCTATACTTCTAGCCCGGTGAGGTTCACGACCAACTGATGCTATACTTCTAGCCCGGTGAGGTTCACGACCAACTGATGCTATACTTCTAGTTCCAAAGTCTCTCTATGGTCTGCATGGAATGGGCAGTCCTGCAGAATATGTTCTGGTGTTTGCTTAGGTGCTTCACAATCGCACGTGGTAGTGTCTCTGAGACCCATTCTGTGGAGGTGGGCATTGAGTCTACAATGTCCCGTTCTGAGTCTAAGATCTTTTTCTGCCAACCTCTGCCAAGTTGGTCTATGCTGTAAATTTCTGGCTTGTATTCTTTGTGCTGGTCTCTCCATTCTGTCCTCATGGATCGTTTGATAAGTGTCTTTGCTTCTGTGAATGGGGAATCTGCTTGCCTCAACTTCCGGCTTTTGCAAGCTCATCTGCTGTCTCGTTTGAAGGGATCCCACAGTGGGCCGGAATCCATTGTAGGACTAAATCTGTTTTTTTTTAGACAGCAATCCTATGTTGTATTTTATTTATTTATTTAATGTGAAAGTCTATCTTGTTTGGAATGACTGCTTCGCACTTTCTGGTTTCAGCTTCGAGGATGTATGCATGTTTTCTATGGATTTCTCTGTCCAGATGGTTGGGGCCTTTCCTTAGAAGTCTGTTTCCTTAGAACTTCTGGTGGTGGTGGTTTGGGGGGGGGGGGGGGGGGGGGGATGATTCGGTAACCTCTTTAGTTTTTCAAACTTAGTTCGACCCGTTCTTCATCAAGGGGTGGTCGCCCTTGAGCGGGTCCCAGCTCAGGTTCCAGTCGTTCCTGTCGCGTGTCATCCAGTGTGATAGTAGTATGTTTGTTGTGGGGTCGTGTGTGTTGTGCTTGTCTAGTGAATCTCTCCAGTGAGTTGGGGGCCGTCCCCGAGGTCTCTTTTTGTCGCGCGGGTACCACATAGCGGTTATGGTACTCCATCTTGCGTCTTGTCGTCTAGCTGTATGGCCCGCCCAGCAGTGTTTTCAATGGTATCCTTAATTCAAGGGGCTCAATATTTACTGTTTCCTAGCTCTATGATTGGAGTAATTTTCAATGTCCCAAGTTAATTCTGAGTCATATGTTGGACGCTCTAGTTTCCCTGTATTTATTTTGGCCATTGTTGATCAAGTGCTAGAGGCATATTTCATGATTGGTCTGATTGCCCTCCAAGAAGTACCAGCCAGTTTTTTCATCACTGAATCTTTTTATAGCCCTTATCTGTATTTTCTCTATATTTGACTTGCAGGTAAACCTCGAGTCAAATGCGACTCCGAGAAACATGGATGTCTCCAACTGTGATATTTGTTGGTTTCCTATCTTTATTGGTTTCCTTCTTCTTCTGCGTTCGTTCTCAATCACACACTACCAAGTCCCGAACAGGGCTTTGCAAGTAGCAGGATGTAGTCCGGAGAACGGAATGCGTTGTGTCGCTAGTTTACAGTTTGACTGCGATATTCGCACCTTTCAGTCCGACACACCAGTCTTCGGCAGCATTGCATATGTATGTTTTTGGGGGAGAGTGAAAAGAGAGTGGTAGAGGTTTTGGTGTGGTTTATTTTCAGTCCCCCACTCTGTTGTCCAGTTCTCCACCTTCTCCTACTGTCTTTTGGAGTAAGTAAGAGGTTATTGTTGTGTGTTCTGTAGCTGTCCATACAGCGAAGTCCTCTGCGTGTAAGCTGTTTGAGACATGCTGATGGCAGTATTTAGTGATGTCGTTTATATATATATATATATATATATATATATATATATATATATATATATATATATATATATATATATATATATATATCGTGCAGTGCCGGATTTAGACTTCGTGAGCCAAGATCACGCGACAGTATTCAAACTGACAACATTCCACAACAAACTAAGAAATAATCTGCTCAACAAATTATAAATTAGTGCACGCAGATAGCTGACCATGACCAATAAACAAAAGGGTGGAACATGCTATCAAGGTCTGCTGGTTCCACGAGAGAAGTAGAGTGACAGTATCGTTCTTCCCAACCCACATTAGTCACAGTAACCTCCGTGCCAGTCCGGCAAGCATACGATAAGGCCAGCCATATCCTGCACACGTCTCGATCTTTTGCAGTGCTGTCCCAGTGCGGGCCTAGGTCCTCGATCAGACCGCACAGGTGGACGGCCCCGGGGACGTGTACAGACATAGGGCCACCAAAACGTTGCTCTACATGTCCATCTGTTGTCAGGCATAGGGCTACCAAAACGTTGCTCTAAATGTCCATCTGTTGTCAGGCATAGAGCCACCAAAACGTTGCTCTAAATGTCCATCTGTTGTCAGGCATAGGGCCACCAAAACGTTGCTCTAAATGTCCATCTGTTGCCAGGCATAGGGCCACCAAAACGTTGCTCTAAATGTCCATCTGTTGCCAGGCATAGGGCCACCAAAACGTTGCTCTAAATGTCCATCTGTTGCCAGGCATAGGGCCACCAAAACGTTGCTCTACATGTCCATCTGTTGTCAGGCATAGGGCCACCAAAACGTTGCTCTAAATGTCCATCTGTTGCCAGGCATGTGTACCACATGTCCAGCCCAGCGATGCTTGCGTGATATCATTGCTTCCACGACGTCTCCAAACAGAGTTTGATGTAAAATCGCGTCCTTTCGGAACAATGAATTCCTGGGATCCCCAACGCAAGAGAAGTAAGGCCTGGCCCTGCTCCCTGACCCAATTATGGGGTTGATGGTATGGCAGCGTGAGACGGATCGCGAGTTGATGAGGGACATATATTCGATTATTTGAATTCGCATGACGAGGAAGTGGGAGATTTGACCCTAAACTTTATAAAGTTTAGGGATTCTTCGTTACAATATTATTCCAGAAGGTCTCCCAAAACAATCAATTTTCAAATATCCCCAGTGGATTATGAGGTCTTAAGCTATAGCTTGTTTATCTTATGCCTGGATTCAGCTTTGATCGAGTGTTACTGCGGCAGGAATGGGAAGCAAAGCTACAATAATATTGAAACCTACCAAACCACGGGGACCATCCTGTTAAAAACTGCAATACCCAAGAAAAAGACAAAATAGACCTCTCCACTGCAGAGAATAGGAGGATTGACTGAGATTGGCTAAAGAGAATTGGGCCTGAGATCGGCTACCCCATCCATCTTGTAGAAGCTATGTTGGCGGTGACAGGTCCTCAAATAAAAGTATGTCTACAGCTGTGATTAGCTTCATGTTTCCAGGTTTAGCATTCGGTCCTGATATTTGCACGCTAAACCTAGCGTCAACTTGCCCAGTCTAACGGTTAATTTAGTTAGGCCGTCTCCCACAAGAAGTTTATACATGAGCGTGTTGACTTTCGGATTACTTTCAGAGAAGGGAGGGAAGCAAAATTGTAACTCTTTCCGGTCTGGCTTCAACATGCACTGAATTTTGCTGGGTTCTCTAAAACAGCGGTCCTCACACTTCCCAGCATGAGGGTCATACATGCACTGAGCATCCCAATTTTGTTGTTTTCTCTACAACAGCGATCCTCAAACTTCCCAGCACGAGGGTCGCACATGGACTGAGGATCCTGCTGTTTGCTGGGTTCTCTAAAACAGCGGTCCCCAAACTTCCAAGCACGTGAGTCACACCTTACGCTTTACACATTATTGTTCACCAAAGTAAATATCAGTTTGTGAAATGTATGAATAAGATGTTTTGTCATCTCTTCTGGGTAATCATCCTCATATGTTTTAAAACAACAGAAAAAGTTGATAATTATTTAGAAAGGATACAACATACGATACATTGAGAAATGATTTAAAATAAGCAAAAATTGTTCAGCCCATTAACTAATATGTTTGAATGAAACGGTCATTACTTTAGCTGCAGATAAGAACAACTGGCTATCTTTGAATAATTTTATTTGCAAAACTTTAAAAACGGTTGCTTGAAATGAGATTTACTATTATTATTCCAAGTTTCTACAGGCCAGATAAAATGCTACAGCCAGTCAGAAAATATGTTGTGGTGGGTCGCAAGTGGCCTACGGATGATTGTTTGGAGACCCTTACTCCAGAACAGTGTTTCTCAAACTCTGGTCTCAGGCCAGCACTGCCCAAATGAAAATTGGTTCTAGTCACAGCATATTTTTTACGTATTTATTAATATATCTTGATCTTAATGAGCCGTTCCCCAATGTAGCTACGGGTTCAAACTTGGTCTCCAGCGGATCATGTCTTCGGCCACAAGATTCTAGTGCATAGTAATCCGTCCTCCAGTATCATCTCGGATGTTGCGTAGGTCCTCCCCATGCTCTATTTTTACCTCGTTGGTACCAGATTGCTATCGCTGTGTTCCATCGACAATCAATTAATAACATCTTGTGACCTGCCATCAATGTTTTGCCTTGTCTGCATAGATTATCGCATTATTCACCAGGGACAATCATCATATCAGAATTGTAGAGATTTTGCATACGTTGGTTCCGGAGAGTGGTTCTGACCAAGTGTCTATCAAGAGAGGCCTGGGTCACTCTCAATTTGTCCTTCAGTGATTTTGTGAGTGTCCATGTCTCTGCACCATACACATCGTTGGGAACACAGTGAAACTGAAGAGAGAGGCTCGTAGGTTCTGGGCAACTTAATATACAGACATACATGCATATATACATTTAATCCCATTTCTGAGATCTACAGGAAGGACTTGCAGGATTGAGGAATAAAAGCCGCTCTTCATTTCAGTTGCCACATACTCTACAGGATAGGTTTATATTTGACCTCCGACAGAAATGAAACCTATGGCATACTAACGTCCAAACTGCTCATATCATCAGAGGAGTGCAGTTGAGTTTCGGAGATGTACAACTATTCTTGTGCTCTATTCTCTCAGGAATTTATATTACTGCACTCTGGGCAAACCCATAGGTGCTCAGTCTCCTCCAGCAAATGGCAAATAGTGTGGATATTGATGGTGTCAACAGCCTGCTGGTTGTACAGAGACCAAGATGGGGAGCTGCGCATGAGCTGCAGCAGTCAGCAATCCATAGCTGACCATTAACATCAGGAACAGTGAACCAGAGCTGCCAAGACCCTTCTCCATCTCCACGTGGTGATCCTGGATAACAGGCTGCAATAGACTGACCAAGGGAAAGCTAATCTAGTACTAAAAAATGCCTGCTGAAGTCGAATGTGTTGGACCAAAAGGTGCAAATATTGCAGCCAACCCGTAAACTATGACACAAGGCATTCCATTCTCCTGACTATATCCTGCTACTTGCAAAGCCCTTTTCAGGGCTTGGTAGCGGGAGTTTGAGAATGTTCAGGGCTTGTTAGCGGGAGATTGAGAACATTCAGGGCTTGTTAGCGGGAGTTTGAGAACATTCAGGGCTTGGTAACGAGAGTTTGAGAACATTCAGGGCTTGGTAACGAGAGTTTGAGAACGTTCAGGGCTTGGTAGCGGGAGTTTGAGAATGTTCAGGGCTTGGTAACGGGAGTTTGAGAACGTTCAGGGCTTGGTAACGGGAGTTTGAGAATGTTCAGGGCTTGGTAACGGGAGTTTGAGAACGTTCAGGGCTTGGTAACGGGAGTTTGAGAACGTTCAGGGCTTGGTAGCGGGAGTTTGAGAATGTTCATGGCTTGGTAACGGTAGTTTGAGAACAAATGATGAATAAGACGAAGCTGGTTGTATATAATCTGGCAGACTCAATCGAATGCTTAGCTCAATGTTACAAAAGAAGCACAATCCAGTGAACGCCGACACACTGCAACATCCCAGGCTATGAAAAAGCATACAAACTTGGTCAAGAAAAACTACAACAAACTGATACAGTTAGTTACAACATATGACAAGATAAGAGCAATTATCAAGGCCACATATATATGGGTGAAGAAAATATCAAATAAAGCCATCCTGCAAGATCTGAATGTCGAAGAGAACTGACTTATAAACCAGGTTATGTCTCGGAAACAGGTTTTTCGGCCATATCAAGGGCCATGACGAACTGGAAAAAGCAGTTCTGGAGGGTATTGTTCCAGGAAGACAAGGCAAAGACCAACAAAGGCAAAGATGGACACAAGACATCAAGGACACCCTAAACATGAACATGGAACAGGCGGGTGGACTGACTGATGATCGAGATCTCTATTGAATGGTTGTGATGAGAGAGACGTTCGACATACAGATCAAAATGGAAACCAGACCAACCTGGTCATAAGAAAATCTCCAGGTAAGGTCAAATGACACAATGATTTAACATTTAACAGTTGGGAAGAAAGAGCTTAGGTATGCATGTTTTAACATTTAACAGTTGGGAGGAACGAGCTTAGGTATACATGTTTTAACATTTAACAGTTGGGAGAAACGAGCTTAGGTGTGCATGTTTTAACATTTAACAGTTGGGAGGAACGAGCTTAGGTATGCATGTTTTAACATTTAACAGTTGGGAGGAACGAGCTTAGGTATGCATGTTTTAACATTTAACAGTTGGGAGGAACGAGCTTAGGTATGCATGTTTTAACATTTAACAGTTGGGAGGAACGAGCTTAGGTATGCATGTTTTAACTTTTAACAGTTGGGAGGAACGAGCTTAGGTATGCATGTTTTAACATTTAACAGTTGGGAGGAACGAGCTTAGGTATGCATGTTTTAACATTTAACAGTTGGGAGGAACGAGCTTAGGTATGCATGTTTTAACATTTAACAGTTGGGAGGAATGAGCTTAGGTATGCATGTTTTAACATTTAACAGTTGGGAGGAAGGAACTTGGGTATGCATGTTTTAACATTTAACAGTTGGGAGGAAGGAACTTGGGTATGCATGTTTTAACATTTAACAGTTTGGAGGAAGGAACTTGGGTATGCATGTTTTAACATTTAACAGTTGGGAGGAAGGAACTTAGGTATGCATGTTTTAACATTTAACAGTTGGGAGGAAGGAACTTAGGAATGCATGTTTTAACATTTAGCAGTTGGGAGGAAGGAACTTAGGTATGCATGTTTTAACATTTAACAGTTGGGAGGAAGGAACTTAGGTATGCATGTTTTAACATTTAACAGTTGGGAGGAAGGAACTTAGGTATGCATGTTTTAACATTTAACAGTTAGGAGGAAGATAGAAAGTGTGTAGATAACCATTTTTTTCTTTCTCTTTCTTGAGATTTTATCTAAAGGACCGAAATTGAACTCAGTCCCACCAGAATTTTAGTAAGCAAACCGTATGATGTGTCTCGAACACACAGGTGGGAGTTTAGAACCCTTTACCATCTGCAACAGAGCTCCAGCAAATCGATCAGCCTTGTCACACGACCAATGTCCTTCCATGAAATAATATGCGGAGGTGTATAGAATTTTGAGTTGACTACTGCTTTTGTTAAAGTCATTGAGGTCGAAGTCATAACATGAACGACGAAGAAGTAGTACATACTCCTGTTCCTACCCCTCAGGTACCCCTCCATGCTCAACTGATGATAGATGTCAACATTCAGCAATTCATAGATTCTCAATTCACCAGCTGCAGTGTCAACATCTATAAGGTGGTCGGTGATCAACATCCAGATGTAATCCATAACCGCTACCTATATCCACAGTTTGCACTATGGATGGTCTGTGGGTGAAGACATCATGTTCAGTCAGGGACCCCAGTCTGACCAGGACAACAGATCTTCACAGATCTTCCTAGACTTGAGGTTTCTGTGTCTGCTATCCACTATCCACTCATGCTGTAGCAGGTAGTCCACTTAGGCAGCAAGGTCCCGTCACACCAACTGTCCATGGTCACAATAAGCAGGTAGTTGACTTAGGCAGCAAGGTCCCGTCACACCAACTGTCCATGGTCACAATGAGCAGGTAGTAGACTTAGGCAGCAAGGTCCCGTCACACCAACTGTCCATGGTCACAATGAGCAGGTAGTAGACTTAGGCAGCAAGGTCCCGTCACACCAACTGTCCATGGTCACAATGAGCAGGTAGTAGTCTTAGGCAGCAAGGTCCCGTCACACCAACTGTCCATGGTCACAATGAGCAGGTAGTAGACTTAGGCAGCAAGGTCCCGTCACACCAACTGTCCATGGTCAGAATGTAGCAGGCTGCATGCAGTGAGGATGAGGTCATTCTGATTTGACCCAGCCAGGTGCTGGGTGAACGACCATGATAGAAAGGATTGTTTTCGTCCGTGATGCCCATGACTTGCTTTAAGAGCTGACGGACATGTATGTCCTCGACAAGGCGGGCCACATGTCCAAGGCAGGCACATGCCCAAGGTGGGTCGTATATCCAAAGTGCGCCACATGTCCAAGGCGGCTCTTATGTCCAAGGTGAGCCCCATGTCAAAGGCAGCCCACATGTTCAACGCTGCCCACATGTCTAAGGTGGCCCACATGTCTAAGGCAGGTCACATGTCCAAGGTGGGCCCCATGTCCAAGGCGGGCCACATACCCAAGGCGGGTTGTATGTCCAAAGTGGGCCACATGTCCAAGGCGGATCTCATGTCCAAGGCGGTTCTCATGTCCAAGGTGAGCCACATGTCAAAGGTGGCCCACATGTCCAAGGCGGGCCACACGTCCAAGGCGGGTCACATGTCCAAATAGAGACCGAAGGCAATGGTTTAGTACAGTGGAATTTGCTTTCAAGACCTCTCCGTCAGGTATGCCACAGACAGACAACACCATTTTTTTAATGAGTTTAATCAATTTCTAAGAATAACATGATAATAAAAATAAAACAAGATACTAATGAAAATTATCAAAACAGTAAAGCCACTTCATATATCCATTGGCCACCTCATATTCATTAGCCACTTCATGTCCATGCCAGGAAGGCGGAACTTCATCCAATTAGAGAATTCAGACACCTGGAAAAAACATCTACAGACAGCAAAACAACAAGGAAGTAGAAACACAAATTAAACAATCAAATACAGTGGCACACCAGCTACCATCATTACCAAGGCATACCTACGGCACACCCACACACAAGGCACACCCACACACATTCCAGCTAAGACAAAAGACGAGCAGTATTTTCATATCAATTGCCTGTTATTAGCACCGGGGACGATGAGGCTAACGTCTGGTCAGGCAAAACACACTGATCAGACAATGTTAGCCAGGGCCAGGAGAAATATATTGGCCAAGACCATCACCTGACCTCCTCATTGGTTGTCCTGGAAACGGGCTGTTGTTGAGGACAGCAGTCTGGCTAACAAGGTGAGGTTCGACATGATCCCCATAGTAGTAGGCGACACGCAGATGAAGCCAAGCATAGCACAACTGCCTGGAGGACCCCAGACACCTTCATCAGTACACTCAAGATGTGAGGAAAGCTCACCTGCCACTTAATGTCCTTTTCAGGGCGCAGGAGTAACCTACACATTGTGGGCGTTCGCAAACAACATCAGCATCAAGTTACATAAAAGGTGCTCTCAAATGCTCCGGTGCTAAACTGATTCCACTACTTTTTCTGAGTATAATAGCTAACATGATTTCTTGGAACATTACAATTGAATATTTAGTCCAAACTGTTCAGTTCTGATTAGACGTTATGACACCAAATTGATATCATTCTTTATAATGCCTACTGGAGTAGTGTCCTCAGAGACCAGGTGGCTGGTCCTCATCTCTCATCTTGATAACAACTTTGCCCACAGATTTTCTGTCAAGAATGTACTGGAAAGCTTCATTTATCTGGAATAAAAATGAAAGATAGGTTCCATGGAGTAAGGGTTGCTGCTTTTATTATTCAACATAACGTCCGTCCTGTCATATCAGGTCATTGACTTAGGGTTTACCATCTTGGTATCAACAGGCACTTAGAGAAGGGCTGATCAACTTGGTATCCAATAGGCACTTAGGGAAGGGTTTATCAACTTGGTATCAACAGGCACTTAGAGAAGGGCTGATCAACTTGGTATCCAATAGGCACTTAGGGAAGGGTTTATCAACTTGGTATCAACAGGCACTTAGAGAAAGGCTGATCAACTTGGTATCCAATAGGCACTAAGGGAAGGGTTTATCAACTTGGTATCAACAGGCACTTAGGGAAGGGCTGATCAACTTGGTATCAACAGGCACTTAGGGAAGGGCTGATCAACTTGGTATCAACAGGCACTTAGGGAAGGGCTGATCAACTTGGTATCAACAGGCACTTAGAGAAGGGCTGATCAACTTGTTATCAACACACTTAGAGAAGGGCTGATCAACTTGGTATCAACAGACACTTAGAGAAGGGCTGATCAACTTGGTATCAACACACTTAGAGAAGGGCTGATCAACTTGGTATCAACAGACACTTAGAGAAGGGCTGATCAACTTGGTATCAACAGGCACTTAGAGAAGGGCTGATCAACTTGGTATCAACAGACACTTAGATAAGGGCTGATCAACTTGGTATCAACATACTTAGAGAAGGGCTGATCAACTTGGTATCAACAGGCACTTAGAGAAGGGCTGATCAACTTGGTATCAACATACTTAGAGAAGGGCTGATCCACTTGGTATCAACAGGCACTTAGAGAAGGGCTGATCAACTTGGTATCAACATACTTAGAGAAGGGCTGATCAACTTGGTATCAGTACACACTTAGAGAAGGGCTGATCAACTTGGTATCAACACACTTAGAGAAGGGCTGATCAACTTGGTATCAACATACTTAGAGAAGGGCTGATCAACTTGGTATCAACATACTTAGAGAAGGGCTGATCAATTTGGTATCAACAGGCACTTAGAGAAGGGCTGATCAACTTGGTATCAACACACTTAGAGAAGCGCTTATTAACTTGGTATCAACAGACACTTAGAGAGAGAAGGGCTGATCAACTTCGTATCAATACTTGGAAAATAAATGAAGACAAAAGATCTTCCTACCCAATTCACCAGTTTCATGGGACAAACACAACAAGCTAGCCTCCATCGTGAGACTGCTGAAGCGCCGCAGCAGAAATCGAACAAGAAAATCTTGAACACAACCCAAGACGCCCAATGTCTGCGCATCAGGTACGGAGCACAAGACTCAAATCCAGACATAGCTTCCTAAAACTAATAAAACTGATACAGACAAGCTCTTTAAGTCATCGTATCGAGAGATGACACGAACTGATGCAGGCCACAGAGGTCGAACTTTGGGGGAACCTGCCCCCGGACATCATTGAATAGAGGGATTAAAATGGTATGATATAGTCACTGATATGGAACTGTGTGAAAGAACTGGTCAGATGGCAGTGGGACTTGACCTAAGGAAAAGTTACCAGTGTTGGATAGGACACACATTATGGAAAATAGCTGACGCATTGCAAGACAGTCTCTGTACTGGAATCATCAAGACAGGAGAAATAAGTTTGCGAAAAATATAAAGGTGTCACAGAAGATGTGCACAGAGCTGGAGAGGATGGTGTGTTGAAGACATGTGCTCCACAGGCTTCTACTTCCTTGTCGTATGCCTCGAGACGTCAAATTGAATATATCTAAAGAAAGCAGTGGTTAGCTATTGGTATCTCCGTAGAGCATGTCCAAGAATGGTATCGGTGATGACCACATGTCCTATCTCAGTTCCTCATATGTTGGACACTATTGTAGCAGAGGCTCAGATATCATTTTGTCAGTGCGCAGACACATTCATCTTATGTTCTATCTTTAGTTTGTTGAACAGATGGTATCTCAGTCTGATGTGGCCTGTGTGGAGTCTAAAGATTACCACCTGCTCATCTCTGTTGAGCTGGAAATATGCCTATTTGGTTGATGACCTGTGTGTTCTGCTTCCCACCTGTTCCTGTATCTACACCTGGTAAACCTATCCGTCTCTTTATAAGTTATACCTAGATCAGGTTGACGTGGCCTTCCGCCTTCTCTTAACAGTCTGTCAGCCTCTTTATTGTCAAAGAATATTGTAATGCCATGGAATCCACTGTATCACAACTCTCTTGAATCGGTCATATAGTTTATAGAGTTTCACTCTTAGTTCCATTAGGTCTGTATTTCTCTGGCTTCCCAGTGCTTGATCTACTGACAGGGAGTCTGTGAAGAGTACAACTTGTCTGTCTGTGTTTTCATCTGTCATTAGAGTTTCTGCCTCAGTTGTTCACGCCTCTTCCTCTGCTCTGAAGTTACTTGAAAATGTTCCAGTCGCCACTGAAAGCTGTCTTTTGTTCTGTTTTTTAGGTTTAGAAAGATCCCTTAACCTCCATTCTGTTGCATTCCATGGTGATCCATCTGAATATATGTGGTCCATATGTAACTTGGGTAGTGATTCTCTGTGTGTTTTACAGTTAAGGCTCTTCTTTCTGTTTCTGTCTGGCTATTGTTTCCCCAGCAATGCTGGAATTTTTTTCTGTCAGCTCTGTGAAGTGCTGTTTTCTGTCAGCTTTGAGAAGTGCTGTTTTCTGTCAACTCTGTGAAGTGCTGTTTTCTGTCAGCTCTGGGAAATTCTGTTTTCTGTCGGCTCTGGGAAGTGCTATTTTCTGTCAGCTTTGGGAAGTGCTATTTTCTCCAGGTGGGAACCATGTGTGGAGTGTGCATAGGTTTTATTTGTGGCGCACCATTTATAGGACCTGTTCTCCACTTTTCTTTCACTGAGGCTGCTTTGCTTGAGCCTTCCCCTTCCAATTCCCTGCATTCTCTGGTACATTGGGTGGCTACCAGTTTTATTAGTTAATTACCTTGTTGTTGGGCCCTGGGGATTCCGTGGCGAAGTGGTTAAGCCGTCGACCTCGTGATCAGGTGGTGTGGGTTTGACTCTGGACTCTTATCTTTTTTCACGGTTGCTTGATGCGGAGTCCCCTGCATCTCGTAGTCGCCCCCTAGTCGTCTTGTCCTTGACTTGCCACTGGGGTCGAGTGGCTCGAGACGAGAGTGAGGATAAAAAGTAGCGCAGTTAATCCTTACTAAAAATAGCGCTAGTAAAATTAATTATGCCATCATCGTCTATGATGGATGGCAGCCGTTGCCCTTTTTTTTGTTGGGCCCTGCTGTCTCTTTTGTCCTCCATTAGTTGCAGGTTTGTAATTTTGTTGGAGTTCTCCAATGGTGTGGGGTATGCATACCAATAGGCAAAAATCAGAGAAAATATGGCAAAGCAATCATGGACACACAAACCCATATCCTCACCTGTTCAAGTGTAAATGTTTGACCCACGTAAGGTTGAATTTTATTCTCCTTGACTGCCTGAAACACTTGTAAGATATGTTCCCGAAATACCTTGGGATTAGATGTTGCATAGTTGCCCCAGAACACCCCAATCAGAGACGAAGACTTAAGGAGCAGTTGATTGGCTGGAATACTTGGAATGCTACCAGCTGCGTAGCCAACAGTCAATGCTCGACCTTCAAATGCAAGACTGAAGCAGACATCACAAAATTAGCTTTAGCAATCACCGCAAAAAATGCACTATAAAAACTCTGTATAAAAACACACATGTCAACTTCAATCAATGAAAACTCGTACACCAGACCAACCAAAACAAGTATAAGTGGAAATAAACCCATAGTTGGACAAATTAATGCATGTAAATAAAAATGTACACATCTTAATGACTACAACTATAACACATTTCTTCAAATATCTGCAATTAACAACAGATGTATTTAAATGCACAACACAATTGGGTTATATGTCTCCTGGACAAACATTTTCTTCAACAAAGTCATTATCATATTTACTTCTTATCGTTGTAAGAAAAAGATTTGATGATGCACAATTTTGATTGATTCTTTAGAAAATCCCTGTGGCTAAATTCTTTTTGTTTTTTTAATGGTAAAGGACACAAATATGGGAAGGAAATTACCACTGCCATTAAGGTTGTTTCCAGGATGATGTGATGATAGCTGTCTGCTTCACCAGTCATTGGCCAGAGATCCAAGAATTTTGCTCATGCATGAATATACAGGCAGTCACACAACTTATGTAGGTGGATTGTTTTGCTGAATGCTAAGTAAGATAGAATGGTCGAAGCCAGGGTTTGGCAAATTTTTTTCACACATCTATTTGTCCCTTTTTTTTTCATCGTTAAAATAAAAATGTATCACAATTTTTATGTTTGTCTTAAAAAATGTTCTAACAAGTAAACTATACAACAATTTCATTTAAGATGTTTCATTACCAACGCCAGGATGACCAACACACCATCAAGATGGGAAACACCTTCATATAACTAAAAGTCCTCAGGGGTAATTTTTTGCATTTGTTTAATTTTCTACATTCCCCAAGGCGATGTGCGTTGCGCTATGTTTTTACTTTGTGCCTGTCAGCCCAGTCCATCCGAGTTCAGCATGCATTTTATGTAAGGGTCTGCTTCCTCCTGCATTTTTTAAGGGGTTGCTTCCCCAGGGTAACTGCCGGTGTTGTGTTTGGGGAGCGAACCCAGCACTTTCAAGTAGTGAGCCATGTCACTTAACCCCTAGCCCACTTCGTCCCCGGTTTGTGGTTTTAAGAACCTTACCTCACCAAAATGGGCCAAAAATACATAACTAACAATAACTGAACATAACATTGTACAGGTTTATTTGACTCAACATTGCACACATTTTAGTCATCATCATGTAGCATGTCCTTTATAGAACGTCGCTCACATCACAGTCTGTCTGAAAGAAACTCGTTCTCTTCCCAAAACTCCAGCCTCCGTCACAGTCATACTCAGGCATTCCTGGATATTTTGGTGCCATCATCTTCTTGGTCTACCCCTTCCTCTTTTGCCTGGCACCATACGTTCCATCACCGTCCTCTCAAGACCGTTGTGTCTCTTGATGTGACCAAAGTATTTGCATTTTCTAGCCAAAATGGAATTGATAAACCAGTTCTCCTCTATACTCAACTCTTGCCGAATGTCTACATTTGTCTTTTTCTCTGTCCAGGGTATTCTGAGGATCTTTCTGTAACATTTTGACTTGAAGGATTCGATTCTTTGTCTAGAAGTTTTGGTAATCGTCCATGATTCACAGCCATAAGCTGCTACAGGAAAAACACAGGCTCTCAAGGCCTTTACTTTTATCATTTTGTTGGTGCTCTGCCATAATTTCTTCAGGCTGTTCAGTCTCTGCATTGCCATTTTTATCAATTCTGGAGCCCATATATTCAAAATGTGTGACCTGATCTATTTCCTCACCATCCACTGTAAATTTATGCTGACATTGTGTTTTGTCGGTGGTCATTATCTGTGTTTTATTTATGTTTATAAACAGGTTTTGATCTTTACTATGACCATTTACGGCTGAAATTAGCATCTCTAGCCCTCTGCACTTATTGATAGTATCACTGTGTCGTCTGCGTATCGTAACTCTGGAACCCCGTACCCGCCAATAGTAAATGGGTCGAAACTTTCAATGTTCTCGTGTTCTCAAACATTTCTCATTATACATTACGCATAAATGTTGTATAGATAAGGTGAGAGGATACATCCCTGGCTTACTCCCTTTTGTACTGCAAACCAATCTCATGTTTGCCCAGATACTCTGACAGCAACTTGTTAATCTTGGTATAATGTTTCAATGAGATGAATAATATGCAAAGGAAACCCCATTTCCTTTATGATTTTCCACAGATTTTGATGTTTTACTGTATCGAAGGCATTGGTGTAATCAATGAAACCTGTTTACAGGTCTACATTAAACTCTCTACATTTTTCATAGATATTCCTCATATTGAACATGTACTCCCTGGTCCCTCTGTCTTGTCTAAAGCCTGCCTGGACTATGTGAATTTAAGATTTAAACCTATTCTCTATCCTTGTTAAAAGGATCCGCAAGAGTATCTTGCTAGCATGGCTGATCAGCGCGATAGTTCGGTAGTTCGTGCACAACTTCAGGTTGCCTTTTTTGGGGAGGGAAATATAAATTGTTTTCTTCCATGCTTCTAGCCACTCTGCCATATCTGTTTACACAGCTTGTGGTAGACTCGAGCACTTGCCTCCCCTCTTGCTTGTATTAGCTCTGCTTGGATATCATCACCTCCTGGGAACTTTCCCTTTTTCAGGCTTTTGATTGCTGAATGTAAATCCTCCAATGTTGGTTCAGATTCTTTTTCACATTTGAGTACATTTGAAATTCTACAGATTTAGTCGACTAAACAATAGAGACAATTCAGTAAGGTTTCTCAAAATTGTACATTTTTTAGTAACATCTCTCAAAATTGTACATATTTTTAGTAACATCTCTCAAAATTGTATATAGTTTTAGTAACATCTCTCAAAATTGTATATATTTTTAGTAACATCTCTCAAAATTGTATATATTTTTAGTAACATCTCTCAAAATTGTATATATTTTTAGTAACATCTCTCAAAATTGTATATATTTTTAGTAACATCTCTCAAAATTGTACATATTTTTAGTAATGTCTCTCTCAGTTTGAAAAACTAAAGAGGCTACCTGATCATCCTCTACACCAGAAGTTCCAAGAGAGAACAAAAAAGCCCCAACGATCTGGCCAGAGAAATCCACAGAAAACATGCAGACATCCTTGAAGCTGAAACCAAAAAGTGCGAAGCACTCATTCCAGAACCTTGGACACGGAACCAGGACCAGTCCAAAATAATTTTAGAGGTTCCAAGGTTAATGAAGAAGAATGAGCAGTCAGCAACAGAACAAAAACTCCACGATCTGCAGGAGCTCAAGAGACAGTACCCTAGCAACTCTTGGACACACGTTCTACAGGAGCTCAAGAGACAGTATCCTAGCAACTCTTGGACACATGTGTACACGGATGGATCGGCCTCGGTGAGCGAGGCAGTGGAATCTACATCACACACTCAAATGGTGAGATAGAAAATCACTCCGTACCAGCAGGAGAGACCTGTACCAATTTCAGAGCTGAAGCAAGAGCTGTTCATGAAGCAACTCAGATTCTTATTGTCAAAACATAACTACAAGGAAAACGGTCACTCTAACAGACTTCAGGAGTGTACTCCAGGCCACCAAGTCTGGGAGAGCAACCATGCTTGAAAAGCTGTGGGGGGGGGGGGGGGGGGGGGGGGGGGGGAAAGAATCTGAAACACACAGTCTCCTTCGTGAACCTCACC
Source organism: Ariolimax columbianus (assembly GCA_036924085.1). NCBI lineage: Eukaryota > Metazoa > Mollusca > Gastropoda > Stylommatophora > Arionidae > Ariolimax > Ariolimax columbianus. The sequence continues at coordinate 9,216,354 of JAVGWX010000022.1, read as the reverse complement.
GGACTAGAAGCACAGCAGCAGTTGATCGATGAAGAGTAACATCTCTTAACATTGTACATACTTCAGTAAATTGTTTGAACATATATATGAACACTTTACCTTTTAACTAACTCCAGTAATGTGTCTCCTCCCACTTGATCCATGACCACGTCCACACCCACCCCATTTGTGATCTCCTTGACTCGTTCTCGTATCTTCTCTGTGGTGTAGTCTATTGTGTGGTTAGCTCCCCTGTCTTTCAGGAATTTGCATTTCTCCGCACCTCCACAGACAGCAATAACCTGGGTCAGAGGATGTCACAAATTGAGACAAGGTCTGTAGCTAGGGTAGGGACCAGATATGCGGGAGTGCATGAGCAAGCGATACACACAATTAACATCGAACACAAAGGGGTGTGGAGTCTTCTACCTAGTCATTTTGTCACTCCTCTTCTACCCTGGGGTGTAAAGTCTATAGTGTAGCCACCGTTATCTTATACTTGTCACCGTTTATTTAGGGCATGAAAAAACCGTGACTATTGCTGTTTTCTGAGTTAGTAAAGTAACCCATAGCATTACTGCCTCAGAGGTGTGAGGTGTTAGCGATCTCACATTTCAAAGGCTCAGCTATATGAGGGTGGTAGCCATCTCCTACCCCTCGCTGCTTTAACCTCCCGGAATCAACCGGTACCCATTTAAGGTTGGGTCGACCTAGGAGCCGTTGAGGTCTGAAAAAAATGTGACGCCTCAACTGAGGAATAAACCCAGGACCACTCAGATGCGAAGCCAGCTCGCTAACCACTGCGCTACGTGGCTACTTTGAGTAGCCAACTCTTTCTGGTCTATTACAGCATCAAGGTATGTTAATGGCTTGACCTGTTCCAGAGGCTGTCCACCGAGCATAATCTTATCATCTCTGGAGAATGTCAACTTGCGCCAGGTGAAAACTAATTTTCTTCTTATTGCACGTTACGGCCACCACTGCAAGTTGTTCCTCCTAGCAGGAAATTTTGCTGTGCTCTTGCAGTGGTGGCTTCAGTACCAACTTGTGTTGCATTATGAGGTTGCTAGCCCCATCAACAGATTAAGACACAATACCAATTTAAACTGTACACAATGAAACAAAATGGCGCATGAAATGTGTCAAAGACGGACGGTGGTGAAACAGCCATAAATAGTAACAATATGTCTCTGTATAAAACACAGAAACTTCCATCAATATCAGTGATTGCCAGCTTAACAGTGATCAACAGTGTATGCATGCCAACTCTCTGCTACTAATGCCAAAAATGACTTTAACAAAAACTCTAGAGAGAAAGATCACGACATGTGAGATGAGATGCCTCCGGAAAAAAATCAACGTAACTAGGAGAGACAGAATACGCTATGAAGATGTGGGAAGAATAGTTGTAGAAAGACCATGCTCTAAATATATTGATGAAGAGAGAATCAATTGGTTTCGGCCACCTAATGAGAATGCATCCTGACCAACTACCCCTGTGCGCCTATAACACACAATGTTTGGGTTTCGCAACTGTGGCAGACTGAGAACTAGAGGAATAGGAAATGTTGCGGATATTCTAAATCGTTATGGGATGATGACTACTTCAGCGACGCATCTGGCCCTGGACAGAAAACTACGGCTCCCCACGATGCAGAAGTGGATAAGACAAGACAACAGCTGATTCCTTGACATCTTTAACACAAAATAGTTAGATAATGGGACTCAGTGGTCTCGAGGTAAGGTGTCTGCCTCGAGTTCTGGAGGTCGCGGGTTTGAATCACGATGGAAACCGTGATTTTTTCACTTGGGTCTTCTGATAAAAATTACCCTGATCTCTGGGTAGTGAGATCAAACATCACATTCAGTGTCGAGCATGTTAAAAATGCCTTGGCAGTTGAAAATTGTAGAGCAGGCTTAACAGCCTATGCCCAGACAAAATTCAAAAATTCAAGTTAAAAATCTACTCAAATTATTTGTACCTTCTCCCACAGGCCTAGTAAGCCGCAGGTAGTGGTAAGTTACAGTGGTCCCACTGTTCTCAACTCGTGTACCACTTATGTTGAAAGACTGATGAGAATGAGCTGAAGATCACATGTCAGGTTGGCATGAAACATAATGATGATGTTGAATCTGGTCAAGAACTTACTCCACAATCAAACAAATTCCTACATAATGACGATGTTGAATCTGGTCAAGAACTTACTCCACAATCAAACAAATTCCTACATAATGACGATGTTGAATCTGGTCAAGAACTTACTTAACAATCAAACAAATTCCTACATAATGATGATGTTGAATCTGGTCAAGAACTTACTTCACAGTCAAACAAATTCCTGGCAATGTCCACAGCAGCAAGACCGGTAGCACCAGCAGCAGCAGTGATCAGCACTCGTTCCCTGAAGACATCAAACATGAAATGTTACCTGGGTTGAACAGATTAAAACCCACCCTACACTGGAATGGCCAGATAAGTTTTACTGAATAGTTTCTCCATTGATGTTGTTGCCTGGGAGCTGCTTGCTCCGAACCACTGAGCCTGGTGCACTGCCATCACACATGGTGCTTGCACCTCTGAGCAGATGACCATTACGGAGGGACAGGAAAAGCGAGCTGCCCATATGGAAAGAATGCAAGACTGCAACTACAACTGCTGTTCACGTGTGCCCTACATGTGGTAGAGTTTGTCACGCTCAGATCAGACTGTAGTCACATTTAAATAAACATGTCACGCTGTCGTCATCTTCGCTTGTGATGGGCAACTAACTTACCTGTCTGGGAAGTACCATTGAATCAGATGGAAGAATACAAATCAACACCAGCTTGTTTCATTGTCACCATTCTTTGACAATTTGGAACTTGGCAGCATTTTCCATGGTTGTCACTTGACAATTTAAAACTTGACAGCATTCTCCATGGTGGCAACTTGACAGCATTCTCCATGGTTGTCACTTGACAATTTGGAACTTGGCAGCATTTTCCATGGTTGTCACTTGACAATTTGGAACTTGACAGCATTCTCCATGGTTGTCACTTGACAATTTGGAACTTGGCAGCATTTTCCATGGTTGTCACTTGACAATTTGGAACTTGACAGCATTCTCCATGGTTGTCACTTGACAATTTGGAACTTGGCAGCATTTTCCATGGTTGTCACTTGATAATTTGGAACCTGACAGCATTCTCCATGGTTGTCACTTGACAATTTGGAACTTGGCAGCATTTTCCATGGTTGTCACTTGACAATTTGGAACTTGGCAGCATTCTCCATGGTTGTCACTTGACAATTTGGAACTTGACAGCATTCTCCATGGTTGTCACTTGACAGCATTCTCCATGGTTGTCACTTGACAATTTGGAACTTGACAGCATTCTCCATGGTTGTCACTTGACAATTTGGACCTTGACAGCATTCTCCATGGTTGTCACTTGACAATTTGGAACTTGACAGCATTCTCCATGGTTGTCACTTGACAATTTGGAACTTGACAACATTATTTATGGAGAAAAAGACTAGACTGTTCACAGCCAATGTAAAATTGATACGGCTGTACGACTCGGAAACATGACATGTTACTGAAAGCATCAAATACAGACTGCACAGACTTCACAAGCAGATGTGTATGTGCAGGGGTAACAGCAAACATAGAGCACTAGACTGTGTACGAGGTATGGTGTGTTCAAGAAGTATCTGGCCTGAATGTTTTAAGTGAAACGAAGCATTGGAACTGTTACGTGCATGAATGAATTTTTTTGCCTGCCTGCAGATTACATCAGTCTCTGGTGGTCAGCTTTTTGGTGTTGAGTGAGCACTCATCATGTTTTCATGTTTTATTTTACTCCCGTGGGGCTCTGCAGCACGAATACGCACCACAAGGTCAGAACATTACCAAAGAGTACTACCCGGAAGTCAACCGTCGTCTTCGTGATGCTGTTCGACGCAAACGACTGGACCTGTGGACAATAGGAACTTGACAGCTTCATCATGACAATGAACCCGCGCATTCTTCGCATCTGATTCTGACTTTCTTGGCCAAACAGAACATTCCTCTGGTTTGACAGGCCGCCTATTCTCCCAACATGGCTCCTTGTATTTTTTGCTTTGTTTCCCAAGTTGAAAGGGACCCGGTTTGAGTCACGAGAAGATATTATGCAGAATGCGGCAGCCCAGCTGTACTCCATTCCCAAAGAGGTCTTCCTGAAATGCTTCCAGCAATGGCAAGACCGCATGGAGAAGTTGTGCAATTATAAATAAGGAGAGTACTTTGAAGGGGATTAGGGTTTCAAACTTCCAGGTGAGTCATTTATTTTTCTGGCATAAAGCTCGGATAATTTTTTAACACACCTCGTATACTGGTGATATGTGGTCGATAACCTATGTACCGTGAGGAGCGATGGGCGTTGATTGATTTTAATGAAAGAGCACAGCAACCAATACAACGAGAAAATAAGGAGAAAAACTGTAGATGGATAGGATACAGCCCTCAGAAAGAAGTCTTGCAATGTTACCAGACTTGCACTTGATTGGAACCCACAAGGAAAGATAAGTGTAGGGAGGCCAAGGAACACCTAGGACAGAAAAAATGGAAGTTAAGACCAGTACAGCGGGACCATCACAAACACAACTCATGAAGACAGCTAAGAACAATATCAGATGGTTTAGCTTTAGCACTCATTGCGGTGCAATGTTGCACACTATTTGGGTGTACGTCAACATTACGGTGCAATGTTGCACACTATTTGGGTGTACGTCAACGTTACGGCACAATGTTGCACACTATTTGGGTGTACATCAACGTTACGGCACAATGTTGCACACTATTTGGGTGTACGTCAACATAATGCCAACAGTGTCATGTGATCCATAGTATCCACTCATATGAATATCCATAATTTCATTTTGTACCCTAAACATAAGTACAGCGAATCCAGAAACATTTGTATGACCTGTGAAAGCTAAATTGGTAAGGGTATAGGATTGTACTGGAAAATGGTCAATGGTCAATAGGTCAATGGTTTGAATCTGGATACTGAAATTTATTTTTCCTTCTAAGTTGTATTTTTTTGGGTTTTTTGTTTTGTTTTTGCGTTTGCCTTTTTCTTTATTCCCCAAGGCGGTGTGCGTTGCATTATGTTTTTATTTTGCGTCTACTGGCCCAGTGCATCCGACTTCGGCATGCATCTTATGTAAGGGTATCCTTCCTCCTGCATTTTCTAAGGGTTTGCTCCCCCAGGGAAACGTCCCGTGCTGTGATTGGGGAGTGAACCCAGCACCATCGTGTTGTGAGCCGTGTCACTTAACCACACCATCCTCTCTAAGTTGTATGATAACAATCTTTTCAATTTTGTAATTATATTTAGAAAACCATTATTGGAGACATCAATTTGATTTCTCAATTTCATAATTTAAATTATATACAATGAATATTTTATGCAGCACTATTTGTTCCCATATCTTTTGAGCCTGTGAATTGTGCAACACGTATTGAGTGAGAGTGATATGTGAATCTAATTCTTTTTTTTTTAAACCTGTTGTAAAACTTTATACCCATTTCTCGGGTAATCGAGGGCTTTTAAAGTCTGAGGACTACAGGCCATTTCGTCATTGCTGTCGCCACGCCATGCGCTGGATATGTTTGTTTATTTCATCTCCAACAGAAAAACAACATGTTTAACCGAAGAATTCGATCCGCTGCCATTTTTGTCAGCAGGCAGACATTGAAACATTCTGCCACACGCTCCTCGGGACAGTGAATCTATTAATTATATTGTATTATACATCGTAGAAGAATCTAGCACACTCCCACTCATGTTATAATGTTCCTATGTACATAAATGAATTTTGTTATTAATAGTTTTATATCAAAACTATATTAATTCTCTATGTTCTGAGTTTAAATTCCACAATTAGAATTCTAAAGTTTGTTTAAAAACTTGTTTATAGGGGAACATTCTTTAAAAAAAGATCCACCCACTTTCACAATATATTACATCAAAAGGCTTTTAATGTCTGTCATTATTGATTCGTATTACTAGTAGTTAAATAAAATTTAATAACAGAAACCCTTTAGGAAAAACATGCCCAGAATAGTATAGTTAAAATCATGTGTAATCCATACAAGTGTACATACATCCAGGATATATCAGCACATCTCACCCTCCAAGATTCCTCCCTGGGGCACATCAGCACATCTGACCCTCCAAGATTCCTCCCTGGGGCACATCAGCACATCTCACCCTCCAGGATTCCTCCCTGGGGCACATCAGCACATCTCACCCTCCAGGATTCCTCCCTGGGGCACATCAGCACATCTCACTCTCCAGGATTCCTCCCTGGGGCACATCAGCACATCTCACCCTCCAATATTCCTCCCTGGGGCACATCAGCACATCTCACCCTCCAAGATTCCTCCCTGGGGCACATCAGCACATCTCACCCTCCAGGATTCCTCCCTGGGGCACATCAGCACATCTCACCCTCCAGGATTCCTCCCTGGGGCACATCAGCACATCTCACCCTCCAAGATTCCTCCCTGGGGCACATCAGCACATCTCACCCTCCAAGATTCCTCCCTGGGGCACATCAGCACATCACACCCTCCAAGATTCCTCCCTGGGGCACATCAGCACATCTCACCCTCCAAGATTCCTCCCAGGAGCACATCTCACCCTCCAGGATTCCTCCCTGGGGCACATCAGCACATCTCACCCTCCAGGATTCCTCCCAGGGGCACATCAGCACATCTCACCCTCCAGGATTCCTCCCTGGGGCACATCAGCACATCTCACCCTCCAGGATTCCTCCATGGGGCACATCAGCACATATCACCCTCCAGGATTCCTCCCTGGGGCTCAGCAGCACATCTCACTCTCCAAGATTCCTCCATGGGGCACATCAGCACAAATAATGGATTTCAGCTATCTGAATAATTATCTTTCCTTTCAAACCTTACCCTTTTTTTAGATTGGCTTTCCGTGAGAGAGCCATCATGGCTGTGCCGTAAGAAACAAATGTTGCCGCAGCATCTACCAGACTCAGGTTATCTGGAACTGGAAACACTGCCTGGACAAGGTCAAAATATTGTTCCTGAATAAATCTGAAGAACTTCAAGATATACCTACCAACAACTACCCATGAAAACCTTATAAAACATTCAATAAACATTTCAAAAACACAATAAACCTTACACACAAAACTATCGAAAAACTCCTTCATGTGAATCTATTATTAGCTTGTATGTCATAAGATCTGAAGGTCAACCAAAAATAGCTATTAGTAACTTGTGTGACATCACAGAAAGCTGTGATGAAGGATCCTGTAACTATTTTAAAAGTATCTAATGAATTCCTCCAGATGGATCTGTCAGTATTACTGCCAAATGAATCTGTCATGATTACTGTCTGAATAAGATTATCTAACCATGTGAAAGTACAACAATGTTTGTCACTGACAGGTTTCATGTTGTCCTGCCTTTCTCAGCCTCTTTATCATGGAGGAACCAGTTAGATAATGGTCAGGTCCTTCTGACCGCTTGAGATAATGGTCAGGTCCCTCTGACCGCTTGAGATAATGGTCAGGTCCCTCTGACCGCTTGAGATAATGACCATTATCTCTGACCACTTGAGATAATGGTCAGGTCCCTCTGACCGCTTGAGATAATGGTCAGGTCCCTCTGACCGCTTGAGATAATGGTCAGGTCCCTCTGACCGCTTGAGATAATGGTCAGGTCCCTCTGACCGCTTGAGATAATGGTCAGGTCCCTCTGACCGCTTGAGATAATTGTAAAGCCTCACAGAACTCTTGAGATCATTTTCAGGTCTCTTTGAGCCCATAATATAATTGTCAGGTCTCTCATAATCCCTGAGATGATTGTCAGGTCTCTCATAATCCCTGAGATGATTGTCACATCTCTCACAATCCCTGAGATAATTGTTAGGTCTTTCGGAACCCTTGGAAAAATTATCTGGTCTCTCTGGACTTTTAAGATAATTGTCAGATCTCTCTGAATCCTTTAGATAACTGTCAGGTCTCTCTGAATCCTTTAGATAACTGTCAGGTCTCTCTGAATCCTTTAGATAACTGTCATGTCTCTCTGAATCCTTTAGATAACTGTCAGGTCTCTCTGAATCCTTTAGATAACTGTCAGGTCTCTCTGAATCCTTTAGATAACTGTCAGGTCTCTCTGAATCCTTTAGATAACTGTCAGGTCTCTCTGAATCCTTTAGATAACTGTCAGGTCTCTCTGAATCCTTTAGATAACTGTCAGGTCTCTCTGAATCCTTTAGATAACTGTCAGGTCTCTCTGAATCCTTTAGATAACTGTCAGGTCTCTCTGAATCCATTAGATAACTGTCAGGTCTCTCTGAATCCATTAGATAACTGTCAGGTCTCTCTGAATCCATTAGATAACTGTCAGGTCTCTCTTAACCCTTTAGATAATTGCTTTGTCTCTCTAAATCCATTAGATAATTGCTTCGTCTCTCTGAATCCATTAGATAACTGTCCAGTCTCCCTGAACCCTTGAGTTAATTATCAGATCTCATGAAGTCCTGAGATAACTGTCGGAGGATAATTAAGCAGAGAGAACCAGATGAGTGAACAGTGTGATAGGTGAAAACTTGTTGATTACATAAAGGGAAAAGAAAGGTGACCGAGCTCTGGCCTAACTCACCAGGTACTGACGTGGATGACACATGACTTGGTGTTTGGTTAGCCAACATATTTGTTTACATGCTGCTCCCTACAAAGCATAGCATCCCTACTACACATGACCCAGTACTACAGTCTTATCAAAACACATACTCGTTTCTTGCAGTCGTGGTTTCTGTAGCAATTCATTTGACATGATGATGTTGCTAACCTCGTGCATGACACCATGCTCTGAAAGTTGCTATAGCCCTGCTGTTTGCATTCCAGGATCCCCATGGCTATGTAGCCATGCACAGTTGAAAAACACAAAACAACAAGCAAATAAAAAAACAACATTTTTCAGAACTACTTACTTTCCGTGTCCAAGCACCACGTCATACAGCTTACATCAAGCGACATGGATTACCTTGTCATTTACCTCCAGTATATCTCAACTATTACATGTTTCCTGGAAGTTGGGGCAGGTCATCAGATGGTTTGGGTCCTGTATTGCGCCACAGTCACATGTGTCATCATCTGTGTATGCCCATCGCTTCATATTCCTCTTGCACTGTGATACACTAGTTTGAAGTCTGTTCAGCAACTTCAACGTTGTGTATGGTAGATGATGTCTGGGGGCAGGTTCCTCCAAAAGTTCCATCTCTGGTGCCTACATTAATTTGTGCCATCTCTAGATATGGCTGTTTCAGGGCTTGTCTGTATCAGCTTTGTAGATTTTAGGAAGCTATGTTTGCATTTTTCAGTAAAATCTGTTAGTTATACTACAACATTATTTTTGTTTTGTTTTAGGAACTAAAATTTGGTTATTTCCACTTTTTGGTTTAGGGCCTGCCCGTTCTAAAAACCACAAATAGTTTATTTGTTATAGACTGTTATTCATTTATCTGCTAAAAAAAATGTACTAGGAACTCCAAACTCCACTAAAGATATGTCCGTCTGCCACGAAATTAACTGATCAATTGATCATTTTGTCAACAAATTTATTTCTAAACTAAACGTTTCTTGCTTTTCACTAGCGTCTCATTGTTCCCTTTGACAATTGTTTCTTACATTGTGTCAGGCGACAAATGTCTTGCTTGTTATAAGAACTATGCTATTCGATGCTTTGGCAACCGTCTCTCATGCTGCAACGGGTGGCAGACATCTGGAAAATTTCACATGCCTGAACATAGCAAACAACTAAGTTTTTCTGTCAAATCTTTTAAATTACCTGTCCAATATACATCCAAATTTGACAGATTAACAGATCACACTAGCGAAGGCTATGAACATAATTTCAGCTCTATCGGTTATCGAGAAGTTTGTTAAAATTTGAGAAATATAAGTTCATGCAACCAACTTGCATCCAGACAGTAGATATGTCAAGTTAAATAAAATCTTTTAAGAATGAGAAGTCTAAGAGATATAGACGACAAAGTGGTATCTGGACAGCAACATTATCTCTATTTTGTTCCATATAGAGCATAGAACCGCCACTGAAGTTGGTTCCTTGTGGAATTCTGTACCAAACAGTGTGGGTTTCTGTGGCTGCACATATTACATGACGAGGTTGCTAGCCCCACAACCATTCCCTTCAGTCGTCATGTATGACATGTTAAAGAAGGTAGCAGTGGTTCTATTCATTGCAGGTGTCACCAATATTTTGCAGTTACAATAAAACAAAAAAACAAGAAGAGGTTAAAAACCAGCAGAATAGAGATGAAGTTTACCTCGGCTTGTGCTAGACAGAATAGAGATGAAGTTTACCTCGGCTTGTGCTAGACAGAATAGAGATGAAGTTTACCTCTTCTTGTGCTACACATATCTCTGAAGCCCCACTAGATTTACCAAAATCAAGAGAAAGCACTCTGTCTCCAATCTTGACTTTTGATACACCAGCACCAACCTGCACTACTTTGCCAGATAACTCCCCTCCTGCAGTAGAAACATAGAACAAGTTAAGAAACCTGCCTACTCACCTACTTTGTCGCTCCTATTCCCTTCTGGGATTTACAGTACTTTAGAGATTTGAAAGAGATTTTACCATTCTACTATATTTGCTGTCTTCCTCTCGGAGGGCTAGTTCCAGTCTTGTTCTCACTCAGGAACTGACTTTGTGCCACTAAGGTTCCCTATGGGTTGTCCTGGGTATCTGGATCTATGGATTATCGTGACTAGCTTGGGAGCGGGTCTTCATTGACAATTGTATTTAGGATCTAGATGCCAGGTAAAAAATGTAGAGTCAGGCATAGTGCTGGATGACAAATTCCTTAAAGGGTTGTGTGATATGCCTGAGGGTATGCGTTAACTTCCTCGTCGGGTTGCGCAACATGCCAGGGGTATGGGTGAATTGTTCTTGATAATATTAAACCTAAATTTGCATATTTAAATTAATTTTCAAAGTGATGCTCACTTGCCTATTTCTGTAATTCCATATCTAGTAACCGAGGGGACGGCGTGGACTAGTGGTTAAGTGGCACAGCTCACAATCCGAAGGTGCTGGGTTCAATTCCCATCACAGCAGCGGCCATTACCCCGGGGAAACAAACCCTTAGAAAATGCAGGAGGAAGCAGACCCTTACATAAAATGCATGCTGAAGTCGGATGCACTAGGCCGACAGGCTGTAACCTACAGGGAATAACCTACATGGATCAGGACACAAACGGCAATATACGAAACACAATCACACAGTCTACTGAACCTCATCAAGACCTACTATCCAGTGGTAAAGACCACGCTAGACAGAATAGAGATGAAGTTTACCTCAATGGTACGGCCATGTACAACGATCGAGTGGGCTAACTAAATAAAGTACTTAGAGGTACAATCTCCGGCAAAAGAAAGTGAGGCCGCCCCAAGAAATGTTGGACAGATCATATTCAGAAGTGGACAGGAAAGTCCCTGGAGGACACCGAAGTTATGGCGATGGACAGACAAAAATGGTGTGAATTTGTTTAATAGGCAGTGGTATGACGCGATACCAGAAAGACCTCACACTGACAAACGATGAATTTTACGCTGCCCGGCAGAGGATTTGGCACCCCCCGGCTAGGTACATGCCCAAGACACATCCCTCACAAGTGGAGGGATGACCCTATGACCTTTCTGAGGATTACCGGAAAGACGAGACGAGACGATATCTAGTAACATGACATCTGCTTTCTGACTTTGAAAGTCGACAGAAAAGGAGAGAATTATACTGGAGAATATTCTATTTTGTGTCCCTTAAAACTGAGGGGGAAAATACACGCTAAAGAAAACTATGGGAGTAAATGCGACGCAGGTCCTGAATTGGTAGGTGTCACAGGACACAGTTCTAGGTGCGTTGGCAGCCTGGATTTGTCCTTCCCTGGACTAGAGAAAATTCCCCAAAGAGTGAAGAATACAGCACGAGCAGCTTTCAACAACAACATATATTAATAAGTATTGTAACAATTGTGATGGTCTTGATAATTAACACATCCCATTCAACCCAGGAATAGATTTCATCAGTTATAGTGATGATTACTCATTATTTTTAAGTCTGCCAATTATTTTTTTTGTGCGTTCACCTATTTCTCTATTCTTCAAGGCGGTGTGCGTTGCACTATGTTTTTAGTCTACGCCTGTCGGCCCAGTGCATCCAACTTCAGCATGCATTTTATGTAAGGGTCTGCTTCCTTCTGCATTTTCTAAGAGTTTGCTTCCCGACATAACGGCTAGTGCTGTGATGAGAAGCGAACATAGCACCTTCGGATTGTGAGTCGTATCACTTAACCACTAGCCTATACCATCCCCTGCCAATGGTTTAACTTGCTAACTCCCTTCTCTTCAACTGTTGTGTGTGGAGCTTTTTCTGTCAAGTGGCTTATAGTTTCTTAAACACAGGGTTATCAATCCCATGCTCTTTAGCCACCTCTTGCGACATTCCTGGCAGGTTATTGTTAGTATTTTATTTGCTCTTTCGTATCCCATGGGCGAATCTATTTTTTTTAAACCAAAATAATTTGTGGAGAAAAAAACCTTTTTGTGACGATGAATGTGTCATTCAACCACAGAACTGATGTTCTATAGCTGGACAAATGGTAATTTTGAAGAAAAGAAATCAGAAGACAGACTAAGCTCTTGTGAAGTTAAAAAAGAGAACAAATCATTGTAAAAGAGTACATTTGATCCCCCTAGTGTAAAGAGTTTTTGTCTTTTAACTTTCTGGTACTCCTCCTGAAAATGACATTGTGACGCTGTGTCATAGTTTACAGCAAGGCTGTGATATCTGTGCATTTCGGCCCGACACATCCAGCATTTTGTGGGCTGAGTTTGCAGTCTCTCTTAGATCCTTATTCTCTTAGCCAGACCGCAGGAGTGCAACCACTTTCCAGGGCCGCCACTATACGGCAGAATAGGGTCATGGTCTGCTCTGTTTAGCTGACCATGAAGCATGCAGCAAGCTATGAGTCGCTGGCTGCGGTAAACTTTGTTTAGCTGACCATGAAGCAAGCTATGAGTCGCTGGCTGCGGTAAACTGTTTAGCTGACCATGAAGCATGCAGCAAGCTATTAGTCGCTGGAAGCTAATTCCCTGCTGCATCTCTGACCCAGTGCAAAGTTTTAGTGCTGATGTACTAACCTGGAATAAATGGAACTTTACGTCTTTCCTGATACTGTCCTTTGCATGTCAGAATGTCCGCAAAGTTGACTCCCATGGCATGGCTTGAGATTAGAACCTGATGTAATAATATTATGTCTCGGAATTTATTCATAGGAATACTGAGAGTAAGTGTAGGAATGACAGGATAAATTAAGAAAATGTACACGTTTCAGAAGCATCTTCTCGCATGGAGTCAGAATAGTTATGCAGTGAATCCCCTCGTCACTCAAATACACATGGCAATGACAAGGCTGACAGACTGGCTAAGAAGAGATCAAGAACAACAATACACACAACAACAACCATACAGACATTCAGACAACTACTGAAGACTGTGAACAAAGAGAGAATATTGGGACAGAAGTATACAAACATATGGCCATCCCAAATCCCAAAGACAACATAAACCTCCTAAAAAATGAGAGACCAAAGTACCATTATCGCAGTGTTGATAAGAAAGTACAGGTGGGCAGGCCACATGGTACACATGCCTGACAATAGATGGACACATAGAGTGACGTCATGGTGGGCAGGCCACATGGTACACATGCCTGACAATAGATGGACACATAGAGTGATGTCATGGTGGCCCTACACCTATAATCGTCGTCCCGGATGTCCACCAATGAGATCGAGAGATGGCCTGCAACAAGATCTTGGTCCAGTATGGTACTTAATGGCAAAGGACAGAGATGAGTTTAGACGACATTTGGCTACCTGGCATAGGGCACATAATCTGCCCGAGTGAACACAAGGATTACAGTCAAATGTAAGCATTATAGGTTAATTAAAGGTAGGCGAAAAAAGGTCCAGGGATTCACTGTTTACCTATTTGATGTCAAGGAAGATTTTAATGTGGTCAATGTCTCTAGTGATATTTGGTGAAGATCAATCTATAAGGCTTGTATCAAGGACAACACTTAAACAGAACAGAAAGTACAAGAAGCTCAATATATACGTCACACAGACAACTAAAAAAGTTTAACAACAATGCACCAAATAAATCGAAATAATTAATGAAACGAAGCCCAGCTGCTAGTAAAGATATTCCTTGTGTCAATACTTGCACTCAAGTAAGTGAATATCCAGAATATAGACAGTCAGCATGCAAGCAGAATGATTAAAAACATTGATCAGGTAATAATTTGAGGGTGAATAAAAAGATTAATTTAATCTTGACATAAACTTGTATTCTAAACATTCATTTCTTTTTTTTAAAATATATAGTTTTCAAACAAACATAACGGACCACTCGACTTTTTATCTGCATTCTCAATTGCAAATATATACAAAAAAAGAATGTTCACACCTCTATGAGTAGAAGAGAAGCAACTAAGAGAGACAGAGAAAGAGAGAGAGAGAAAAAGATAATTTTAATACAAACCTCGTTGTCATTAAGTTTGGTAGGGTAAGGCCGCTGTTGGATTTCTAGAGGAGCACCCATTTTCACGCAAGCAGCAACTTTGTAAGATGCCGCTGCACATGGAACCTTTAACACATTACGTGAGCTGATATGGAGCCTGGTGCATGATCTGTACCAGAGAAGAGTGAGCTTATATGGAGCAGTAACAGAGAAGAGTGAGATTATATGAAGCAGTAACAGAGAAGAGTGAGATTATATGGAGCAGTAACAGAGAAGAGTGAGATTATGTGGAGCAGTAACAGAGAAGAGTGAGATTATGTGGAGCAGTAACAGAGAAGAGTGAGATTATGTGGAGCAGTAACAGAGAAGAGTGAGATTATGTGGAGCAGTAACAGAGAAGAGTGAGCGGTGAGATTATGTGGAGCAGTAACAGAGAAGAGTGAGCGGTGAGATTATGTGGAGCAGTAACAGAGAAGAGTGAGCGGTGAGATTATGTGGAGCAGTAACAGAGAAGAGTGAGATTATATGGAGCAGTAACAGAGAAGAGTGAGCTTATATGGAGCAGTAACAGAGAAGAGTGCGCGGTGAGCTTTTATGCAGCAGTAACAGAGAAGAGTGAGTGGTGAGATTATGTGAAATAACAGAGAAGAGTAACTGGTGAGATTATGTGGAACAGTAACAGAGAAGAGTAAGATTATGTGGAGCAGTAACAGAGAAGAGTGAGCGGTGAGATTATGTGAAGCAGTAACGGAGAAGAGTGAGCTTATATGGAGCAGTAACAGAGAAGAGTGAGCAATGAGATTATGTGGAGCAGTAACAGAGAAGAGTGAGATTATATGGAGCAGTAACAGAGAAGAGTGAGCGGTGAGATTATGTGGAGCAGTAACAGAGAAGAGTGAGCAGTGAGATTATGTAGAGCAGTAACAGAGAAGAGTGAGCGGTGAGGTTATGTAGAGCAGTAACAGAGAAGAGTGAGCGGTGAGATTATGTAGAGCAGTAACAGAGAAGAGTGAGTGGTTAGCTTATGTAAAGCCTTGAGCATAATCTGTAAGGGGGCTGGGACCAGTATACTTTTGTGAACTCTATTTTCCATATCAATTATTTGGATGAACAACTGCATCAGTGTTCACGCCAAATAAAACATTGGTGGGCAGGCCACATTCTCAAAGAAAGGATAAATGCTGAAGTACGTCGACAGCAGTCTGGTACCCACAAGGCAGACAAAGACTGCGTAGTAGATCATGTATGTTTGTTTTTACATCTATCCATTGGATTTGAAATATGTAACAGAAACATCTGTTGGTGAAGGTCTGCATTGTGGATGTGATACTCTTGGTTATATGTGATGTTTTCGAGCCATATGGTAAGACTGGTTTTATATTAGTACTTGTAATTTTCTATGAGATATTTGGTGAGTTCCATACTGGATGAGTTCCATACTAGGTGAGTTTCATACTGGATGAATTTTATACTGGATGTTCCATACTGGGTGAGTTTCATACTGAGAGAGGAGTGAGTTGCATACTAAATAAGTTCCATACTGGAGTAGTTCCATACTGGGTAAGTTGCATACTTCCATACTGGAGCCGCATAGCACAGTAGTTAGCACGCTGGCTTTGCATCTGTGTGGTCCTGGGTTCATTCCCCAATGGAGGCGGTAATGTTTTTTCAGACTACAATGGCTCCTGGGTCGACCCAGACTTAAATGGGTACCGGTTCAGACTGGGAAGTAAAAGCGGCGAGGAAGAGGAGATGGCTACCGCCCTCATATAGCGAGCCTTTGAAATATGAGATCGCTAACACCTCACACCCCTACGGCAGTACTACTATGGGTTACTTTACTTTATACTGGAGTAGTTCAATAGTGGGTCTGTTCCATACTGAATGAATTCCATACTGGGTGAAGAGAGTTGAAAGCAAATCTGGCCTTAATAACCATTACATCATGAACTTGTTATTTTGTTCTGTCTTTGTCAATGTGTGCTCTTAGTGAGTTCTGTTACTAACAACCAGCTTCGCTGCTCAGTCTCTTTCAGATAATGGTGAAGAATGTGGAAACCATGGTACCTGCAGCTTGTACACACCTTTGCTCCGCCATTTCATGCATCCAGCTCTGGTAGAATCTCATTGATTTCAAAGTTCTGCAGTTTGTCAATGACTGATTCGCCTATTGGGGTGCCATCATTCAATAGGCTAGCACAGATAGGTCTCAAAATACTCCACACGCCCATGTGCCAAAAATGTGTTTGTGAAGTCAGGATGCCAGTTCTTTCATTGCCCTGAACTTCAACATGACCACACTAGCCTCTGGATTTCTTCTTCTTCTTCTTCGTATGTTGTCAGACATTTGTTCGAAGAAAGCAGCAGTCATCCTGAGGCTGTCGACACTGCCATAGAGCTTGTCTAGTGTTGGCACTGGTGATGGCCACATGTGCTTTCTCTGGTCCTTGTATGTCGGGCAATTTTGCAGCAGATGTTCAGCTGTCATTTTCCCTGTACCACAGGTGCATTCGTCAGCACCACCTATCTTCAGTTTATTCAATAGATGGTACCTCAGTCTGTTGTGGCCTGTGCGGAGTCTGAAGACCACGACCTGCTCTCTTCTGTTCAACTGGTAATAGGCATCACTTTTTATGTAGCCAGTATGCTCTGTTTCCCATTTGGCCATGTATCTGGCCCTAATAAACCTTTTGGACTCTTCGTAGGTCATACTAGAATCTGGTTGTGGTAACCTTGCACATTCTTTTGCCAGTCTGTCTGCCTCCTCGTTGCCTTGAATGTTTCAGTGGGCTGGAACCCACTGTACCACTACTCTTTTTGGTGCGGACTGCTGACATAGCTGACAGAGTACTGCTCTTAAATCTGTATTTTTCTGGCTTTTTAGTGCTGTAACCACAGACAGGACATCTGTAAACAGGACTATCTGGCTTTCATTGCTTTCGCCTGTCAGCATTGCTTCTACTGCAGTCTGCAATGCCTCTGCCTCCGCTCTGAAATTTCTTGTAAATTTTCCAGTTGCCACTGAGTCTTATTTTACTACCGTTTATTAGGCTCAGGAATACCCCTCCCCCTCCATTCTGTGCTGTGTTTGTTGCAGAACCGTCGGTGTATGCATGGGTCTAGTCCATGCTTGGGTAGTTTTTCCGCTATGTACCCCAGGGTTATGTCTCTTCTTTCTTTTTCAGTCTGGCTGTTCTTGTTTCCAATACCTGGTATACTTTCTACCACCTCTCAAACGATATACTGCTTCCAGGTGGGTTTACGTACAATAGGGATGGGCTTTTGTGTTGTTATTGTGTTCATAACGTTTTCGCTCATCTTTACTTTGGCTATTTCTGCAAAGTTTTTTAAGCCTCTACAGCTATTATCCAATATTATCCAACTTTCTGTAGGTTCCACAGCTCACAGTTAAATACCATGGCTGGAATAACCACACTGTTGCTGAATGCGGTTAGGTTGCCAGAGAAAATCCGACAAGGGGATTGGAGGTGTGCATTGATCTCCTGTCACTTGAAATAGGTCCGAGCAGAGGCCATTAAGCCTACTCTTTTTTATTTCCAACTGCCAAGGAAAATTAACATGCTCGACATTGAACTCAGGGGCCCGCTGAACATCTGCTGCAAAACTGCCTGACATACGAGGACCAGAGAAAGCAGATGTGGCCATCACCAGTGGCAACACTAGACAAGCTCTATGGCAGTGTCGACAGCCTCAGGGTGACCACTGCTTTTTTCGAAAAAATAAAGGTTGACGTCTGACAGCGTACGAAGAAGAAGAACTCAGGGCTCCGATCTCGGTATCCAGAGATCAGGGGAATTTTTAAAGAAGATCCATGTGAAAAACATACCAGTCTCCATCGTGATTCAAATACGTGGCCTCTGGCACCAGAGTTGGACATCTTACCTCAAGACCACTGAGTTCCCTTTATGCACTACTTAATCGCATTGTATGACCATGATGCATAAAACATGCATACTAGTTTACTAAATTACTAGTACATAGTTCTATAACACTAATGATGGGACCCCGGATGTGTGTTTCAAGATCGAAAATGGAGAAGCTAAGATAAGTCAAAAAACCAAATCTGAATTGCAAAACTTCATCATGTGGTAAGCATTATTGAATCATTATATTATATTGGTTCTGTTCATCATTATAATAATCTAAAATTAGTAAAATGTTACTAAAAGTACTAGTTAAAGTAGTAAAGTAGTTATAAGTTTCTTGGCAGGTAGGTTGCCATTATTTTCCGTACGTGGAGGAGCGATCGCACCGATAAAAATCATTTGTCTGTCAAACTGGACACGATGGAATTCGAACGGGGTGCGTTGGAATTGTGAAAACTTCTCGAACTTTGTACCTTGTTTTGTTCGAATGACGGAATGTTGACTGAAGGATTATTTCATATACGACACATGCCATTCGTTTATACATATTGCAGAAATTAATCTAGAAATGTTATATGTGACATACTTTAAACACTGCCGCAGCAAAACTTCGGGTGGTGTAGTAAATGCCATGTCCAGCGAGTTTAGAATAGTTGATCGTTCGCTTCACTACGGCGAGCTTGGTTTGTGTTGTTTGGGGAAAGTCAATGGCAGTAATTGCCCCTTGGTCTGTGTCTGCTTATCTAGGGGAGGCTATTCAGGATCCACTACTTCCCGCTTACTGCCCTTCTTCAGTCCATACATGACAGGCTGTGTTGCCAGCTCAGCTTAGGTGTGTACTTCTAGAAATGAAGGCCTCTATGTTCAGTTCCTGAAACGTGCTCACCCTGCTGGAAAGGCCGAAACGAGCGCACTCTGCTGGACAGGGCCGAAACGAACGACATAGCCAGAGAGCTTGCGCGTTACCGGATGGACGTGGCTACCATTACTAATTAGCGAGACAAGATTGCTCGGCGAAGGCCATCTTACAGAGACTAGGGGATGGCTACACATTTATCTAGAGTTGCCGTGCTACCACAAAACGACGTGAGTCTGATGTTGGATTAGCCGTCAGATCCTGACTGGTCCGGAAGCTTGCTGTGCTCTCCAATGGTGTCAATGATAAGCTAATGTCTTCGGCTCTCAATGGGTCGGAGGCGCTGTTCTACGTTGATCATTGCATATGCTCCGACAGTGACCGACCCTGAGGAGGCAACGGATACATTCTACGAGAATCTCCACGCCCTCATTAGGTCCGCCCCCTAGGCAGCAAGCTTGTATACTTGGAGACCTCAAAGATAGAATGGGTTCTGACCATCAATCCTAGAAGAAAGTACTTGGGACAGGAATGTACGATAGCAATGACTAATTATTGCTGAACCTCTCAGGTTGACGTCCGACAGCGTACGAAGAAGAAGCTGAGCCTCTGTACCTTTCACGACTTCTCCATTTCTAACACGATGTTTCGTCTGCACCCTCGATCTAAGCAGTGGCATCTCATTGACTATGTTATCACTCATAGAAGGGATGGATATGGTGTGTGTGTGACTACGGCCATGTTTTGCAATTAATGCTTAAAATGTCATCCTTAACTGTCCATCCATCATCAGCAAGCATGCCATAACTCATATACCTCAAGCCATAACTCATATGCCTCAAGCCATAACTCATGACTCAAGCCATTACTCTACCTCAAGCCATAACTCATATGCCTCAAGCCATAACTCATATGCCTCAAGTCATAGCTCATATGCCTCAAACTGCTATTAACTAGGGAATTGACCTCGAACCCAGCGAGGTAGAGGTCAGAAACATAATCAGCTTGATTTCCAGAATCAAGGCTCCTGGCTCAGAATCCCTCCATGCTGAGGTTTACCAAGCAGTGGGCCATGTGCTTCAAGAACTGATTACACTCTTTTGATGAATGTGGGAAGCCAAACAAGTTTCACCAGAGATAAAAGATGTCACTATCGTACATTTGTACAAGCAAAAGGGCAACTGCCAATCCTGCAACAATCACATGGATATCTCCCTCCTCTCAAAATTCTGGCCTAGTCCTTGCTCAACTGGTCACCTTGAGCAGGGTCTACTCCCAAAGATGCAGTGTGGTTTTTGAGCAGGTCGTGGGACGGTCGATATGATATATGCTGCACATCAACTCCAGGAGAAATGTCAAGAACAGCATTGTGACCTGGGGAAAAGAGACTAATGTCTAGTCAGATAAAACATACTGATCGGATATGTTATTCAGGGTCAGGTAAAACATACTTAGTCGGACATCTTAGTCAGGGTTAGGTAAAACATACTTAGTCGGACATGTTAGTCAGGGTTAGATAAAAAATACTTAATCGGACATGTTAGTCAGGGTTAGGTAAAACATACTTAGTCAGATATGTTAGTCAGGGTCAGGTAAAGCATACTGATCGGACATGTTAGTCAGGGTCAGGTAAAACATACTTAGTCGGACATGTTAGTCAGGGTTAGGTAAAACATACTTAGTCAGATATGTTAGTCAGGGTCAGGTAAAGCATACTGATCGGACATGTTAGTCAGGGTCAGGTAAAACATACTTAGTCGGACATGTTAGTCAGGGTCAGGTAAAGCATACTGATCGGACATGTTAATCATAGTCTGGTAAAAGACCCCAACCTCACTTCTACGCAGATCTCCCTGGAAACGGGCTGTTTTCATGGCACCCTGGTTTATAAGGTGGGGGATCGATCCCAACAGTAGTGAGCGACATGGAGATTAGGTCAAGCATATCACAACTGTCTGGAGAACGCTGATCCACCATCAGCACGCTCATGATGTGAGGAAAGCTACTGCAACCCGCCACTTAACGCTCTTCTCAGGGTGCACAAAATAGTAATGTTACACATTTGTGGTATCCATAATCATTGTGACATGTACGACACCGTCATTAGGCAACAGTTGTGGTAAATCATGGTTGCCTCGGCAGATTTATTGCAGTTGTCTATCTACTTCATGATGGATGTGATTGTCTGTAGACTTCCCATTGACCAATGGTGTCAGACAGGGATGTGTGCTGGCACTGACACTCTTTTGCATGGTCTTTGTAGCAATGCTCTCTGATGTTGTCCATGGCACTGCTAATATTTAGGCATCAGTGGGCCGTTGCATCAATCAACCAGTGACATGTGCTGCAGCAAAAAGGACACGCCAAGTAGCAAATCCCATTTAACTTTCAAAATCCGGTGATGAAACCCTGCCACCTTGTGGTTTCATGGTAAGTGTGTCAACTGAGGTCACTACGGACTCTTTGAGGAGAGCTGAGTACCCCGCTGCCTTGGGACAGAGGCCATGAGGATTAAAGGCATCACTTAAATGAGTTTTGAGCAATGTGTCCTGGGCATGCTGCAGAGCCCAATCTCTCCCAGACAATGTGTTGGTCCATTATTGGCCTATATGTTGTCAGCAAACAAGATGAAAGGGCGCCAATCTCATGAAGTTCAGCCGTGTGCACTAGACCATGGAAATACGACACAGGGTAGACCAAAATACTATTTAAAATAGCAGATGACTTGAACAAACTAATTAATCCAAATGGAAAACCACAACACGGCATCCATAATAGACTAAAATAGGGGAGCAAAGTTAGACCCACAGCCTGCATCTTTGCTGCTCTCTCTGTCCGTTAAACTTAAGAAAAACAGCCAGATCATACATAGGTTTTAGCTGGATTTTGTTGGTACCGTACCAGGTTTGCCTTCCCTCTGCGATCCCTATCCCTTGGCCAGACTACACTAGTGCAGTTAGTTTCCGAAGGCAGAATAGGGTCTTGTCCAGCGGTGGTTCGCTGACCCCTGACGCAAGAAGTCAGCTATGAGTCTCTGGCTGCTGTCAGCTCATTCACTTCTGCGGGATCAAGATACGGGGCAGTGCATGAGCTGCAGTGGTCAGTGACCCATAGCTGACTGCTAGCATCAGGGCCAGCGAACCAGAGCTGCCAAGACCCTTCTACACCTCCACGCGGTGATCCTGGATAACAGGCTGCAGCAGGGCAGACTGGCTAAGGAGAAGGGATCAAAGAGGGAATGCTAACCCGGTACTCAAAAAATGCTTGCTGAAGTCGGATGTGTTGGACCGAAAGGTGCAAATATCGCAATCAAGCTGTAAACTACGACACAACGCATTCCGTTCTCTGGACTACATTCTGCTACTTAAGCCCTTTCAGGGCTTGGTAGCGGGAGATTGAGAACGAACGAAGCCAAGCCATTCACTTCTGCAACTTCGGCCCCCGGCTACCTTCCAGGCATGTTGTAAAAAGTGACGACATCATGGAAAGATTTGCAGTCTATATCAATGACTTGTGTTCACAATTAATCCAGTTGCTTACTACTATCTTAATGGCTGTTTACCTGTTAAAGCGACAGTTAATTTTTATCCCAAATTTGACATGATACTCATTACACAGTATTTTAGTAATGCATTTAAACCTGAAAGTTCAGTAAGTCTAGGCAGTCTTCTATTCAAGGGCAAACTGAATGATTCAAGAGGAGATCAGGTGTACATTATAACTATGATCAACTAAAATATAGGCAAGAATGCAGATAGTAACATCATAGTAAATTGATCCCATTCGTTGTGCTGCAAAGAGAAATCAAGAATATCATAAGAAATCAGTATATACACCAAAGGAGAGAAGACAGAAATATAAGCAGTACACCAGACTCAATTCACTAACTCAAAATAAATCAATAAACTACCTTATTTCGCCTGAGAACTGGACACTGCAGACTACATCTATACTGACTGAAGATCTCACACACTGATAAGTACCCATCAGGAACAGGAGGCCAGAACCCTGAGCATATTCTACAGGAATGCCTAATCTATAAGGACATGAGATACCAGACCTGACCAAAGTTTTGGAGCTGAGACAAAAGCTGTGGGGCAACCACTCCGACCTGGTGAAGACTACAGACTTCAGATATAGCATGGCCAAAAGATCCTGAATGCAAAGAAGAAGTAAGTTCAATTTAGCATATATTAGACACACCCTGTGTCTGGCAGGAGTTGTGGTTATTGAAACACTGACCATAATAGAGTACTTATCATGAATCTATGATAATATTAGCTTCGCAAGGTCATTTAAGCCGATACAGACAAGCCTTGAAAGCTGCTGTATCGAGACAGTGTATGACGGTGCAAGAGGAATATGAAATGATGGAGGGACACAGATGATGACAGATGTGACTGTGGAGCAATGCAAGACCCTGATGACCTGCCCCACCCTCCCGGAAACATGCAATAGATACGACATGCTGGAGGCAAATGACTGGGCAATCCATGTCACTGAATACTGGATGCATGCTGTATAACGTGGTGCTTGGACACAGAAAGTAATTAAGTAATGTTTAATATTATTATGTTTTGGTATTACAATATCAATAAAATGAGGCGGCAGAAGAATATTCTTCAGCCATGTGCGCCCCCAAAGTGGAACTGGTTGGAAATCCATGCCATGGTGAAAAACTTGAAAAATGCAAACAAAATGTGTTATAGAAGAACAAAACAATCTTATCAAAAATTCATTAAAATTTATTTCCAACAAATAGTCATCATACATAGGTCATCTACAAGATGTGTGTTTATCCATACATGCCTCTACAATCTGTCTAATTACTTCAGTCTCTCAATGTACATGAGCAATGGCTCTTTCTTCTATTTCCATCTTTAATCACTCATTCATACTTAACCTAGGTCACATCATCAAACACTCTCTTTTTTAAGCTGCTTCTTCTTCTTCTTTTTTCTGTCCATCTGTCTTTCCTTTCTGAGTTCCTTCTCCCATTTTTGCCTGTGCATGGTATATAGACGCATAGTGGCCTGAGCATCTTGAACCTTAAGAAAATGTTTGTCAAACAAAGTTAGACCAGACTGTGAGATATAATCAGAAAAATCAAAGAGCTAACAACGTTTTAAAGATCCATGTATTGTATTATGGATATTTATAAGGACCATTAATAATTTTGTGGATATTATAAGGTGCATGTACAATTATACGGGTAAGATGAGGGCCATGCATAATTTAATAGGCATTGTAAGCCCATTATAAATTTATGTGATAATATAAGTGTCATACATAATTTAATAAACATTGTAAGTCCATTGTAAATTTATGTGATAATATAAGTGTCATACTTAATTTAAGAAATTTTGGAAATGTTGCGGATATTCTAAATCGTCATGGGATGACGACTACTTCAGCAGCGCACCTGGCTTGACAGAAAACTACGGCTCCCCACGACGCAAATAGATAAGACACGACAAGACATAATTTAATAGACAATCTAAGTCCATTATAAATTTGTATGATAATATAAGGGTGAAGTATAATTTAGTGTTTAATATTAACCACATATAATTTAATAGTTTTTATAATGAGTCATGACCAAAAACCTATACTTTCATATTTCAACATACATTTTTAAACTTCTTGGCAATCCCTTAATCGTTAGTCGTCGGATCATCTTCATCGCACTCAGGACAAGTACATTCACACTCAGATCTCATGTCAGTATGTGATGACAGTCCTGTGCTGGTTAACCAGACGTCTATTGATCCCCATGTGGTGTTCCTTCCGTGCCAATTTAACCAGTCAACCAAAGGACGTATATTCAGGATCAACCTCTGAATTTTCCTTCCAGCCAATTTCCCTAACGATGTTCAGGATACTGGCTTGGTCCATTGATCTCCCGCCCTCCACTATAGCTGTACTCGCCAAACTATCAGTTCTCTCGTTCCCTTCGACGCCTGCATGTCCCGGAACAAGTATGAAGGTGACTCTCTGCAACCGTAAACTGTGACCGACCTACCGACTCCAACCACTGGGTCTGTTTACACCTTCTTGAGGATCCTCATTGAATCACGGAGGATGCACACATGTGTGCCACTCATTGTTTCAAGCCAGACCATCACCTTCGTAACAGCCATGATCTCCGTGGTCAGACTGCTTGTGGTCACCGCAAAAGCCACAGACTCTACCTTGATCATTTTTCCACCCCTCTGAGCCGTGAATGCCCATGTGTTTCTCAACCCACGGATGACAGATCCATCTGTGTAGATAATCACATCATCACACATGGAGTTTTCATTGATCAAAACGTTAACCTCCGACACCACATCAACCGTATTCAACTGAACACATAGATGGTCTGTAGGAAATTACATCCAATCCTCACCATGTGTTATGTCTCCCAACATACACACCCTTTGCACAACCGCCTCAACCTGACCCATCCATAATTGTCCCCTTACACAGTTGTCAGGTCCAACAGAATTATCATTATTAACATCAGAATCCCAACCCGTATCTATACGATACGATTAATTTATCAGTTCTCAAAAGCTCAAACAGTAATTTGTTTAATTGTCATTTTTGTACTCTTTCAAGAAGATAGGCCTGTGAAGCAGATTAGATTGTACTGTTTTATCAGGTTTGTGCACTCATTCATTTCTTTCATGAGGGTCATCTGTCATGTTTGTTTTGTAGATATTCTTGTTCTTCCATCAGCCTGCATGGTGTCTCAATTTGTCTGACCCCTCTCTCCAATCTGCCGGTTTGGAGACTCTGTTCAGTATAGTTCCTGGGGTCACAGAGACACACACAATCTCCTTTGAGGTCACAGTGACACACACACAATCTCCTTTGAGGTCACAGGGACACACACACAATCTCCTTTGAGGTCACAGTGACACACACACAATCTCCTTTGAGGTCACAGGGACACACACACAATCTCCTTTGAGGTCACAGGGACACACACACAATCTCCTTTGAGGTCACAAGGAAACACACACATAATCTCCTCCATCAAAGGTCACATGGATACACACACAATCTCCTCTGGAAATCATAAGGTCACATACACAATCTGCTCCTCTTGAGGTCATAAAAACACAACACACAATTTGCTCCACCAAAGGTCATAGGGACACACACACAATCTGGTCCTCCTGAGGTCATAGTGACACACGCACACAATCTCCTCAACCAAAGGTCATAGGGACACACACGCACATAGAATGTCCTAAACGTGGAGACACAACAGAGAAGAAACCACTTGTCTCATGTCCATTTGATCCTATGTGTGAATAGGACAACTGTAGCAGACAAAATCTCTCATAAAGACTGACTAATGAATGCTGTGCATGAGACCAGCAACTTTCATTAGATCAAAAAACACTTCTTGCTGGAGCACATGAAGTATTCTGTTAGAAGTTTCCTGGCCAACTGGTGCAGTAGCTTCACCTTCTTGTACAAGTGAGGTACATAGAACATCCTTCTATTAGGAAGGCAGAGCTGGAGATTCTTCTTCTTCTTTGTCCTTGTTCACCATCAGATCCACATCAATGGCTCTGGCAGCATCATCTATGTCTTTATAGGAGCCAAGTGCATTCATCCTCAGCACAAATTTGTTCGAGGCAGCTTCCCTAGCCTGTAGTTGTCCCCATCCCATTTGCCTCGGTTGCATAGTGGTTAGTGCACTGATTTTCCCAGCAGTGATCTAGGCTCAATCCTCAATTGATACGGGATATTTTTTCCATTGCAAACGGTTCCCGGGATCAACCCGGCCTAAAGAACTGAGTGCTTAACATCTTTATATTGGTTTAGAAGACTCTGCGGAGTCTGTATACAACCAGTTTCTTTTACATTTCCTTGATCTAAAACTACGCACATCCAATCTATTCTTGAATGCATTAATTGACCCTACGCCTCACCTATTTCCTGTGACAATGCATTCCAAGCATTCACCACAAACTGGCTAAAAAATATTTCCTAATATCTAATCTGGACCTTTCTTTAGTTAATTTGTAGTGGTGCCCTCTTATTTTTGTAGGTGGTTGTACTTTGAAAAACTTGTAGTCAAATTTATCCTTACTGTTAATCATCTTATAAACCTGTATTAAGTCACCTCGAATTCTTCTCTTTTCTACAAACTGTAGGCCGGTTTTGCTGGGTCTTTCCTCATAACTGTAATTCCGGAATCCCACTATCAGCTTTGTCGCTCTTCTTTGTATCCTTTCCAGCATGTTTATATCCCCTCTATGATAAGGACTCCACACCTGTACACAGTACTCCAATCTAGGTCTAACTAATGCTTTTATACAGTTTGACTATCACTTCCTTGCTCCTATGTTTAATAATTCTTGCTATCATACCTAACATTGCATTTGCCTTTTTCACTGCTACCTGGACTTGCTTACTCACTTTACTTGTATGATCTATTATAACCCCTAGATCCCTTTCCTGTTCTAATATTGGTCTCGCTCATTCTATAATCACGACCTTGACACCACCCACTTTGTGGGCCAAGAGATAGTTTCGTGGGCCCTGTGTGAGTTTGAGACCCCTGTTCTTCGATCATTCTCCATCTCCCGTTACCAAGCCCTGAAAAGGGTTTGCAAGCAGCAGAATGTAGTTCGAAGAACGGAATGTGTTGTGTTATAGTTTACAGGTTGACTGCGATATTTACACATCCAACTTCAGCAGGCATTTTTGGATACCGGGTTAGTCTTCACTCATTGATCTCTTCTCCTTAGCCAGTCTGCTCTGTTGAAGACTGCTGTTCATGATCACCATGTGGAGGTGCAGAAGGGTCTTGGCAGCTCTGGTTCGCTGGTCCTCTAGCAGTCAGCTTTGAGTCACTGGCCCTGACGCTAGCAGTCATCTTTGAGTCGCTGGCCCTGATGCTAGCAGTCAGCTTTGAATTGCTGACTGCTGCAGCTCACCCACTCTCAGCATCTTGATCCCAGATCCCTGTTCTAATATGTGTATCTTCTGCGCTAACAAACGTCAGATGCCTAAGAACCTGTTGCCTTTTATAACCCACTTAGTCGTAGGATGACGTGTTCACTTACTGAGCTATGTTGCCCCTCCTGCACTTGTACGCCAAGAACCTTCTCTGTGAGCTTCTTCAGGGATGGTAATCTCCCATTAAATAGTCCTCGGAAAGGCTTGTACAGGCTGGTATCTCGAATCATCTTGTGAGGATGTGTTAGGAAGAGAACCTGAGATAAATGAACAGTGATATAGTATTCTTGCACGGCCATGAATATGTGTAATAGTGATCTCTTTAACCTTGACCTACCCAACCATGCATTTCTTCTTTTCTCTTAGCCACCCCTCTTCTACCCCTGAGAGTGTTTAGTCATGTTTGTGTATATACTTGCAGTGCCTGGTTGTAGTTCCAATACAAAAAGAAGTCCGTCAGAGAAATCCTTTCTCACCGAGCCTCCTCTTCTCGTGCTTGAAATCAGTCTCGTTTTCTTCGGCTGGGAGAACTTTGGAATCAATATTGATGGCAGATACCTCAATCACTTTGGATGACATTGTGCTGATCACAGAGTCAACCGCACAAGACAGCAGCATGTTAAATCACTTTGGATGACATTGTCCTGATCACAGAGTCAACCGCACAAGACAGCAGCATGTTAAATCACTTTGGATGACATTGTGCTGATCACAGAGTCAACCGCACAAGACAGCAGCATGTTAAATCACTTTGGATGACATTGTGCTGATCACAGAGTCAACCGCACAAGACAGCAGCATGTTAAATCACTTTGGATGACATTGTGCTGATCACAGAGTCAACCGCACAAGACAGCAGCATGTTAAAGATGCCCAACAAAGAAGGAAAGATAACGGCTAGAAATGAAGATCTCCAAGATAAAAAAGTATGGGGTTAAATTTATGTTATCACCATGCTCAAGTTGATCCAGTTGTAAATGGGTACCTTCCTTACCTCTAGGGAAGACAGCAAGGAAGGGAACTGACCGCCCTATCTTATAAGCTAGTTGCTATCTCATACAATAAAGTCTAACACTGCATCCCCGACAGCAGTGTCTGCTATGGGATTATCTTTACTGACATACACCTGGCCTTTAAATCATTATGTACATACAATCCTTCAATTAAAGCCTGTCCACTCTGTGCAAAGGCTATTGACAACATCCCACCAGCATACACAGTCCGGGGCTGCTCTTTCTGCCTCTCTCCAGGTGTAATCATTTAATCTTAGTTACTTCTCACATTCTCTTCTCCACATATTTTTGGGTCTACCTCTCTATCTCCCTTTGAGTATTCCATGTAAGAGCCTGTCTGGCTATGTTGGACAGTCCTATTCATCCCCATTCTCTTCGCTTAATTTGTTGATCCAGTGGCTGTTGTTGGCTCCTTTCCCAAAGGTCTTCATTTGTCACCGTGTCCAGCCACTTTATCCTTCGTAGGCATCTGTTAACGAAGGACTGGAGTCTTTATTGCCATGGCTCAGCTTCATACAACAGCACCGACTTGACCTTGGATATTCTAATTTTGGTGTCAATCTTGAACTTGACCTTGGATATTCTAATTTTGGTGTCAATCTTGATTTCTCTGGATCTTCATGTTTTTTTTCTCCAGAAATGACCATCTTGCCTTTCCTATTCTAATTCTGATTCTTACATCTGCACCTGTACCTCCTGATGTGCCATTTGTACCTCCTGATGTGCCAACTGCGTTGCCCAAGTAGGTAAAGGTATACACTTCCTCCAACAACTCTCCCTCCAACATGATTGGTTCTTTGCTGTTAGTGTTGAGTTTAAGGAGCTTGGTTTTCTTGATGTTGATATTCAGTCCCAATGTATCCGATTGTTCTTTCACAGTATCTAAATTTCTCTTGCACCTGGCTATGACTGTGTGACAAAAGTGCCAGATGATCGGCGTAGTCCAGGTCCTCCAGTTGATTGTTGTGCGTAGAAGACATAAATGAATAAAGAACTTGTTGGTGTTTTTGTTGTATGTTTGTTAGTTTCTGATATACAAGAAGATGAAGGTGAAAATTTGCGAAAATAAGCACAAACATTTGAACTCACTGAGCAGTGGCCATCGCTCCTCTATAAATCGATTGTAACCACAACAAAGTATCAATACTGTGTTTATAACATCAACACAACTGTTATCCCCCACTTCAAACGTATTTTTTACATCTAAATAAACAAATCTACCCCATAAAGATCTTTTACAACACCCTACTTCACCCTTCTAAAAAATGGGCTGGCTCCAATCCGCGTAATAAGAAGATAAATCGTTTCAAATCCATTTGTAATATAATATTTAATACGTTAACCAAGAAACCTGTGCAGATGGATGTGACGTAGTCAGCATAACAAATTGTCTATTTCTACCGTCTCCGTACTTGGTCATTCATGAATAAAGAATTAAAGCCAAGTACAGTGGAGTCGGTAGGTCAACTGTGTGGTAAGAGTTCAAACATTATCTTCATACATACACCTGACCTTTAAATGATAACATACAGACATACACCTGACCTTTAAATGATAACATACAACTGACCTTTAAATCATTATGTACTGCATGCCCAACAAGGATCCTGCCTGTGATTAGATTGCTGACTTCCGACTGAACATTTGTGAACTTGTCACCTTCATAGAAAACAAAGGACAAGAGAAATCTGTTGCAGAGATGCACTCAATTGTTTGTATTTGACAATGACAATATATAGATCATTTACTCTCATAAAAACGGTAACAAATATTTTGGCTGTGACAATCTCCAGGAATGTGACTACTTCTTTGACTTTCTCCAGAAAAATTAGCAATTCTCTCGATTATTCCATTTATATTATAACTGAGTTATTGTTTCTAGAGCTTTCTTTGATTCGTATATCATGACTGAGTTATTGTTTCTAGAGCTTTCTTTGATTCGTGTATCATGACTGAGGTATTGTTTCTAGAGCTTTCTTTGATTCGTGTATCATGACTGAGGTATTGTTTCTAGAGCTTTCTTTGATTCGTGTATCATGACTGAGGTATTGTTTCTAGAGCTTTCTTTGATTCGTGTATCATGACTGAGGTATTGTTTCTAGAGCTTTCTTTGATTCGTGTATCATGACTGGGGTATTGTTTCTAGAGCTTTCTTTGATTCGTGTATCATGACTGAGGTATTGTTTCTAGAGCTTTCTTTGATTCGTGTATCATGACTGAGTTATTGTTTCTAGAGCTTTCTTTGATTCGTGTATCATGACTGAGTTATTGTTTCTAGAGCTTTCTTTGATTCGTGTATCATGACTGAGTTATTGTTTCTAGAGCTTTCTTTGATTCGTGCATCATGACTGGGGTTTTGTTTCTAGAGCTTTCTTTGATTCGTGATTATGACTGAGTTATTGTTTCTAGAGTTTTTTTGTCCCAAGATCCACATTAGAAACTACCTACTATTAAACAAATCAAAAATGATGTTCGTCCATCACATGTGATGAAGGCCACTCTCTCTGGTCAGCCATGTGGATCATGCTGAAATGGGGGACTTTCATTGTGATTTTGGATTAAAGTGAGGAAGAAACTGCGCCTTTTGTCAACCTCACTCTCTGGTCTTGAGATACCTTTGGCCAGTGGCAAGATTTTATTGAGACAACTGGAGATAGCAAAGGATGCAGATTTTTCCACTGGGTTTACTCCTGAAGCCTTGCGCGTAAACAGGTATTCCGCAAGGCAGTGGAGGCGGCGTGCCTTTTCCAAAAGAGCAAGAGGTCATAGGGGCATCTTTCCCAGGTCCATTATAGTCGTGTCTAAATTTCAGTCACACCAAAACTGACATCTACAGCTAGGGCAAAGGGTGCTGATGTCATGAAGTTCAGCAGTGTGAACTAACCATTTGTTGTCCAGGTCATGATAACCGGAAGGAAGAAAACACAAAAATGAACAAATTAACCAATCCAAATGGAAAACAACAACACGTTTCCGTGAATACAAGCATAAGTGTGAATTCCAAGCAAATTAACATACAATAGAGGAAACATACCTGTGGCCAAATTCTCTGCCGTTACACCACTGACATATGTTCGATAGTCTGTAACCTTCTCTCTCGGAAGGACAAACTTGTCATAAAGGCAGACACCAAAATGATTGACTATAGATACACGTGCCAGTATGCTGTCTTCTCCACTATGCCCGACTCCAACCATCTCACAGTCCATGGCCAAACAGTTTGTGACACTGTTCAAAACAGAATAATCAAACAAGTAAAACATGAATTTTTGTCTTCAATGTTTCAATATAAACAGACATGACATCAAGTTAAGTGATGATATTCTGACATCAATTTTGACACTGCAATCAATGAACTGTCAGAATAAACTGAAAATGAATTCATTCCTTGTGGCAGTCAATGTACCACCTGATTGAGTCAAATCAGAATTGTATCATCCTCTTTCCAAGCAGGCTGGGCCGCAGCCACTCGTTTCATGGATGGTTGGCACTGTGGGCCTTTGTCACTTATGCAGACTTTCTACCAACCCTTTTTACTACTCAGTTCCCCATCAAATATACCAGTTTGCATTGCATCTGAATAATAATAACTCTCTTCGTTAATATAATTTTTCAAGCACAAAAGATGATATAAATACCAACATACCCTTTGAAAGAATCTGGCTTCACTAATCTATCAGTTGTATCGTCGTGTTCAGGGTCGTTTGTGCCTACTACATCCTTCTCTACAGTGTCCGTCTCAATCAGAATCTTGTCAACATTGTCAAACCAAATGCCAGGTTTAGTTCTGCAAACACAGAGCAATAACAACATTCTTGACAATTTCACAACGCAGGATTCATTATGTGCATTATCCTCCAGCAGCCTACCTAACTGGTTGAGTGATATTTCAACTTCCAAGAATGTCATAAAAGGTGACTAACAAGGGTTGTGCATGGGACTAGCAATTTTATCATATAAAACCATGGCTGCAAATGTTGGAGCCCTTTCTGTAGAATGTATTTGCTCTAGATACTTGATTGTAATACCACATTTTCCCTTGATCATCTCTGGTGAACATTTTGTAACAACATGTGGCTTGCAGTCTTAGTCGACCTGTACTTCTATAGGGGTAGATACCCATATGCCAGCTCCAGCTTTGGTGTGAGCTGGATGTAGTTGGGAGGATTTCATGCTTAGCGGCCTAGGTTTGAGCAGTGGTGTGAGCCGGATGTAGTTGGGAGGATTTCATGCTTAGCGGCCTAGGCTCGAGCAGTGGTGTGAGCTGGATGTAGCCGAGAGGATTTCATGCTTAGCGGGCTAGGCTCGAGCAGTGGTGTGCTTTAACAGGAACAAGTCAGAAACAAACATATATAGAAGGCAGCACAATATAAAACAGTACCACCGTTCCCCTGCAGGGTCTATCCAATTGTTGTTTCGAGGCTCCTGTTTTTGCCAATCTGTTGGCCATCTCGTTCCCTAGTAGCCCACCATGTCCAGGGATCCATTGCAAGGTGACATTTATCCACTGGGCAGTGATGATGATGTTGATCGCCCTCCCCACCAAGAATATCTCCTTTTCTTTGTATGGGGTGTTCTTCAGCGCCTCCAGAACCGACTCGGAGCCACTAAAATTTACCAAATCCAATGCCTTATGTTGAGGAAGGTATTCACCAATGCGCCAGGTGAATGTTTCCTTGTAGTTTCATGAGATTCCTTGGCTTGTTGAGAAACACTTTCCTATTTAGTATACCCCATAGAAAGCAATCAGGTGTGGTAAGGTCGGACGACCTTGCTAGTGAAAGTCATGTAGAAATTACACAATCTTCAAAGAAGGAAGTGATTTTAGACATGCTGACATTTGGGACATGCAGTTCCATCGTGCTGAAGATAGCCAGCACGGATTTCCACGTCGCCCAACTGGATCACAGTATGCCTATGTCAAATTATATTGAATTATGTGCATTGGTTTAAAAGTTATATGAGAAACCCAAGGGCCGACAGCGCGTGATGTCTCTTCTCTTATGTATATACACACACGCGCGGATGCAATATTTAATATGAGCTCATAGTTTCTTACACACTTAAGTATGTCCATGTCGAATTGTATTGAATTACATTTCATTGGCTTAATAGCTATAAGAGACAACAGTTATTAACATTCTCATCATACCACTGCCAGAGACAACAGTTATTAACATTCTCATCATGTCACTGCCAGAGACAACAGTTATTAACATTCTCATCATACCACTGCCAGAGACAACAGTTATTAACATTCTCATCATACCACTGCCAGAGACAACAGTTATTAACATTCTCATCATACCACTGCCAGAGACAACAGTTATTAACATTCTCATCATACCACTGCCAGAGACAACAGTTATTAACATTCTCATCATACCACTGCCAGAGACAACAGTTATTAACATTCTCATCATGTCACTGCCAGAGACAACAGTTATTAACATTCTCATCATACCACTGCCAGAGACAACAGTTATTAACATTCTCATCATACCACTGCCAGAGACAACAGTTATTAACATTCTCATCATACCACTGCCAGAGACAACAGTTATTAACATTCTCATCATGTCACTGCCAGAGACAACAGTTATTAACATTCTCATCATACCACTGCCAGAGACAA
The DNA here is from genome assembly GCA_036924085.1 of Ariolimax columbianus. NCBI lineage: Eukaryota > Metazoa > Mollusca > Gastropoda > Stylommatophora > Arionidae > Ariolimax > Ariolimax columbianus. The sequence goes on along the minus strand of JAVGWX010000022.1, from coordinate 9,181,401 downwards.
CAGTTATTAACATTCTCATCATACCACTGCCAGAGACAACAGTTATTAACATTCTCATCATACCACTGCCAGAGACAACAGTTATTAACATTCTCATCATACCACTGCCAGAGACAACAGTTATTAACATTCTCATCATACCACTGCCAGAGACAACAGTTATTAACATTCTCATCATGTCACTGCCAGAGACAACAGTTATTAACATTCTCATCATACCACTGCCAGAGACAACAGTTATTAACATTCTCATCATACCACTGCCAGAGACAACAGTTATTAACATTCTCATCATGTCACTGCCAGAGACAACAGTTATTAACATTCTCATCATACCACTGCCAGAGACAACAGTTATTAACATTCTCATCATGCATCTACTGGGGCACCTCTTAGGCTCTGAATGCTCTGCCTGCTCCGTGACGCTGTCTGTGGCTGGTCTTTTAGTAGGTTTGGTCTTCCTCACGGTGGCATCAATGTTCAGTGTCTGTGAATGATACACAATACAATCAACTGCAGCCAATAATTCTTTCAACATAAAAATTTTTTACTAACACTGCAAATAAAATGATAAACAAAATACAAAGAAAATCTAATTTTCAAAAAGGTTATTGAAAACATTTTATATGTACAGCCTTGAAAAACCATGAAACATAAAACAGGCAATAATAATACTCTGCATACCTAATAATTACTACAAGACCACATCCGCAACACCACCAGCAGGAGTCAAACCTGCTTCAATGACGTTGTAGATACAGAGTTGATAAGAAAGTACAAATGGGCAGGCCACATGGTACACGTGCCTAACAATAGATGGACACATAGAGTGATGTCATGGTGGCCCTACACCTATAATCGTCGCCTGGACGTCTACCAATAAGACAGAGAGATGGCTTTCAACAAAGACCTTGGTCCGGCATGGTTCTTAATGGCAAAGGACAGAGATGAGTTAAGACGACATTTGGCTACCTGCTACAGGGCACATAATCTGCCCGAGTAAACACCAGGATTACAGTATATCTAATAACAAAATAATGCAATTATTTATGATCAAATATCGCTGCAGCAACTACGGCTTTCAACAAGAAAGTCAAAAATCAGAAACTGATGAAATGTGAACTTAAAACAAAGATAACTTGCTTTAGCTGCTCCACCTCTACCCTGAGGTCTTCTTGTGGCTTATAGTTTCTACAGGAAGAGGTAGCCAACCCCCATGCCCAACCCTCTACAGTCACTCCTTATGACAAGCCTGGCAGGTTACAGTGTAACTATTCTTTGTTCCCTTCATGACCACAGGTAACACATGGATATAGTACAGTATCTCTTGGGTTGTACATTATTGACTACACATTATTGACTACTACTACATTATTGTACATTATTGACAATCAATTGTACAAGAAAAGATAGAAATTAAGAAGTTTGAGCATTCGTTACCTCTCAGCTGTGATTAACTATCAAGGAGGTTTATTTCTGCTGCCGAGGTCCACTGGGAAGATTTTGTAGGGATCAGGAATAAAGGCTGCTTGCCCCTGCATGTACCGCATAGACTAAGTTTTTATTTTATCTCCGATAGAAAAAACTATGTCATTGTGAGGATTTTAACACATGTCTTAATGGTAAAAGACCAGCATACAAATCGCTCGGCCAGTCATTAGTCTCAGCAATGAGAAATATAAATCCATTTGCTGAAGCATAGGTACAAAGTTGTGTTTGGCGTGTACGGACACTAAAGGAAAGCCTGATTCCAGTCATTCATTAAAGCAGAGGTCCAACACTACATTCAGAGGTCCAACACTACATTCAGAGGTCCAACACTACATTCAGAGGTCCAACACTACATTCAGCTTACTCTACTTTTAGGAAAACCTGATTTTAGTCATTTGCAGTGTGGTTTCATATCTATGGTTTTAACATTATGAGGTTGCCAGCTCTACACCTCACGGTAGACGAATAGCGACTAAGTAAGTAAGTAAGGTTGCCATCTTCATGAAAAACCCTGATAATGCTAAAATGTATAAATACTAAAGAAAAGAATGGACCAATCATAAGTGTGAGTTTAGTGGTAGAACACTTAGAGCACTTGCTTCTAGCAGAAAAGGTATTGAGTTCACTCCCCAATAGCGACACACTTCAATCTACCTAGCTGTAAATGGGCATTGGAATGATAGCAAAGATAGGCAAGCCAGTAGACATGGCAGCTAGTCACCATGCCTTATTAATAGCCAAGACCTTTTGCAATGGAAGTCCGTAATACTTATTCAAAGAAGGCTTGTAAAGTGTTGTGAAATGAGTGCGGTTTCTACAGAATAAAGGCATCTTTATACCCCAGGGAAATGTTCTACAGAACAGCAAAACAAAAGCACATAACACACAGTAAGATAATTATTAAATTAAGCAAATCATGAATACTTACTGCACACAATTTCATCCAGTTAGACGTACCATTTTGCTTTTTCTTAGAATCTGAAATACAAATTGTTGAGAACCTATTACAGTTTTCACACGACAAATAAATCATGTTGGATGGAACAGACAAATGTCACAAATAATTTATTTTTGACAATAAAGGTTATAATAACTATAAAATTTGCACTTACTGGATTTTTTATTCTGACACTTTTTATCTGTTGATTTGTCATTCACAGCTATGGATGCTTTGGATTCATTTGAAGGACTTACATCTTTCTTGAAAACTGCGTTCTGTAATTTCTTTACTGCTGGCAATGAAAATTGTTTTGATGGTAGGGCTTGTGTTAAATGTTCAGCTTTCATTGTTAATTGTTGTTTCCTTTCTGCAGGCTTTTTTTGTCTAGTCTTTCCATTTAAGCTCACTTTGTCACCGTCTTTTACATCTATTGCAAGCTTTTTTGAGCCTCTGACCTGACTTTTATGTTGCTTGATCTTTAGAGTTTCGTGCTGCTTCTGGCTGGAAGATTCTTTGTTTACAGAAACATTTTGTAGATGTTTACTAGAGATGTTAGCTACTCCAGTTGGTTTATCAGAATGCATTCTTGGGGTTGTTTTCTTTTTCATCATATTTACATCTAAATGTGCAGCATTCTTTCTATTTTCTATGTGTTCATTCTCTTGTCACCATTTGCGTTTGAGTAGTCAATTAATCCTCATAAGCAAAGACATCCCTTCCTTCATTGGCAATAAACCTGAAAAATACAATAAGATTATTTTTAGTTGTGAAAGACAAGTATGTATAGAAATAAGTCTAAATAACACATGACTCATATACTAAAAATGATGGCTCTAAGTTAATAAACTGTGTAGCTTGACCATACTGGGGAAATAAAGGTTTTGAAGAAATGTAACGTCACACAATCAATATTATTATCTTGTAAAGTATTGTTGGTGTACAATATTATTAAGGGAAGGAAGACTAACGTCTGGTCAGGCAAAACATACTGACCAGACATATTAATCAGGGTCAGGCAAAATATACTGGCCTAGACCCTCACCTTGAATTCCCCATAGCCCTCCCTGGAAACGAGCTGTTTTCATGGCAGACTGGCTAACTAGAAAAGGGATCAACATGATCCCTGTAGTAGTGAGCGACATGCAAATGAAGTCAAGCATAGTATAACCGCCCAGAGGACCCTGGTCCACCTTGATCTGCACGCTCATGGTGTTAGGAAAGCTACAACAACCCGCCACTTGGTGTCTTTTTCTGGGAACACAAAAGAGTAATCCTACTCATCGTGGGCATTCAACAACAACATTACTAATTTCCTTATCTGCTATTTGGTACCAGCAGCCATTTATTGGCAAGGTATCCTCACACTGTTATGGTCAGTGTGACAAGGTATCCTCACACTGTTATGGTCAGTGTGACAAGGTATCCTCACACTGTTATGGTCAGTGTGACAAGGTATCCTCACACTGTTATGGTCAGTGTGACAAGGTATCCTCACACTGTTATGGTCAGTGTGACAAGGAATCCTCACACTGTTATGGTCAGTGTAACTGAAAAGATGGAACACTACCAGATTGAAGAAATGCAACTTGTCTTGGGACTTCTAGGTGGACAAGAGATACCTCCATGACCATTGAAAGGATGTGATACATCTCTGAACCTCATGTATCCCAACTAGCAAAGAAATGACAGACTGCATCCAAGTCATCATAACCCTTGGTAGGGAATGCAGAGAGTGGTGCAATGTAAAGTGGTGGAGTTAAAAGTTGAACAAATAATTAGTGGTAATATACTCTGGATGATGATGCTGGCAGCGTATATCGATGAACCAGTGCTGAGCGGTCAGAAATCTGGATGGGGCTTCTCTTTTACAGTGAGAGGTAAGTACAGTGGTGCATAAATAACAGCTGCCAGTACCTATGAGTGGTTCCCTGTGTATGACAAGGACAAGAATAGCACAACTGTCCCACAGAGAGCATGTCATAAGAGGCAACTAACTGTGTGATATGGCATAATGTCAGCCATGGGTAGGTGGTTTGTTTAGAGCAGCATACGTGACGCCTAACAGGCTGCTGGTCTACTTTACTTTAGTGTTTGAGTCTATTAAGATGGACTCCCACATTGGTTAACCACCCTCCGCAGCACTTGTCCCAACACAGAGGAGTAATAAGCTGCTCGCTAAGCAGGAAATCTTCCTCCCGGCTATATCCAGCTCATACCAGAGCTGGGACCTGCACAGGGGCAGTCACCCCTGTAGAAGGACAGGTCGACTAAGAAATATGAGAACAGAGATCAAGTCTGTGACATCAGCATCTAAGGTCTCTTTACTTTATTTTATTAAATTAGTCTTTAATGAGGTTACAAGCCTAGTCATCTTAACAAATTCTAAAGTACGCTCGTTCGTACTGTCCTGGTCATAGAGTTCATTGTAAATGAACAAGCTGATGCTCTGGCCTCCGTTGTTACGAAAGGAAATATGTCTGCTGAAAGAAAAATCGTAATTACTTTGTGTAATAGTAATGATCTGATAATGGGGTAAAATGGAGGATGGACATTACTTTTGCGTCGTTATTAATGTGAATGACCCTGTATGACACTACTGGAGTGTACAGTGTATACTTTTATAAAGTCATAACTAACAAATCCAAATGTAAATCCTATTTAATTTAGTTACACTGACTACTAACTATTTTTACACTGTTCTTTGGTGTATGTATGTGCCATTCATTTCATCATTATTCAACCCACATCCATTGTTTTGTTACCAACTCAAACTCATCAAAATGGCTAACACTACTAATACTAACAGAATCATTGTGAAAATGTAAATCAGTAAGTATGTAGATCTAAAAATTATAAAAGTAAATCATGTTATTTTTATTATCAATTCATAATTAATATTATTATATTTCAATGATTAATTTGTATTTAGGTCTAATTATTAAGTTAGTACTGATACAGTGTTACTGTTACTGGTAGTAGTGGTAGATAAGACTAGAGTCTACAGACTACCTACAGAGTACTACACCATGAGTAACAATATGAATATTGGATTATTCATTTTTTTATTGTCATTGTTGATATATTCCGATTAGTCTAACTCTAATCAGATTAGATCTAAATTAGATTCTAATCAATTTAATAAATTGTAGTTAAGTATTTAAGTACTAAGTAGTATTAATAATCTAATAATAATAGTAATAGTATTATTAATTATACACTACAGAGACAGTATTTCCGACGTATAGTATTAGTAGTAAGTAAAGTTAATTAATATTTATGTTATTGTAATTGTAGGCAGGCCTATGACTATCCAGTAGTATAAGTATGACTCTACTAACTACTATGACGGTCATGACTACACTACTGCGGCACAACACTACCCGTACAGTTCTAGACTACAGTACGGTAATTGTTGCAATCGATGTTTTTATTGTTGCACAAAACACAAATTATTTACCACTAAGTTGCCTCGCATATGCAATACAAAATACGACAATTTAAGTATGCACACATAACACACACGAATACAGTAGTAGGTTAACCATTTCAGGCTTTTGTTAAATATAAACAAACTAACGTGCTTGGAAAACGCGTTTCGTTTCTTATTATTCTGCTTCCGTTTTAGTTTTTTTAGCCCTATTAAAAAATTATCCTGCAGCAACGAAATAATCTGGAACAAATTTTCTAAATACATCAGACTTGAGAAGTACTCTAGTGAGTGAACGAAACATTGGGAAAGATGTGAAGAGAAAAGAAAACCACATCAAAAGAGTCGAAAGGTGACAGGGTCCACAGAAAAACTATTGGAGTTATGCAACAAAGCCAAATTCCAATTACCAGAAGAAAAAGAAGAGTAAGATGAAGATGGAAAACGCCCGGAGCTGAAAACTGAACATAAAATAGCTGCACTATAACAACCATGTCGCACAAAGCGACTAAGAAGAGTTTGGTCCTGGGATCGACTACCCGTCCCGTAGAAACGTATAAGCAACCAAAAATATACCTTCACACTATGAATAGAAGAGAAGCGAATAAGCAGATTGTAGCAGACGAAGGATATGAGGTAGAGAATGCAAAGAAGCAGAAGGATAGTTAAGTATAAGAAAACAAGGAGGAGTAAAAAAGAAACAACACATTTGAGGACCCCTGTCTTTGGAAATACAACCTCGAGTATTCAACAAAGTTAACGTATGAGCTTCAATCTCCCGTTTTGAAAGTAATCCATGGATGCAGTATTTTTTTTTATTTTTTATTTTTTTTACGTACGCCTTATTTCTCTATTCCCCCAAGACGGCGTGCGTTGCACAACGGTCTTTATTTTGGGTATGTCGGCCTAGTGCATTCGTCGCTGACATCCATTTTATGTAAGGGCCTGCTTCATCCTGCATTTTCTAAGGGTTTGTTTCCCCGAGGTAACGGCCGGTGATGGGGATCGAACCCTGGATATTATGGATGTAAGGAACTTAGAAACGATAAATTTAAAAAACAACCTTACAAGAAATCAGATAAAAACATTATCTCGCGATTGACAAATTACCATCTCCCACAAGATTATTAATGTCATCTCCCCCTACGCTTGAAACCACAAGATGAAGAATAAAGTAACGTTAAAGCAAGGTTGACCGGGCCACAAGTTGACCAACCAGAAAATGGATAGATAATGTCAGATTGAATATCTGAGGTATGGTAGATTAGAGCTGTAGAAAGGATGAGAGATAAAGAGGAAGCTTTGAGTATCTTAGATTTGGTAGATTAGAGCTGTAGAAAGGATGACAGATAAAGAGGAAGTTTTGAATATCTTAGATTTGGTAGATTAAAGTCGTAGAAAGGATGAGAGATAAAGAGTAGGCTTTGAATATCTTAGATTTGGTACATTAGAGCCGTAGAAAGGAAGAAAGATAAAGAGGAGGCTTTGAAAATCTTAGATTTGGTAGATTAGAGCCATAGAAAGGATGAAAGATAAAGAGGAGGCTTTGAATATCTTAGATTTGGTACATTAGAGCCGTAGAAAGGAAGAAAGATAAAGAGGAGGCTTTGAAAATCTTAGATTTGGTAGATTAGAGCCATAGAAAGGATGAAAGATAAAGAGGATGCTTTGAATATCTTAGATTTGGTAGATTAGAGCCGTAGAAAGGATGAGAGATAAAGAGGAGGCTTTGAATATCTTAGATTTGGTAGATTAGAGCCGTAGAAAGGATGAGATATAAAGAAGGGGCTTTGAATATCTGAGGTTTGGTAGATTAGAGCTGTAGAAAGGATGAGAGATAAAGAGGAAGCTTTGAATATCTTAGATTTGGTAGATTAGAGCCGTAGAAAGGATGAGAGATAAAGAGGAAGATGAATATCTGAGGTTTGGTAGATTAGAGCTGTAGAAAGGATGAGAGATAAAGAGGAAGCTTTGAATATCTTAGATTTGGTAGATTAGAGCCATAGAAAGGATGAAAGATAAAGAGGATGCTTTGAATATCTGAGGTTTGGTAGATTAGAGCCGTAGAAAGGATGAGAGATAAAGAGGAGGCGTTGAATATCTTAGATTTTGTAGATTAGAGCCATAGAAAGGATGAGAGATAAAGAGGGGGCTTTGAATATCTGAGGTTTGGTAGATTAGAGCTGTAGAAAGGATGACAGATAAAGAGGAAGCTTTGAATATCTTAGATTTGGTAGATTAGAGCCGCAGAAAGGATGAGAGATAAAGAGGGGGCTTTGAATATCTGAGGTTTGGTAGATTAGAGCTGTAGAAAGGATGAGAGATAAAGAGGAGGCTTTGAATATCTTAGATTTGGTATATTAAAGCCGTAGAAGAGATGAAAGATAAAGAGGATGCTTTGAATATCTTAGATTTGGTAGATTAGAGCCGTAGAAAGGATGAGAGATAAAGAGGGGGCTTTGAATATCTGAGGTTTTGTAGATTAGAGCCGTAGAAAGGATGAGAGATAAAGAGGAGGCTTTGAATATCTGAGGTTTTGTAGATTAGAGCCGTAGAAAGGATGAGAGATAAAGAGGAGGCTTTGAATATCTTAGATTTGGTAGATTAGAGCCATAGAAAGGATGAGAGATAAAGAGGAGGCTTTGAATATCTTAGATTTGGTAGATTAGAGCCGTAGAAAAAATGAGAGATAAAGAGTAGGCTTTGAATATCTTAGATTTGGTAGATTAGAGCCGTAGAAAGGATGAGAGATAAAGAGGGGGCTTTGAATATCTGAGGTTTTGTAGATTAGATCTGTAGAAAGGATGAGAGATAAAGAGGAAGCTTTGAATATCTTAGATTTGGTAGATTAGAGCCGTAGAAAGGATGAGAGATAAAGAGGAAGCTTTGAATATCTTAGATTTGGTAGATTATAGCCGTAGAAAGGATGAAAGATAAAGAGAAGGCTTTGAATATCTTAGATTTGGTAGATTAGAGCCGTAGAAAGGATGAAAGATAAAGAGATAGCTTGGCCGCCATAACCTAGCGCTCGTTGAGAGATTTCTTTAATGGGCAAGATGAGACTTGTTCCTGGCACTGAAAAGGGCAATAAATTAAATGGTGGGTAGCCTTCCTCACATATAGGGCGTGCTGATAAAGGTGGACCTAGATCCTCCAGGCGGTTGTGCTATGCTTGGCTTCATCTGTATGACGCTCACTACCACGGGGGATCACGTTGCACCACATCTCGTTAGTCACGCTGCCGTTACATGGAAGAGAGGAGTGGTCTAGGTCAGCATATGGCGTCTGTCCCTGACGAGACGTTTTGTCAGTATGTTGTGCCTGACTCTGACACGACGTTTTGTCAGTACGTTGTGCCTGACTGACGCGACGTTTTGTCAGTATGTTGTGTCTGACTCTGACACGGCGTTTTGTGAGTATGTTGTGCCTGACTCTGACACGACGTTCTGTCAGTATGTTGTGTCTGACTCTGACACGGCGTTTTGTCAGTATGTTGTGCCTGACTCTGACTCGACGTATTGTCAGTATTTTATGCCTGACTCTGACACGACGTTTCGTCAGTATGTTGTGCCTGACTCTGACTCGACGTTCTGTCAGTATGTTGTGCCTGACTGTGACTCGACGTTCTGTCAGTATGTTGTGCCTGACTCTGATTCGACGTTTTGTCTGTATGTTGTGCCTGACTCTGACTCGACGTTCTGTCAGTATGTTGTGTCTGACTCTGACTCGACGTTCTGTCAGTATGTTGTGCCTGACTCTGACTCGACGTTCTTTCAGTATGTTGTGCCTGACTCTGACTCGACGTTCAGTCAGTATGTTGTGCCTGACTCTGACTCGACGTTCTGTCAGTATGTTGTGCCTGACTGCACTAACGTCTCAGTTTCCCCTCCGTGTGACGTAGTTTCACTTAAAATGATTTTTTGGTGATCTTCATTTTCGTGAATGGATCCCATGGTCCCTTACCGATGAATAAATAACGGGCCCACTGCATCTTCACGTATGCTATAAATGCGAAGGCTAGCAACCTCATCATGGAAAACAAATTGTGACGGAAATATTTACCGTAAGAACATACAAAGTGTGAGCGCCAGGCTTTCTGAGAGGGGGCACATATAACGATATTAACGCTATTCCGCGTAAGGCACCACACGGATACATTCCCACTCCTCTTCCCGTGTGTACTTCCCGTATCAACTGTGGACTCTGTACTTTTCTCACAACTGGAACACAGACCGGTCGTTTCTGACACCGAAGGTGGATGGACAGGTGTGTCCCGATTGTAATTTGGGTGTGGCCTTAACCCCGTTGAGCTGACCTTGCTTGTAGTAGCAGCTGTCCGTTTCCGACTTCCTTCAGTCTGGTACACAGTTCGAGTCGTTGCCGATTTAAGCGTGGGAAAATCCATTGACGTCATTACATTTTTACATTGGGCATTTTGAACACAGTGATTCCCAGCCTTTGTCACTCCTCGTACCACAAATGAATACACCGGCTCTGCGGACCACAGTAAAACATAAGGGTAGTATCATTGCATCCACTGCCATCGGGGATGAAGTGTTAAACTTTATTGTTGTACGCTAAGTATTTAGGTCGGGTGATCATTACTTTTCCCTGTGCTAATAGTAAGGCAGATACTATTTTTCAGCAAGATTTTTCAGTCAAGCATCTAGCCCAACCGGTCGCTTAGACAGACTTGGTCTACTATCAGATAGTTGACCATTTTTTCCTTTTATGTTGATTTGTTAGTTCTGTATTTTTCCCCTGATGAATGCCTATTGGTCGTACGTAGGTTGTGTTTGTGTTCTCGTCTCGGTGCGGTATCTGAGCATACCCATTTTTAAATTTTGATTAAACTCAACCTTAATCAACTTTTACGTTTTTTTCGTGTTTTTTTCCTATTTTTCAGCAAGGAACACTGAAACGTGTCTAGACCAGCATATTCTTCTTCTTCAGCGTTCATCCTGAAAAGAACGTTGTGTCAGATTTTACAGCAAGTCTGCGATATCCACGCCTTTCGGCCTCACACATCCAATTTCAGCTCTGCGTTTTTTGTGCAGGCTTTGACTTTTGCCTGCAGTCCCTATTCTATTAGCCAGACTTGACAAGCGCAGCCCGCTCCAGGGCCGCCACTTGAAGGTGCAATAGAATATTGATCAGTAATGATTCGCTGATCCTGATGTAATCAATCAACCGTGAGTTGATGGCTGCTGTCAGCTCATTCACTGCGCTGCATCTTTGGCGTCGACTTGTATTTGAACTCGATACATTTACTACGAGAAGCAAGCGCTCTAAACGAGTATTTCCCACTTGTCACTGTATCAGACCGGTAGGGATTTATCCATTGCAGCAAATTTATACTTGGAATAATGGTATTCAAACAGGCATGTGAATATCTGTTGCCAGGTAGCCGAAGGCTATCAACTATCAGTAGTAGGTATTTTAAACTTCCTGTGGCTTACTCGACCTGGGGGAAGGTACAAATAATTAATTGGATACTGTTATTTCTATCTAATCATCTTAAATGTGTGTAAGCATGTGTTTATATGCATGCTTAGCCAACTCTATGACTGCAATATCATGTAATGATACAAGTTATACGCGTTTGTTGTTAAGTCTTACTTGAATACTTTGATACTTGAGTCTCAGGTGCAGCACAGGGAATAACCTGACAGCAGCCAGAATCTTGTTGTTGCTTACATCAGGGACACTGACCCATACGTGACCAAGACACTATTACACCTCCAGGTGCCGGACCTGGAGATAGAATGCATCCATGCAGTCTAGCTTAGCGATTACGGGCCAAATAGAGGAGGCAACCCGTTCACAAAAATGTTGTGCTGAAATCGGATGTAACGAAACGAAAGGTACAGATATCTCAGCCTCACTGTAAATTTCAACACAACTTTACACAAGTTCTTTTCAGGACGAACGCCAAAGAAGAAGAAGAAGAAGAAGAAGAAGAAGAAGAAGAAGAAGAAGAAATAGAAGAAGAAGAAGTTAAAAACCCGATCACAACCAAATTCTTAAATCTAGACTTGATTATCATACCTATACAGGAACCCCCTCTACCCCCCCCCCCCCCCCCCCCCTTACTCCAGGGGTCTACGCAACCAATTCTGGAATCCACTGTTCTAACAGTGACGTCACAGTGACAGGTACGTCAACCAGTTGTTTGCAAGGTTGGCTCGTGCAAACGTTAACGTTTGAGTAACAGAATGGTAGATCAATACATCCATTGCACGCATGAACACGCATGGAGATACCAAACAACACGCATCCACACACTGGCTAATGAGTCTTCATATAACCAAAAAGACTGAGTCTGTAGATGAAAGAGCTGTGCTTCAGCTGCATACAAAACCAACAAATATAGAGATAGAGCCCTTGTGTGTCGCAACAAAGGTAGCGATTCGATACACGTTATTGACACGACCAGTTCAACCCATCTGTAGATGATTACCTAGCTACTGTAAGAGAAGGAAATGACCTGACACCCCCACATCATGAAAGAGATTAAACATAGTACACTGAAATCTCAAACACTTCATCCCCGACAACATTGTCTGCTATGGGGCAACCTTTATTTTGTCGTATAGACATATGTCATAGTTTACAGCCCCTTGGGGGTCAGTCTTACTGTGCCACTATACAGGATTTGGATGGGAGGATGCAAGCTGGTTGTATACAGACTCTGTAGAGTCTTCTAAACCAGTATAATTGAGTTAAGTTAAGTACGAGTACATTCACGAACTGTAGTTCGTTCCATAATTACTGAACACATTTAGCCATTTATATTAAATAATCCCCTTATATAATCTCCTTCTATAATCCCCTTATATAATCCCCATTTATATTAAATAATCCCCTTGACAGAATGTAATGATATTTTGTGTTGATATCAATAAAAGTCACGATCTTAAGAAACAGAAACTACGATAAGAGAGTATTTGTTGCCGATCTAAAACTGTTCTCATGTAAGTTATTACTTATTTGGGATTAGAAAACTAACACTGATCTGGATCTGGTATACCTAAGTACGTTCTACAGTAACACATTCCATTTTTCCGTTAGGGAGAAAGACTAACGTCTGCTAATACGTAATTTACTGGCCTCAGAGCCCTTCCTGGAAACGGACTGTTTTCATGACTGCTTGTTTAACGAGGTGAGGGATCGATGTAATCCGCGTAGTAGTAGCAAGTGACACGCAGATGAAGGCAAGCATAGCACAACCGTCTGGACGACTCCGGTATACCTTCATAAGCACGATCGGGATGTGACAAAAGCTACAACAACCCGGCACGTAACGCTCTTTTCAGGGCGCACTAAGAGTAAGCTACTCATTGTGGGCATTCGCAAACAACAACAGTTTTCCGTACAATGTGTACTATCGTCTCCAAAAGCTAAGTTATTTCCAGTGAGGAATCGGGAATTTCGTGAAAAACAATTCGAGCGAGTCATTCACATTTCTTCTGCGCCAATGTATGGGGCGTATCTACACGTCATTTGTTTTCCGTTAAGAGAGGTCGAACGAGTTACTTTCTTCTCAATTGATTAATGAGTGTGAAGTGCAGATTTGTGACGACGCATAAGGTGACTGTACTATTGTATAGTTACTTCTGTAGAGAAGCCAGAGGGGAACGTGTATATCACGACATACAAGATCCTAGGAGGAGTACACGACATACAAGATCCTAGGAAGAGTACACGACATACAAGATCCTAGGAAGAGTACACGACATACAAGATCCTAGGAGGAGAGCACGACATACAAGATCCTAGGAAGAGTACACGACATACAAGATCCTAGGAAGAGTGCACGACATACAAGATCCTAGGAAGAGTGCACATCCTGCGCTAGGCATAGATAGAATCTATTTTTGCCTTTGGATAAAACATGACTTAAAATCTGTAAATAATACAGTCATACTTGTACATGATAGGAAAAGAAAAACTGATGATTTCAACAAAGGTGTTATTGGACATGATATTGTGAAAATGTTTAGGGAAAATGAAATTGTTAGACTTCATAAACTAAAGATCGGCTGCAAAGTTATTGCCATGTTGGAGTTTCAAAACCCGCTTGTATATAGATGTTGATCTAGAGCACTCTTTTTTCACGACAAATGTACGGGGGTTAGCTCCCACAACAGTAACGTTCCAGTCAAGTCAACTGTAAATGGGTACCTAACATACAACGTAAAAGGCAGCTAGAAAAGGAACTGGTCACCATACCTCATACGAGATATGACTTAGTATACTGAAGTCTCTAACAACTGCATCCCCAGATAGTAGTACAACTGCTATGGAACAAACCTTTACCGAAGTCTGTAACAACTTCATCACCCGACAGTAGTACAACTGCTATGGAACAAACCTTTACTGAAGTCTCTAACAACTGCATCCCCAGATAGTAGTACAACTGCTATGGAACAAACCTTTACTGAAGTCTCTAACAACTGCATCCCCAGATAGTAGTACAACTGCTATGGAACAAACCTTTACCGAAGTCTCTAACAACTGCATCCCCAGATAGTAGTACAACTGCTATGGAACAAACCTTTACCGAAGTCTCTAACAACTTCATCCCCGACAGTAGTACAACTGCTATGGAACAAACTTAACTTAACTTATCTTAACTTAACTTAACTTAACTTAACTTAACTTCACTTCACTTAATGTCTTGGTTTAGAAGACTTCAGTTGATCTAAAACTGAGCCCATCCATCTTGAATGCATTAATTGACCATGCCCTCACTATTTCCTGTGGCAATGCATTTCAAGCATTCGTTACTATCTGACTAAAATAATGTATCCTAATATCTAATATGGATCTTTCTTCAAGTAATGTGTAGCGACGCCCTCTTGTTTTTGTAGGCGACTGGACTTTGAGAACTTGTTATAGTCTAATTTATCGTTCCCTTTGATTATCTTATAAACCTATATTGTCACCTCAAATTCTTCTCATTTCGAGACTGAATGAAAGCCAGGATAATATTTGACAGGTCGGCGGGACGGTATGCTTGATTGTGCTATAGAGATAAAAAATGGAGCAGAGAGGAAGTCCGAACAAGGTCACAGAGACCACAGAGAGTGTAGATCACAACCAGCAATAAGAATGCTTGAATGGATTGTGTAAGGAACACTAACAGTTCAGGTAGAGCAAGATTGGAATCAGCATCGTGGTCCGTGAGCATTATCTTTGTCCTGTTGTATCCAGACTGGAGCAGGCGAGCACGATCCTCTACAAATTCCAGCGGGGGGGGGGGGGGGGGAGAAGTTCGCCAAACGGCGACAGGACGAGATGAATAGTGCAGCCCTTTGTCTGTTGGATTACTTGGAACGAGACAACGAGCTGTCAGCTTGCTATCATTATTTCTGTTTTCAGTTCAGTTGGGAGAAGTGGGGGAGGAAAGGGGAGGAGGGGGAAAGAGAGGAGGGGAGGGGGCGTGTTTGTTCTTAGAAAAGCGGCCTGGTTCCGGGTTCCATCAGTTGAAACAAGAAGGACAAATCGGCCAGGTTTTGGCTGTACAGCTCGAATAGTGTGATGGCAGTTTTTATCAAATGGCTATTTCTTTTTTTTTCCCGTACCAAGGACGCCGCGCCAGACTCTCTTTCTTTCCGCTCTTTATTGATTTCGTTATGGTTTCATAAAACTTGGAGGGTGGGGGGAGGGGGTGAAATAGAGAGAGGGGGGATATCCAGGGCACTACGACTGACCGGCTTTGTGTGAGGACTGTAAGGAGGGGGAGGGACGGAGCAGGGCGCCCTGCAATCTGGCGGATATAACACAGCTGAGAACAGTTCATGTTGTTTTAAGCTTGAAGATGACGCAAATATGTTTGCGTTTTAAACACACATTTTCTCGTCTTATTACATTCTAGGAGGGACATGAAACATCGTGCGTCACTTTACCTGTTCAACTGGAAATACATTTCTTAAAAAACAAAAAACAAACATGTGCAGGAATACTGTATATCCTTGATTCTAAGATGTATCGCAGTTCGTTTGTGACAGGGGCAACCAATAGGCGAACCCATTTTCTGGAAATTGTACAGTGACTCGCGACTCGCACAGTGACTCGTACAGCGACTCGCTCGTACAGTAACTCGTACAGTGCCTCGTACCGTATATCTTCTAAGCCGGGTAAGGTGAAGTGCTATAATCATGTTTGTGTTGTGATATTTCTGTGTGATACATGTATTATCAGCCGTGTAGTACCGAGGGGATGACAGAATAGCTCCAAGTGAGACACGCTGATCAGGACCCTATCCTATAGATATTTTTCAAAGAGACATGGATACAGCGGGATTAACAATCTGTATTACAGAGGAAATGGTTTTTAACAAATTGGAGGGGTTGAAAGTGAATAAATGTCCAGGTCAAGATGGTATTCATCCAAAATTGCTGTATGAAATTAGAGACTAACTAGCAAAACCATTGGCTATATTATGTTCTCAATCACTTACAAAAGGGATTGTACCACGGGATTGGAAAGATGCAGGAGTGATCCCCTTATTAAAAAAAGGCAAAAAATCAGATCCAGCAAATTATAGACCGGTGAGTTTAAAGAGCATAGTCTGTAAATTGTTAGAGTCAATAATCAAAGAAAACATTGTAATGTATTTAGACACATTTAATCTAATTAGAAATAGTCAGCATGGGTTTACTAGAGGGAGATCATGCTTAACAAATCTATTAGAATTCATGGAGGAGGTTACTTAAAGTGTCTCGAAGAGAGAAGAATTCGTGGTGACTTAATACAGGTTTATAAGATGATCAGGGGAATCGATAAATTAGACTATAACAAGTTTTTTAAAAATACAGCCACCTACAATAACACGAGGGCATAGCTACAAACTGACTAAAGAGAGGTCAAGGTTAGATATTAGGAAATATTTTTTTAGTCAGAGTGGTGTCTGCTTGGAATGCATTGCCAGGGGAGGTAGTGGAGGCAGGGACAGTAAATGCATTTAAGAATAAACTGGATGCGCATAGCTTTTAGAGCAAGGTGATGTAAATGTAACTGGTTGTATACAGACTCTGCAGGGTCTTCTAAACCAGTATAAAGACGTTAAGTTAAGTTAAGTTAAGTATGTCTCCGTTTGGCTCCTGAAAACAGACTGGGCTACATCAGTCGGGCCAGTAAGCGGGGGATCGACATTGTGATCCCATTTGCGTAAGCTTACCGAGGAGCCTCGCATTGCACTATAGCCAGGAGGACCCCAGACACCTTGTAAAGTACGCACGGGATGTCAGAATGGCCATTGTAAAAAGTAAAGTAAAGATCCCGCCATGACATGCGGCGTATAGGACAGAGCCACTGTAACCAGCTAATAAAGACACGCCAAGAATTATCTCAGCACGAGTAGCTTCAAACAACAACAATAAGGTTGTGCGTGGGGCTAGCAACCTCATAATGCAAAACGAATTGCTACATAAATCATCGTAACAAGGGCACACTTGCTTACTTTGGTAGAGACTTTTTGTAAAGGCCTCATATATAAAGATGCAGCCATGAGAGACTTTATGTAAAGGCCTCAGAGATAAAGATGCAGCCAGGAGAAACTTTATGTAAAGGCCTCAGAGATAAAGATGCAGCCATGAGAGACTTTATGTAAAGGCCTCAGAGATTAAGATGCAGCCATGAGAGACGTTATGTAAAGGCCTCAGAGATAAAGATGCAGCCATGAGAGACTTTATGTAAAGACCTCAGAGATAAAGATGCAGTCAGGAATCTCAAACTCCAACAACCAGATCTATGGATCAAATGCAGCATCAATATGATTCTTATATCTACAGTATAATGTGCATTCGTCTCCGATGACGATGTTTTGGCGTTACGGGGTTTGTCTGTTACATCACCTAGATAAGCTGGTTTAATAATGACCTTATTTGTGACTTCCCAATACAGTGTTTGTGACTCACCGATGCAGTGTGACTCCCCAATACCGTGTTTGTGACTCACCAATGCAGTGTGACTCCCCAATACCGTGTTTGTGACTCACCAATGCAGTGTGACTCCCCAATGCGGTGTTTGTGACTCACCAATGCACTGTGACTCCCCAATACCGTGTTTGTGACTCACCAATGCAGCGTGACTCCCCAATACCGTGTTTGTGACTCACCAATGCAGTGTGACTCCCCAATACCGTGTTTGTGACTCATCAATGCAATTTGAGGGCTCCTCAATACAGTGTTTGTGACTCCCGAATACAATGTTTGTGACTCACCAATACAATGTTTGTGACTCATCAATACAGTGTTTGTGACTCACCAGTACAGTGTTTGTGACTCACCAATACAGTGCTTGTGACTCACCAATACAGTGTTTGTGACTCATCAATACAGTGTTTGTGACCCAACAATACAGTGTTTGTGACTCACCAATACAGTGTTTGTGACTCCCGAATACAATTTTTGTGACTCACCAATACAGTGTTTGTGACCCAACAATAATGTTGTGACTCATCAATACAATATTTAGGACTCACCAATACAGTATGACTCACCAATACAATGTTTGTGACTCCCGAATACAATGTGTGTGACTCACCAATACAGTGTGGCACCATGCGGCGTATAGCAAATATGTTGTTGTTTTGAATTGCCACAGTGAGTAAGTTTACTCTTTTGTGCGTCCTGAAAAGAAAGTTAAGTGAGTTGCAGTAGCTTTCCTTACATCCTTTGCTTGCTGATGAAGGTTGACAGGGTACCCAGGCGGTTGTGCTATGCTTGGCTTCATCTGCGTGTCGCTCACTACTACTGGGATCACGTTGATCCTCACCTCGTTAGCCAGTCTGCGATAAAAACAGCCCGTTTCCAGGGAAGGCTGCGGGGAGGTAGGGTCTTGGCTAGTATATTTTGTCTGGCCCCGACTAACATGTCTGACCAGCATGTTCTGCCTGACCCTGACTAACATGTTTTTCCTGACCTTGACTAACATGTCTGACCAGCATGTTTTGCTTGACCCTGACTAACATGTTTTGCCTGACCCTGACTAACATGTTTGACCAGCATGTTTTGCCTGACCAAACTTTAGTCTTCCTCCCTTGAAGAAGAAGGTAAATGTACGTCTACCTTAACCTCACATAAAATGGCCATTCTCTGTTTCTCTATCACATGTTCGTTACTGTGGCCCTAAAAGGAAACTAAGAATTGCAACACTGTAACCTGCCAGACATGCCGTAAGAGGCGACCAGGGAGAGTTGGACATCGGACATCGTGACCATATTCTGTACAAAAGCTCAGCCACAAAATATAACCACCTACAAGAACAAGTGGGCATAGCTACAAATTAACTAAAGAAAGGCCCAGATGAGATATTAGGAAATATTTGTTTAGTCAGAGAGTGGTGAATGCTTGGAATGCATTGCCACAGAAAATAGTGAAGGCAAGGACAATTAATGCATTCGTGAATAGATTGGATGCGCATAGCTTCTAGAGCAAAGCAAATTAAATTAAAGTGGTTGTATACATACTCTGTAGAGTCTTCTAAACCAGAATTAAGATGTTAAATTAAAAACGTTAAATAGATATAGACAGACCAACCGTTGAAGAACTATGCTCCAAAGGGTGCTATGCGGGTTTTTAGTGATTATCTGATTGATAGTGTTTCTTCTGTGAAAATATTCAGATTTATTTATTGTGAACGTGAATGCAGTTCTCAAACCTACAGTGTCGTTTCTCTGTACTGTTTCGTGTTACACTGGATGTGGCAGGCCACAAGGTGACTGGTAAGGTATGGTGTACTAAAATTTGATATTTAAATAATGCTAGGCGCATACATATTTATTTGAGGCATTAGTACATATCAGATGCAATAACATAGACATAATCTTATTAATTATTTTATTAATTATTTTATTAATCATTTTATTAATTATTTTATTAATTATTTTATTAATTATTTTATTAATTTCTTTTTTTTATTTGCGTTCGCCTTATTTCTTTATTCCCCAAGGCGGTGTGCGTTGCGCTGTGGTTTTATATTTTGCATTTTCGGCCCAGTGCATCCGACTTCAGCATGCATTTTATGTAAGGGTCTGCTTCCTCCTGCTTTTTCTAAAGTTTTGCTACCCGGAGTAACGGCCGGTGCTGTGATAGAACCCAGCACCTTCGGGTTGTGAGCCGTTTTCCTTTAACCACTAGCTCACATCGTCCCAATCGTATTAATAATGCTTCTGTCGAGTCGCCACACCATCTTAATTTTGATAATATGTTCCTATAACAAATGTCCCCAGTGAACAAAATGGCAGACAAGTTCAGTTCTGACACCTAACCTGTTTACTTTGCAAGTTTTCCATCGGAGTATCTTTCACTGCTGATAGTAGATGGGATTAGGGAAAGGGGGGGGGGATCTTGGAAGTAAAGACAGTTGGAGTGATGCTGACCACATCATCCTCTATGTACCGTGGGTTACACAATAATATGGGCCTAACACCATCTTTCCTATGCGCTGCATGGCGTGACGGGATCTTGACTGTTTTATGACACATGCCACCGAAGGGAGCTTTGGGAGTAGTTACATTTCTGTCAAGCGAGATAACCTTGGAACAACTTTTTCAGACATCCCATTTTGTTTCCCTTTCAATATATATTTAACGGTTGCCTCCTCTGTTAATCGATCGATGGCCAATCAGTTTGGGATATATGTTCTGATCAGGGTGTCACGGTGTCAGAACCCCAGTAACGTATACGTTTTTGTTATCTGGATCAAAATATAATCCGAGCTTTTACACTGCGTTGCGCCTACATAGTAAGTGTCCATTTTTCATTATTCCTTAAAATTATCTCCAGGTTGTTTGTTAAGAGTAGCTATAGATGACGCCTAACTGGCTGCGGGTCTACTTAGCTACTCTATTAAGATGGATTCGCATATCGGTAAAACGATCTTCCAAGAAACTGGTTGTATACAGACTCTGTAAAGTCTTCTAAACCAGTATAAAGATGTTAAGTTAAGTTCAAATTCTACCGCCCAATGCATAATTAATGCTTAGTGTAAAACATCTTAGATAGGTATGATTAGATACCGCGCTGAGACGAAAACCTAAACAACTCCTACGTTACGACCAACAGGTCTTCATCAGGAACAACGAACAACAACAATAATGAATTAGCGAATCATAGAAGAAGTGAATAATTCATTAATAGACGATATGAATATATAAAGATGTAAAAAAAAAAGAATTTATTCGAGAAATTGTATCCTGGACTCTCCGACCCGTGAGGACCCATTGTTGATGCTTGGGTCCAATCTCACATTTGGATTAACATATTCTATGAAAGTCTGATTCAACTCATTTGCAGTGCGGTTTCATAGGAATGGCTTTTACATAATGATGTAGCTAGCTTCATGCACACCCTTCTGTAGTCGGCTCTTACAAAATGTAAAGAAAGAAGCCGTGGACTTATTGTGTTTGTCTAAGGAACCACACGGGAACAGTTCTCATTCGTTCTATCTCATTGTTTGTCTAAGGAACCACACGGGAATAGTTCTCCTTCATTCTATCTCTGCTAACTCAAATTCTACCTTTTAAGTAAATTCAACCACTACATCTTCACGTTTTAACATTTAGTGTTAATAGGTTAGAGGAGTTTTTGCAAAAGTCGGAAGCATTAAGCATGCCTGTTTCTACTTAAAAAGTTGTAAGCACAAAGCATGTCCCTTTCTACCCAAAAGTCGCAAGCATAAACCATGCCTGTTTCTAAACAAAAGTCGCAAGTATAAAACATGCCAGTTTTCACCCAGAAGTCCGAAACATAAAACAGGCCCGTTTCTACCCAAAAGTCCGAAACATAAAACATGCCCGTTTCCACCCAAAAGTCCGAAACATAAAACATGCCTGTTTCTACCCAAACGTCGCAAGTATAAAACATGCCTGTTTCTACCCACACGTCGCAAGTATAAAACATGCCTGTTTCTACTCGAAGGTCCCAAGTATAAAACATGCCTGTTTCTACCCAAACGTCCCAAGTATAAAACATGCCTGTTTCTACTCGAAGGTCCCAAGTATAAAACATGCCTGTTTCTACCCAAACGTCCCAAGTATAAAACATGCCTGTTTCTACCCAAACGTCACAAGTATAAAACATGCCTGTTTCTACTCGAAGGTCCCAAGTATAAAACATGCCTGTTTCTACCCAAACGTCCCAAGTATAAAACATGCCTGTTTCTACCCAAACGTCCCAAGTATAAAACATGCCTGTTTCTACCCAAACGTCACAAGTATAAAACATGCCTGTTTCTACCCAAACGTCACAAGTATAAAACATGCCTGTTTCTACCCAAACGTCCCAAGTATAAAACATGCCTGTTTCTACCCAAACGTCCCAAGTATAAAACATGCCTGTTTCTACTCGAAGGTCCCAAGTATAAAACATGCCTGTTTCTACCCAAACGTCCCAAGTATAAAACATGCCTGTTTCTACTCGAAGGTCCCAAGTATAAAACATGCCTGTTTCTACCCAAACGTCCCAAGTATAAAACATGCCTGTTTCTACCCAAACGTCCCAAGTATAAAACATGCCTGTTTCTACCCACACGTCGCAAGTATAAAACATGCCTGTTTCTACTCGAAGGTCCCAAGTATAAAACATGCCTGTTTCTACCCAAACGTCCCAAGTATAAAACATGCCTGTTTCTACTCGAAGGTCCCAAGTATAAAACATGCCTGTTTCTACCCAAACGTCCCAAGTATAAAACATGCCTGTTTCTACTCGAAGGTCCCAAGTATAAAACATGCCTGTTTCTACCCAAACGTCCCAAGTATAAAACATGCCTGTTTCTACCCAAACGTCACAAGTGAAGCACAACAAGCTGACACATCCAACACGCGCGTGCCTGACCGGATCGTTCTGGCGTAGTTGTACCCGACTTACATTCGAACCAGACATTTCCCCCACACTAGCCACACGAATATCCCGAACAGCACGCGATGCTTTCATGTACCGTACTTAAGTGCAGCGTTGGACCTGGGGGTCAGATATAGGCTGCTGTATCGTGTTTCGTGGCCCGCTGCCATGTCTGAAATAGCCATCAAGCCAAATATGCAAGAGCTTATGGAACCAATAGAAGCGGAGCACCAAGCAACAACAATAAGTAATACAAGAATAATCATTGTTTGCAAAATGACAAGTTTACATGGCCTTAAACGTAACAAAGTATCATCTTTACCGTCATGGGCAGGAGCCCTGTGTCTGAGGATACTACCACTTGGCAATGTAATGCTCATTGGACTTACAAGACAATAGCGATACTTATCTCTGTTCTGGTCATCTCCTGAACTCCAAGTCTCCAGAGCCCAGACTTCCGATTGACACATACATACTTTTGGTCTTGGAATACTTGGTCATGTCCCTGTCAACTGTACTGTGTTTGGGTAGTAGTTTGTCACTGTCAACTGTACTGTGTTTGGGTGGTAGCTTGTCGCTGTCAACTGTACTGTGTTTGGGTATTAGCTTGTCCATGTACTTTGTTTGGGTATTAGCTTGTCTCTGTCAACTGTACTGTGTTTAGGTAGTAGCTTGTCCCTGTACTGTTTGGGTAGTAGCTTGTCCCTGTCAACTGTACTGTATTTGGGTATTAGCTTGTCTCTGTCAACTGTACTGTGTTTAGGTAGTAGCTTGTCCCTGTACTGTTTGGGTAGTAGCTTGTCCCTGTCAACTGTACTGTGTTTAGGTAGTAGCTTGTCCCTGTACTGTTTGGGTAGTAGCTTGTCCCTGTCAACTGTACTGTGTTTGGGTATTAGCTTGTCCCTGTCAACTGTACTGTGTTTAGGTAGTAGATTGTCCCTGTCAACTGAATTGTGTTTGGTTATTAGCTTGTCTCTGTCAACTGTACTGTGTTCGGATATTAGCTTGTCACTGTCAACTGTACTGTGTTTAGGTAGTAGCTTGTCCCTGTACTGTTTGGGTAGTAGCTTGTCCCTGTCAACTGTACTGTGTTTGGGTATTAGCTTGTCCCTGTCAACTGTACTGTGTTTAGGTAGTAGATTGTCCCTGTCAACTGAATTGTGTTTGGTTATTAGCTTGTCTCTGTCAACTGTACTGTGTTCGGGTATTAGCTTGTCACTGTCAACTGTACTGTGTTTGGGTATTAGCTTGTCACTGTCAACTGTACTGTGTTTAGGTAGAAGATTGTCCCTGTCAACTGAATTGTGTTTGGTTATTAGCTTGTCTCTGTCAACTGTACTGTATTTTGGTCTTAGCTTGTCTCTGTCAATTGTACTGTGCTCGGATAACAGCTTGCCCCTTTGCTAGTACAGCCTGGGTTATGTATGAATGGGAATCAGAGTTGAATGAGAAGGCCGGGGCACCAGTTGCAGCTAATCCTACTCTGCCCATGGCCAATGCAAACAATTTATTTAAAAGACGATATTTTGTGTGTGTTAGATATGTGAACGTTTATTTTTATTACACAAAATAATATCGTTATTAGTTGTATTTTACATACAACCGTCACAATGGGTTTTATATTGCCTGCTGTACGAGTTATGACTATTACGTAAGTTCAGGCATTAAAAAGAAATTGCTTTTGTCTGAATATATAACTTGTATAGCTCGCTGAACAAAAACAGTTAAACATTGCCAGGTGACATATTTCTTGATCCTCCATAGATTAAACGATCTACTTCTGGAAGCATACGACCTCGCGAGTGAGGCTGATTGGCCTGCAAGAAAAGTCTTGACCCGAGGACTGAGGGAGGGACGGATGGTGAAGGAAGACCTCCCAAATCAGTGAGTATTCGTGGCTGTGATGACTTGTAGCCTGTTGGTGGTCATCCCATCTTTCAGTCCTTTCCAATCGTGTCTTGTCTCTTTTATGCTGCAAATAAAGCTGGCGACCACTACAGCAGTTCATCCCGAGTCACAAAGATTGTTGTTGTTGTTGTTGTTGTTGTTGCTGTTGTTGTTGTTGCTGCTGTTGTTGTTGTTGTTGTTGTTGTTGCAAGTCACTCGTACTCAATTAATTTCAACTTATGATGACGATCTTTGGAGGCAGGTTACAGTGGCTCTTTCTTTTAGTGTTTAGATCCTGAAGCGTACTTGCGAAGGTTGACTTTGATTCTCCTGTATGTGGTGAAATGCTAGACCCCTCATTAAACTCATCACTATGAAGATCACATGGGATAAGCTGAACATATTTCCATTCGTCTTTTTCGGATCATCAACTTTTCACTCCAGCCGGAGTGGGGACCGCGTAGGCTAGTGGTTAAGTGACACGGTTCAAAAACCGAAGGTGCTGGGTTCGCTCCCCAATCACATCACCGGCCGTTATCTCGGGGAAGTAAAACCATTAGAAAATGCAGAAGAAAGCAAAACTCTTTTATAAATAAATGTAGGAAGTCGGATACACTGGGCCGACAGGTGCAAAATAAAAACAATACAACACACACCGCCTTAGGGAATAGAGAAATAAGGCGAACGAATAAGCCACTCCAACTGAAGTATAAAGCCAGCACTATCTATGACTTCCTTTATCAAACCTGCGCCAACGCTCATTGCTTCCTGTCTAGTGGTTGTTTGTAAAGCGATTTGTTTTCCCCCCGATGAGGTCGCTTGTCGCTAACACAACCATCTTTAGTCAGATATTGCAGAATGAAGGGAGGTCCAGTGGTTCTATTCATTCTTCCCACGTAAAGAGTCCCTGTCCTTAAAGCCCAGTTTTATTGGAGTTCTGTTGACATTTAAAAATGTACCTTTCCTACGTGTTGTCTCTTCAAGACTCGTAAATACGAAGCGTGTTCAAATGAAACCGGTCCAACCTGCACCAAGTGAACATACGTACGTTGCGCATGATGACGTCACTTCTGGTATAAACAGCACATACCAACCGTCAAGTGTGCAAAATTTCATTATCCTCCGATTCATAGTTTCCTCAGCAGATCGCTGAAATCATGGCTGTGAGTGATATGGAATCCGTCCAGTTGATCAACGAGCGGTGATTCGGTTTCTAACATCTGAAGGATGTCGACCAGTTGACATTCATCGCAGAATGCAGGCAGTGTATAGTGACAAAAGTGGGTCGAAGACAACAGTCAAGAACTGGACAACGATGTTTAAAGAAGGACGTGAGCTAACGCAACAATGGGATCAAGATGCTGAGCAGCGCATGAGCTGCAGTGGTCAGCGACCCATAGCTGACTGCTAGCGCCAGGGCCAGCGGACCAGAGCTGCCAAGACCCTTCTACACCTCCACGCAGTGATCCTGGACAACAGGCTGCAGCAGGGCAGACTGGCTAAGGAGAAGGGATCGAAGAGGGAATGCTAACCCGGTACTCAAAAAAATGCTTGCTGAAGTTGGATGTGTTGGACCGAAAGGTGCAAAATCGCAGCCAAGCTGTAAACTATGACACAACGCATTCCGTTCTCTGGACTATATTCTGCTATTTACCCTTTCGGGGTTTGGTAGTGGAAGATTGAGAGCGAACGAAGAAGAAGAAGAAGAACGCAACAATATGCGACTGACCTGGTTTCGGAAGATCTTTCGTTAACTCATGTCCTTCTTTAAACATCGTTGTCCAGTTCTTCGCTGTTGTCTTCTACACACTTTTGTCACTATACACTGCCTGCATTCTGCGATGAATGTCAACTGGTCGACATCCTTCAGATGTTAGAAATCGAATCACCGCTCGCAGATCAACTCTGGACGGATTCCGTATCACACCCGCCACGTTTTCAACGGTCTGCTGAGGAAACTATGAGTCGGAGGATAATGAAATTTTGCAAACTTGACGGTTGGTATGGGTTGTTTATACCAGAAGTGACATCATCATGCGCATCGTACGTATGTTCACTTGTTGCAGTTTGGTCCGGTTTCATATATTTTAAAATGTACCTTTCCCCCTTGTTGTCTCTACAAGACTCGTAAATAGTTCACGAATAGTTCATGTCTGGACTAATGCCCTTGACTTATCACGCAAATTAATAATTCTCGCCGTTTGTAGGTCAATTTAGCAAAGCAGGAACACACAGTTGCAGTACCAAAACAGAAAATAATATGGTATGTCCTGATAACAATGTCATTTACCATTAAATAAAGTGGAGCTTTTCAATCGACTAGATGGAGAGGGCGTGGGGTAGCGGTTAAGGGACACGGCTCACAATCTGAAGCTGCTGGGTTCGCTTCCCATTCACAGCACCGGCCGTTAACCCGAGTCAGCTAAACCCTTACAAAATGTAGAAGGAAGCAGACCCTTGTATAAAATGCATGCCGAAGTCGGTTGCGCTGGGTCGATAGGCATTTCTGTGCATGAATACATGTGACATACCCACTGTGGAATGTGAGCGCGTGGGCATCACGTGAACAGTAGAGATTGTGAGTCATGCTCGACTCGCTCCGTGTAACCAATGTTTACCTTTGCTGTGCTACAGCGATTAAACAATGATTATGCTTCTTCATCGTCTGCTATTTTGTTTGGCATAATATATGTCTAGTTACGATACCGTTTACCCAGTTGTAAACGAATATAGGATATACAGTTAAATTAGGTAAGACGGCGACGAGGAAAGAAGCTAGTCACCCGGCGTAAAGAAGTTGATATCTTAAACACTTTCTCCACAACGGTAGTGTCTATAGGGGGATTACCTTGACCGTTTTAACTGTACCACACTTGACAGTTTTACTCTGTACCGATCCATTGAATTGTGTTATTTGTTCCTAGCCTCGGACTGTCCACATGCTATCTACAAGACAGGGGGTGATTTGAAATAACAATTTTCCTTAAACTAAAGTAATCTTGCCACCTACGGTTTACATGCTCCATCTACACGAACCATTCTGGCTTTATCGCGTGATAGTCTGGTAATTTATCTCATCGCCTCTTGAAGAAACAGTACCTACCCCCCCCCCCCCCCCCCTCAACCACACACACACACACATTCACACACAGACACACTCAATGAAGACCAGCAGGTGGGATTATGTCGTCAGTTCTTATGTCTTTATAAAACTTAAGAACTAGTTCTTGACTCCACTCCTGTCTATGACAGTATTCATATCCAACGCATCGATGCAATTCTATTCTTTTTCATAGTACTTGTTCACTACATTCATCAATGTTCGCGAGGGGCCAGTCGCCTGTGACAATACTGCCATATTTATTTCCCATTTCATCTTGTTATGCTTAATCAGAAGCCTTCGCATGTATCCATGGCACAGCAGTTGTCCCCCCTCAGCGCATTGTTTTGTCTGTCACAAAATGGTGACGTCCTAATAACATGCATTTGCCATGCCTTCTCTGCAACTGGAGTTATGCCAGAATGCAATTACGTTCTTCTGTCAGCGAAAGTGTGTCTAAATAGGCCTTTTGTGTGGAGAGAATCAGATTTGGCAGTCGATTGGCGTCCATTTATGTTATATCTGCAACCAACGCAATATTGGATGAGGTACTGCTGGTGTAATCAGTTATATAAGACATCCAGAGACACTGAACAGTGTTCTCCGTGGATCTCGCTATTTAAATTAACAAGCTGTTACAGTTCGAGCTTTAGGAGTGGCTGTGCATAATGAGAAGTGACCCATCTCCCACACCACCTACACGGTCTATCTCCCACACCACCTACACGGTCTATCTCCCACACCACCTACACGGTCTATCTCCCACACCACCTACACGGTCTATCTCCCACACCACCTAGACGGTCTATCTCCCACACCACCTACACGGTCTATCTCCCACACCACCTACACGGTCTATCTCCCACACCCACCTACACGGTCTATCTCCCACACCCACCTACGCGGTCTATCTCCCACACCCACCTACACGGTCCATCTCCCACACCCACCTACACGGCTCATCTCCCACACCCACCTATACGGTCTATCTCCCACACCCCGTACACGTTCCATCTCCCACACCACCTACACGGTCCATCTCCCACACCCACCTACACGTCTATCTCCCACACCCACCTACACGGTCTATCTCCCACACCACATACACGGTCCATCTCCCACACTCCTACATGCACCACCCCCACCCCTTACCCCACCCTTCCCCCACCCCTGCTCTCACGCTATCTTCACAGAAACTGACAGCGGCATTCAAGAACTGGTACTCGTATATTGACCAGCGAACCCCTTTATCTCATGTACAGTGTGTAGAATAAGCGCGACACCATATCAAGTTTAGAATTACTATAAATGCTCGTATTTTGTGCTATGTTAGAGTGCCTGAGTGGTTAAGTGGTAGAGCGCTCAGTACCTACGTCAAAACGTACCTGGCTTAATCCCAATTACCAATACGATCCAGTCGACCGTGCTGTAAATAGTTACATGGTATTACTTGTACAGAAGGACGAAAGAGACTAATTTCTGTTCCGGCAAAACACGCTGATCAGACATGTCAGAGTCAAGTGAAACGCGCTGATCAGACTATGTCAGTCAAGTGAAACGCGCTGATCAGACTATGTCAGTCAAGTGAAACGCACTGATCAGACTATGTCAGAGTCAAGTGAAACGCGCTGATCAGACTATGTCAGTCAAGTGAAACGCTCTGATCAGACTATGTCAGAGTCAAGTGAAACGCGCTGATCAGACTATGTCAGAGTCAAGTGAAACGCGCTGATCAGACTATGTCAGAGTCAAGTGAAACGCGCTGATCAGACTATTTCAGTTAAGTGAAACGCGCTGATCAGACTATGTCAGAGTCAAGTGAAACGCGCTGATCAGACTATGTCAGAGTCAAGTGAAACGCGCTGATCAGACTATGTCAGAGTCAAGTGAAACGCGCTGATCAGACTATGTCAGAGTCAAGTGAAACGCGCTGATCAGACTATGTCAGAGTCAAGTGAAACGCGCTGATCAGACTATGTTAGTAGGGATCTAGTGAAACCCACCTCATGACAGTATCGTGACAGATTTACAAACGATGTGTTGGGTGAGGGGGGGGGGGGACGATGGGTAGTAGTGAGCGTCCCACAGATGAACTCAATCATTGCACAACTGCCTAGACCGTCCCACCTTCATCAGCACGCTCGGGACATGAGAAAAGTTACTGCAACCAGCTATCTAATGCGCTTTTCGTGGCGCACAATAAAATAGTTTCTCATCCTCCGCATCCAACATCACAGCAACAACGAGTACAGAAGGAGAGACAGCGAGGAAGGCAGCGAGGACGGCAGAGAGGAAGGCAGTTGGCCATTCCTTCTAATAAAAAGCGGAGGCATTGATTAATGAAATATCTGCTACTTCATCCCTGACAGCAATGTCCGCTTTTGGGACTTGCCTTTACCGTTACTCTTTTATTTTACACTCCTTATTTCTCCATTCACCAAGGCAGTGTGCGTTGCACTATTTTTATTTTGTTTTTATTTTGTGCCTGTCGGCCCAGTGCATCCGACTTCAGCGTGCGTTTTATGTAATGGTCTGCTTCGTCTTGCATTTTCTAAGGGTGTGCTTCCCCGATGTAACGGCCGGTGTTGTGTTGAGGATTGGGAAAAAGACATGAAAAAAAACTTGTAAAAGTTGATTTAAGGTTGAGTTTAATTAATCAAAATTTTAAAATGGGTATGGTCAGATACCACACCGAGACGAGAACACAAACAAAACCTACGTTACGACCAATAGGCCTTCATCAGGGACAACAATACTGAACTAACAAATCAACATATAAGAAAAATTGGTCAACTTATCTGCATCTGATAGTAGACCCAGTCTCTCTAAGCGACCGGTTGGGCCAGATGCTGACTGTATGGGGATTGAACCTTGCACGTTAGGATTATAAACGTGTCATTTAACCATTACCCCACGCCGTTCCACTGTTACTCTGTTCAGCAGTGATATCACAAAGTTCGAGCAGACTCACAGGTGTTTTTTCCACTTTTTATATGTCCGAAGAATTAAGATAATGTTTGCCCATGTATCCTGCAGGTTGTACCTGGACCACTCCCAGTTAGCGTGTTCCATTCCAGTCTTATGTGTTGTCGATGAGTCTCTTGAAGCGTCCTCTTTTAATATTCGGTCAATGATTGCCTCCAGGCTGCCATCTTATCCACATCTAATGTCAAGACTACGTGTGCTGTGGATAGTACTTCAGACGCCAGTGTATCCATTACACGTGGACACTAGGAAATGGAAAGTAATTTCGTTTTCCGGGATTAAGAAGGATCGGTTGTAGGAAAATTGGATGAAGAGGAGATAGACGAGAAATCGATAGTCAGTCTCTCGACACCATCTTGTTTGGTAAGAGCTGGTGGGGTGGTGGGGGTTGAGGGGGGCGGATCAGATATGCTAAAATCTATAACAGTGTTTCTCAACTGGCGTTCGGCTGAGGTAGAGGTCTCCAGTAAGGCATCCTCGACCAGTCTGTATGGGTTCAGTGATGGGTAGTAAGGTTTCATCAACTAGTCTGTATGGGTTCTGTGACGGGTTTTGTGACGGGTTCTGTGATGGGTTCACAATGGGTTATGTAAGTGGCAGTAAGGTTTCCTCAACCAGTCTGTACCGGTTCTGTGATGGGAGGTAAGGTTTCCTCAACCAGTCTATATGGGATCTGTTATGAGTTCTGTGATGGGCAGTAAGGTTTCCTCAACCAGTCTGTATGGGTTCTGTGATGGGTTCTGTGATGGGCAGTAAGGTTTCCTCAACCAGTCTGTATGGGTTCTGTGATGGGTTCTGTGATGGGTTCTGTGATGGACAGTAAGGGTTCCTCAACCAGACTGTATGGGTTCTGTGATGGGTTCTGTGATGGGTTCTGTGATGGGCAGAAATGGATCCTCGAGCAGTCTGTATGGGTTATGTGATGGGCAGTGAGGTTTGCTCAACCAGTCTGTATGGGTTCTGTGATGGGTTCTGTGATGGGTTCTGTGATGGGTTCTGTGATTCGCAGTAAGGGTTCCTCGACCAGTCTGTATGGGTTCTGTGCAAGGTCTGTGAGGGGTTCCACGCGAGGTCTGTGATGGGTTCCTTAAGTGATCTAGGGGTTCCTGTAGAGGTTTGCGATGGCTTTCTTGAAAGGTTTAGGGTTTTTCGAGAGATCTGCATGGGTTCTTTGAGTGGTCTATGGGTTCCTGAAAAGGTCTGTAGGGATTCTTTGAGTGGTCTATGGGTTCCTGAAAAGGTCTGTAGGGGTTCTTTGAGTGGTTTATGGGTTCATGAGAAGGTCTGTATGGGTTCTTTGAGTGGTCTATTGGTTCCTGAAAAGGTATGTAGGGGTTCTTTGAGTGGTCTATGAGTTCATGAAAAGGTCTGTAGGGGTTCTTTAAGTGGTCTATGTGTTCCTGAAAAGGTCTGTAGGGGTTCTTTGAGTGGTCTATGGGTTCCTGAAAAGATCTGTAGGGGTTCCTGGATAAGTTTGTGACGGGTTTCTTGTGAGGTTTGGGATTCCCCGAGGGGTCTAGGGAAGTTCCATAAAAGGTATATGTGCGGTGAGAGGTTCAGTGAGGGGTTCTGCCCGAGGTCTGTTATGTGAGAGGTCAGTGAGGGGTTCCGCCAGAGGTCTATTATGTGAGAGGTCAGTGAGGGGTTCTCGCCCGAGGTCTGGTATGTGAGAGGTCAGTGAGGGGTTCCGCCCGAGGTCTGTTATGTGAGAGGTCAGTGAGGGGTTCCGCCAGAGGTCTGTTATGTGAGAGGTCAGTGAGAGGTTTCGCCAGAGGTCTGTTATGTAAGAGGTCGGTGAGGGGTTCTCGCCCGAGGTCTGTTATGTGAGAGGTCAGTGAGGGGTTCCGCCAGAGGTCTGTTATGTGAGAGGTCAGTGAGGGGTTTTCGCCCGAGGTCTGTTATGTGAGAGGTTAGGGAGGGGTTCTCGCCCGAGGTCTGTTATGTGAGAGGCCAGTGAGGGGTTCCGCCCAAGGTCTGTTATGTGAGAGGCCAGTGAGGGGTTCTCGCCCGAGGTCTGTTATGTGAGAGGCCGGTGAGGGGTTCCGCCCGAGGTCTGTTATGTGAGAGGCCGGTGAGGGGTTTCACCAGAGGTCTGTTGTGAGAGGTCAGTGAGGGGTTCTCGCCCGAGGTCAGTTATGTGAGAGGCCAGTTAGGGGTTTCGCCAGAGGTCTGTTATGTGAGAGGTCAGTGAGTGGTTCTCGCCCGAGATCTGTTATGTGAGAGGCCAGTGAGGGGTTCTCGCTCGAGGTCTGTTATGTGAGAGGTCAGTGAGGGGTTTCTCCCGAGGTCTGTTATGAGAGGTCAGTGAGGGGTTCTCGTCCGAGGTCTGTTTTGTGAGAGGCCAGTTAGGGGTTCTCGCCCGAGGTCTGTTATGTGAGAGGTCAGTGAGGGGTTCTCGCCCGAGGTCTGTTATGTGAGAGGCCAGTGAGGGGTTCTGCCCGAGGTCTGTTATGTGAGAGGCCAGTACAGGTTCCAGGAATGTCTGTGCAGTTGCACGAACATTATGTAGATTTATCGAGTGGTCTGTAGAGGGTCAGCGACAGCTATATACGGGTTCACGCGAGGTCTACAGGGGTCCCGCGAGAGGTCAGCAGGAGTCCCGTGAGAGGTCAGCAGGGATCCCACGAGAGGCCAGCAGTGTTATCGCGAGCGGGCTTTAGGGTAACCACGAGAGTTCTGTTGAAATTAAAATGTAACTCCCAGATGTGGGCCGAGATTAAACATCTCTGTACGTGGGCCTAGATGTGGGTAGATAATAAATAGATCTGTATGTGGACCGAAATGTGGTCAGATAATAAATAGCTCTGTATGTGGACCGAGATGTGGGCAAAGAATAAATAGCTCTGTATGTGGACCGATATGTGGGCAGAGAATAAATAGCTCTGTATGCGGACCGAGATGTGGGCAGAGAGTAAATAGCTCTGTATGTGGACCGAGATGTGGGCAGAGAATAAATAGCTCTGTATGTGGACCGAGATGTGGGCAGAGAATAAATAGCTCTGTATGTGGACCGAGATGTGGGCAGAGAATAAATAGCTCTGTATGTGGACCGAGATGTGGGCAGAGAATAAATAGCTCTGTATGTGGACCGAGATGTGGGCAGAGAATTAATAGCTCTGAATGTGGGCAGAGATTAAACAGCTCTGAATGTGGGCAGAGATTAAACAGCTCTGAATGTGGGCATAGATTAAACAGCTCTGAATGTGGGCAGAGATTAAACAGCTCTGAATGTGGGCAGAGATTAAACAGCTCTGAATGTGGGCAGATATTAAACAGCTCTGAATGTGGGCAGATATTAAACAGCTCTGAATGGGGGCAGAGATTAAACAGCTCTGAATGTGGGCAGAGATTAAACAGCTCTGAATGTGGGCAGAGATTAAACAGCTCTGAATGTGGGCAGAGATTAAACAGCTCTGAATGTGGGCAGAGATTAAACAGCTCTGAATGTGGGCAGAGATTAAACAGCTCTGAATGTGGGCAGAGATTAAACAGCTCTGAATGTAGGCAGAGATTAAACAGCTCTGAATGTGGGCAGAGATCAAACAGCTCTGAATGTGGGCAGAGATTAAACAGCTCTGTATGTCAGCGCTCCTAGATGTGGTTGGAAATTGACCAGAACTATCTGTTAGTACAAAAAGCATCAGTTATTCTCTGTTCTACTGATTTGATTTTTACTTTATTGTAACTTTCTTCCTCAAACATTGTTTATGTTGCTTTCAGAATTCAACAAATTTAATCAATAATATACAAAATTATTATTCAATAATTATGATTACAAATTATTGATCAGTCTAAGGAACCACCACCAGTATATCTGATAACGTGTGTAGGCAACGATTCTCTTAGACCAGACAACTTTCTCTCGTTCTCTGTGTGACCAGACAACTATCTCTCGTTCTCTGTGTGACCAGACAACTATCTCTCGTTCTCTGTGTGACCAGACAACTATCTCTCGTTCTCTGTGTGACCAGACAACTATCTCTCGTTCTCTGTGTGACCAGACAACTATCTCTCGTGTTCTGTGTGTGACCAGACAACTATCTCACGTGTTCTCTGTGACCAGACAACTATCTCACGTGTTCTCTGTGACCAGACAACTATCTCTCGTGTTTTGTGTGTGCCCAGACAACTATCTCTCATGTTCTGTGTGTGACCAGACAACTATCTCTCGTGTTCTTTGTGTGACCAGACAACTATCTCTCGTGTTCTCTTTGACCAGAACACTATCTCACGTGTTCTCTGTGACCAGACAACTATCTCTCGTGTTCTCTGTGTGACCAGACAACTATCTCACGTGTTCTCTGTAACCAGACAATTATCTCCAGTGTTCTCTGTGACCAGACAACTATCTCCAGTGTTCTCTGTGACCAGACAACTATCCCCCGTGTTCTGTGTGACCAGACAACTATCTCTCGTGTTCTGTGTGAGACCAGACAACTATCTCTCGTGTTCTCTGTGACCAGACAACTATCTCTCGTGTTCTGTTTGTGACCAGACAACTATCTCTCGTGTTCTCTGTGACCAGACAACTATTTCGTCTGCTAGATACACATCTACTTACAGGAAACATTCACGAGAAAGGCATTTGCCCCATCTGGCAGAAGTGGTTTCTACAGCAATTCGTAGTATAGTGAGGTTGTTAGCCACACGTGCAACATTCTTTATCCAATTTGCCGGGAACGTTACACTGGCCTTATTCTCCCGAACCTCTGCACCCCTCCCCCTCTCACACCAATTGTACCAGCCCCACCCTCAACCCAATCCCGGTGGAAGAGTCGGACCTGCATTCTCTCGTGGCGACACTAAACCTGATAGTAGGACTTGGACCGTGTTCAGACCGGTTTAGTCCAATACGAGAGTTTACATTCCGAATGAAAGAATGCCTTATACTTGCCATCTACAAGCTATCCCTTAAAGTGGATATCTGGAGATAATAGTTTGTATTTGATAAAACACCGGTACACTTATCTGGCATCAAGGTAAACACACGGCGTTTACGTCAGGTCAAAGACGTGATATGAGGCTGCTTTGGTAGAGTATATGATTCCAGCATTCCAACAATACCACTTTCTCAACTGACCCGTAATTCAGATAACTGGTCCAGAACGAGAAAAGGCGGCCTTAATTCTTGCAGCCTTGACTGTTATAAGATATGGGGCGACTAGCCCTAGGCCTGCCAGTGGTGTCTGATGCAGGCTCTTCGCTTGGTACGTGTTTACTGGGGGCACACACTTCTTGGAAAATAACGTGACTTTCTTGAATTTGTGTTTTTCCAAAAATCATTGAATGAGTTAAACTATGATAACATGTGTTTATAAGAAAATCATTGAATGAGTTAAACTATGATAACATGTGTTTATAAGAAAATAGGTTGGTTGTAAATCCCAAGCGATGATGGTGAAACCATTCGATGGTTTTGTCTTGATGATGTAACAGTATTTGGATTAGAGTGAGGAAAACACTGCGCTGGTCATCAACCTCACTCACTGGTCCCGGACTACATTGGACCAGTGGCAAGATGACAAGTCGAGACGACTGATTGTAATTCAGGATGCATGTACACTGGTCCTTTGAGACCAGGGGTCGTTTGAAACCTGCGGGACTATAATTCCGCAGTTTCCGTTTATCGCTTTGAGAGGCGAGTGCCCTGTCTCTCGACCACAGCGCTCCCCCATATCACATGCACTAACATTAACAATAAATACTTATACCTTGTAAAAGTAAAGTAACCCATAGCATTACTGCCGTAGGGATATATCTTGTACATGATGAATAAATTATAAATTTGTTTAGAAAATAAACATTAAAAACTCGTAACATTCAAGTGTTTGAAGTAAAGTTACACTAATGGCACATGGAAGAAGATTGCATCTCCCCACGCCATAAAGACACAGGTGATAAGACGAGAGGATATTATATAATATAATCGAGTTATCGAAACGCTGTTATTTCTTGAAATAAAATTGCCGTGTTAGTTATGTTTCATTGATTAACGTTATCAATTCTCTTGAAGATTACGGAAAACGTGGTCTAACTTGGCTTCGTTCGTTCTCAATATCCCGCTACCAAACACTGAAAGGGCTTAAGTAGCAGAATGTAGTCCAGAGAACGGAATGCGCTGTGTCGTAGTTTACAGCTTGCATGCGATATTTGCACCTTTCGGTCCAACACATCCGACTTCAGCAAGCATTTTTTGAGTACCGTGTTAGCATTCTCTCTTCGATCCCTTCTCCTTAGCCAGTCTGCTCTGCTGCAGCCTGTTATCCAGGATCGCCGCGTGGAGGTATAGAAAGGTCTTTGCAGCTTTGGTTCGCTGGCTCTGGCGCTAGCAGTCAGCTATGGGTCGCTGACCACTGCAGCTCATGCGCTGCTCAGCATCCTGATTCCAAACATGGTCTAATGCTCCCACATTCTAAACTGTGCGTCATTATTTTTCATTAACATTTATTCCCGGATTACTTTTGTGGACTTCTGATAAAGATATTTTTTAATCTTATCCCCTGTTCGGATTAGCATATCCCCTTGTAAATGTAGGTAAGATTTGGATTTATCATCTGATTTTTGTTGTTCTGGTGAGAAGTAAAATATCTAAAAGTGTTTTTTTTCCTTGTCATCTAATTGTGTTTTTGGTCCGCTGTTGTCGATAAACTTATTTATATTGACATCACATATCTGTAGGTGTATTTAACATCCGATAGTGTGTCATGACAGGGGTAAGACAGGGATGTGTCAATCGCCACTTTTGTTCATTGTATACATGGATCAAATCTTCTTTGTACGCTCTTCTTCTTCTTCTTCTTTGTACGCTCATGGATCAAATAACAACTGAAGCAAAACCAGAAACCATCACAATGAACGAGCTACTTTTTTGCAGATGATTAGTCTCTTTCATTCCGATGAACAGAACCTCCAAGAATATCTGAATGCCCTGGACAATGTCTGCGATAGATATAATATGAGGATTAGTACAGCAAAGACTGAGACATTGAAAATCAGTAGAATAGAGAAAACACTAAATATACATGTAAAAAGTACAGAGCTTAAACAAGTTAATGAATTCAAATACTTGGATAGCATGTTCACACAAGATGGAAGGTTGCATAGCGAAGTGGAATCAAGAACACAGAAAGCTAATGTGGTTTCCTATCAGCTCTCACCATTACTAAGACACAAACATATTCCAATTAAGACAAAGAGACAGCTGATAAATAGTATTTTTATACCAACTCTCCGCTACCAGTGTCAGACATGGACTCTCACTAAGGCACAAGAAAGAAAAATCATGGTATGAGAAATGAGGTGTTTAAGAAAGGCTGTCGGGGTCACAAGGCTGTCGGGGTCACAAGGCTGTCGGGGTCATAAGGCTGTCGGGGTCACAAGGTTGTAGGGGTCACAAGGCTGTCGGGGTCATAAGGCTGGATAGATTGAGAAACGAAACAATCGGCCAGAAGGTGGGTGAAACACCGTGCATGGAGTACAAAAGCAAAAAATAAAATTGTTCGGGCACTTGACAAGAATGCAACCATAGTTACTGGCTGCTCGTATCTACAATACCAGACATCAGAGCAAGAGGCAGACCACGTAAAAGATGGATAGATGGTGTCAGTGAGACACTGAAGAAACACGGAATGACAACAACATCGGCGACAAAGCTGGCACACGACAGAAAACTACACCTCCCCACGACGTGTAACGACACTAGTGGATAGATGATGATGATTGTGTCATATTAAAATAAAAGAAGGATTGATTTTAGTCAAGGTCATACATAGGCTGTTCCTTTTATTGTTGTCTACTATCGTTGACGGGGACAGCCAACATCCCTGGCATCACAGTTCGCGCATTTCTATTCGATTATGGGGGTGTGGTTTCTCAGGCTGTGGACACGAACTGTTCTGTCACTGGACTGACACACGTCTTCTGTAAGTACTGCTTGTTTGCTTCTCCCAGGTAATTCCGAATTGCTCGATCGTTCTGGGTTACCTGCAAACGGTTCTCCTCACCAGTAGCGAAGCGTGATGAAACATTTTGGTAAGCAGAGTCCTGAACATAATCGTCAAACCTGTTCTAAAAATAGAAATCCAGTCAGGGAAGGGTGGCCTAATTTGTGACTATTGAGATGAGTAAAGATAACTCGCTAATGACCGTCTTCTAGCTACCAACTGACCTTATTCCTACGCTGTTTTAAGCTGGACGCAACCAGCGTAGTCTCTTCCCGTGTTTGCTACCCTGTCACTACGCTTAAACAAAAATTACCATTTCAATTTCAAATTATAATTTACTTCACAAATGTTTTATGCAAAAGGATGTTTTCGCCATTTCTTCACAAAACTTTTGATATAGATCAGCTTACTCTTGTCTATTCTAACCCTTCGTTATTGCTTCTCACTGTCTGGACCTCTCCAGAACCTGGACATTTTGTTCTAGCAAAAACTTAATCGCTGAGTCTGTTGTTTGTTTTATTCACATAGTTGAAATAACAGCTTAGCATTCTACCTCTCACAATCTCCCGGCTGACGGCTTACTGAAAACATTGATCGAGAGACGAAAGGGAGAAAATTTAAACAAGAAATAGACACACCTTTGTTGTTTGAGCTAGATATCTTGTTACACGAAACAGACCGGAACTGACATACCGGAACTGACAGAATGGAAAGTGACGTAGTTTATTTAAAGATAATCTATGTAAGGACGAGAGTTGATATGTTTATGAGGTAAATAGACGTTATTTAAAGGATAATGTTTAGGGTGGCGATATAAAGCCTGAGACAGAGCCTTAAGTTTGTCAGGTAGATTAAATATGGTAATAGAGTGGCTCAGCTGTTGCGTCACCAGTCTCGTGAACAAGGTGGCACAGGTTCAGAGCTCCGGTAGGGCCTATGTTTTTAATTGCTATAAGAAATAAAAACAAATAAACGTTCTTGCCTGTTATACTGTGTGGCGACATCAGAGACCTGGCCAGAAGGAGCAGAACTGGCACGGAAGATGTGGGGGCACCAACAGGACATGGAGAGGACTGTGGACTTCGTCCCTGCCACGGGACTACAGATCTCGCATGACCAAATGACCTGAACACAGAAGAAGAGGATTCTGAGAGGGAGATAAAAAAAAAAAGAGAGAGAGAGAGAGAGAGAGAGAGAGAGACGAATAATGAGTACAAAGTAAATAAATCTGTTTCTAACAAAGAATTTAAGATTAGGAAACACATGTTGACTCACTGCAGAAGTGCTGTAAAACTCATTATACACCGGTTAGGACAACCGCTCGTACAGATATCACGAAAAAGCGTCCATGATCGAATCACACCGGTGAATATGAAACATAACATCCTGTTTTGATTTCCTTCTCCGGTGTATACAAACATATCCTGTCCACCTGAGTACTTCAGATCAAACGTTGACCCCAAACTCACATGAGCTTACGTAAGACAGCAGCCAGTGTTGGTTAATACATTCTTCACGTGTTTGCGGCAGTTCACACTTGACAGTCAGGGTAAACTGTTTGCAGAAACGTCATGTCTTCTCTCTTCAATGACTTTAAAAAAAAAATAGCAGTTTTGTTTTCACGCACAAAAGCAGTTTTGGAATTCCACACCTATTTTCTAAACTGTACACACCTTCTTACGCTCAATTTTATTTTTGTCTGTTCTCTTCACGCTAACAATTTATATAGAGAAAAACAGGTTTTGTTCCAGCTGTTTTCCCACTCTCTCTCTCTCATGAAATCGTTCCCTTTTATTCTTTCTTTTGTCTAGCTCTTTTTTCTCCAGATTTTTACCTCACTTTATGAACCCCCTCATTTATTTCTTGTCTACTCTGTTGCGCACATCACACAAATACAAACCAATAACAGAACATTCCAAGTCATAGTCAGTGCCTAGTGAAATGAAAGAAAGGCCGACTAAACTTCCATATTTGTTCCATCAACAACCTGAGGAGTTGATACATACTGATAGACAAACAACATGGAGAGATGATACGGACTGATAGACAAACAACATGGAGAAATGATACGGACCGATAGACAAACAACATGGAGAGATGATACGGACCGATAGGCAAACAACATGGAGAAATGATACGGACCGATAGACAAACAACATGGAGAGATGATACGGACCAATAGACAAACAACATCGAGAAATGATACATACTGATAGACAAACAGCATGGAGAAATGATACATACTGATAGACAAATAACATAGAGAAATGATACATACTGATAGACAAACAACATGGAGAAATGATACGGACCGATAGACAAACAACATGGAGAAATGATACGGACCGATAGACAAACAACATGGAGAAATGATACGGACCGATAGACAAACAACATGGACAAATGATACATACTGATAGACAAACAACATGGAGAAATGATACGGACCGATAGACAAACAACATGGAGAAATGATACGGACCGATAGACAAACAACATGGAG
The DNA here is from genome assembly GCA_036924085.1 of Ariolimax columbianus. Lineage (NCBI taxonomy): Eukaryota > Metazoa > Mollusca > Gastropoda > Stylommatophora > Arionidae > Ariolimax > Ariolimax columbianus. The sequence goes on along the minus strand of JAVGWX010000022.1, from coordinate 9,140,275 downwards.
AAATGATACGGACTGATAGGCAAACAACATGGAGAAATGATACGGACCGATAGACAAACAACATGGAGAAATGATACGGACCGATAGACAAACAACATGGAGAAATGATACGGACCGATAGACAAATAACATGGAGAGATGATACGGACCGATAGACAAGCAACATGGAGAAATGATACGGACCGATAGACAAACAACATGGAGAAATGATACGGACCGATAGACAAACAACATGGAGAAATGATACGGACCGATAGACAAATAACATGGAGAGATGATACGGACCGATAGACAAACAACATGGAGAAATGATACGGACCGTTAGACAAACAACCTTGAGAGATGATACGGACCAATAGACAAACATCTCGGAGAGATGATACGGACCAATAGACAAACAACCTTGAGAGATGATACGGACCGATAGACAAACAACCTTGAGAGATGAGACGGACCAATAGACAAACAACCTTGAGAGATGATACGGACCAATAGACAAACAACATGGAGAGATGATACGGACCGATAGACAAACAACCTGGAAAGATGATACGGACCGATAGACAAACAACCTGGAAAGATGATACGGACCGATTGACAAACAACCTGGAAAGATGATACGGACCGATAGACAAACAACCTGGAAAGATGATACGGACCGATTGACAAACAACCTGGAAAGATGATACGGACCGATAGACACACCTAATTTACCAAACTGTTTTGACACTGTCCTCTGCTCCGTTCGACTGTCTATAATTACCTTGAACTTCACAAAGGTGTGATTTATGGCTGTTGAAGGTATTTGTTTGGGCTGTGCTCAGAGGCGCACCCTGTGTTTGAACAGACACACCCACCTCTCTCTCACAACTTCGGTTCTTGAAGCCACGGAAGGTTATTCTCACTTTCCTCAATTATCTTTCGTTGATCCATTCATTTAATCATTCATATGTATCACGTTTCCATCTCTCTCTCTATCTCTCTCTCTCTCTCTCTCTCTCTCTCTCTCTCTCTCTCTCTCTATCTATCTATCTATCTATCTATCTATCTATCTATCTATCTATCTATCTATCTATCTATCTATCTATCTATCTATCTATCTATCTGCCTGCCTGCCTGCCTGCCTGCCTGTCTGTCTGTCTGTCTGTCTGTCTGTATGTATGTCTGTCTGTCTGCCTTCTTGCCTGTTTGATTGTTGTCTACCTGTTTGCCTGTCTGTCTGTCTGTCTGTTTGCCGGTCTGTCTGTCTGCCTTCTTGCCTGTCTGTCTGTTTGCCTGTCTGTCTGTCTGTCTGCCTGTCCGTCTGTTTGCCTGTCTGTCTGTCTGCCTGTTTGCCTGTCTGCCTTCTTGTCTGTTTGTCTGTCTGCCTATCTGTCTGTCTGCCTGTCTGCCTTCTTGCCTGTCTGTCTGTCTGACTACTTACTAACATAGCCACCCGTCTTCTACTCCGGGATGTTCGCCATAAAGAGCCAGATCATTCTATGCGCTGTCTCTTATTGGCCTGGTTCCAGTCTTGCCCGCTATCTCGTATTGGCCTGGTTCCAGTCATGCCCGCTGTCTCTTATTGGCCTGGTTCCAGTCATGCCCGCTGTCTCTTATTGGCCTGGTTCCAGTCATGCCCGCTGTCTCTTATTGGACTGGTTCCAGTCATGCCCGCTGTCTCTTATTGGCCTGGATCCAGTCCTGCCCGCTGTCTCTTATTGGCCTGGTTCCAGTCCTGCCCGCTGTCTCTTATTGACTGTCCTATGTTGTCTTCCAGATAGACTTTGGGTCGTCCTCGGGGGTCTAGATCCTTCACCCTTTGCCTCCAACGGGTACTGCCTGGGTAGCCGATCTACTTCCATTCTGCAGACATGCCAAACCATACACCGACGTTAAGGATTCTCCACTTAAGTCTACAAGGGCTATATATACAACTAAACCTATTTGTTATAAAAGACGGAGGGAAGTTGACGTAAATTCTTGCACCAAAAATAAGTATTCATTTTAAGATGAAATGTATACAACTACTTCGTACTATTTTATAATATAAATACATTGTTGAACAGTTATACTTATATTGTGTGTGCCGGGAACTAGTGTACAGTTGATATGGTCTGTTTCTATATCCTTTGATACTAAATCTGCTTCTTACACCGTACTTTAGCGTGCACGATATGTTCTATTTTGTATGGGGGAACGGTAACAATACACATCTAAGGGCCAGTGAACAGGATGTGTTCATCTCTGTCCGTTGTTCAGTTGAGGCATAGTCTGTTGGATGAGGCTTGTGTAATGAGCTGTCGGTAAGTAATTAGATCTTTTATTTTCGCACTCGTGGCAGTCACGGGTGGTGATAATATCACGCGATGAATACAGCACTACCTAGGAATGGACGCGTGTGGAATGTCAAAAATTGCATGAGATATGAGGATTATACAGCTATGTTAGTTGCAAGTCAACAAGAGTTGCAGAAACTAGTGACCTTAGCAAACGCGTTAGGTCAAGGACATATATATTAGACCAGTGTTTATTAGCCACAAAAGTCAACACCAAAAGGTCAAGGACATAGATTAGACCAGTGCTTATTAGCCACAAAAGTCAACACCAAAAGGTCAAGGACATAGATTAGACCAGTGTTTCTTAGCCACAGTAGCAAACACAATAGGTCAAGGACATAGCTTAGACCAGTGTTTCTTAGCCACAGTAGCAAACACAATAGGTCAAGGACATAGCTTAGACCAGTGTTTCTTAGCCACAGTAGCAAACACAATAGGTCAAGGACATATCTTAGACCAGTGTTTCTTAGCCACAGTAGCAAACACAATAGGTCAAGGACATAGCTTAGACCAGTGTTTCTTAGCCACAGTAGCAAACACAATAGGTCAAGGACATAGCTTAGACCAGTGTTTCTTAGCCACAGTAGCAAACACAATAGGTCAAGGACATAGCTTAGACCAGTGTTTCTTAGCCACAGTAGCAAACACAATAGGTCAAGGACATAGCTTAGACCAGTGTTTCTTAGCCACAGTAGCAAACACAATAGGTCAAGGACATAGCTTAGACCAGTGTTTCTTAGCCACAGTAGCAAACACAATAGGTCAAGGACATAGCTTAGACCAGTGTTTCTTAGCCACAGTAGCAAACACAATAGGTCAAGGACATAGCTTAGACCAGTGTTTCTTAGCCACAGTAGCAAACACAATAGGTCAAGGACATAGCTTAGACCAGTGTTTCTTAGCCACAGTAGCAAACACAATAGGTCAAGGACATAGCTTAGACCAGTGTTTCTTAGCCACAGTAGCAAACACAATAGGTCAGGGACATAGCTTAGACCAGTGTTTCTTAGCCACAGTAGCAAACACAATAGGTCAGGGACATAGCTTAGACCAGTGTTTCTTAGCCACAGTAGCAAACACAATAGGTCAAGGACATAGCTTAGACCAGTGTTTCTTAGCAACAGTAGCAAACACAATAGGTTGTCAACAATCTTGCTCTCTAGTTTGTTTCACAAACGCGTGCAGTGCTTCAGTGTGTTTGTCTGGTGTTGTGCGCTGTTTTCATGTTGTGTTTTTTTCTGTTTGCTGTTGTACGTTGTATTCATGTTGTGTTTTTTTTCTGTTAACTGTATTCTTAATAATTTTCTCTGTTCAATTATGTCGTTCCATCTATGACAATCCATGTCGCTGAATAGTGGATGCATTCTTTATGACGTGATGCTTGGATAGGTGAAGTAAGTCAGTATCGTCAGTTGATAAAATATACCTCCTAAATGGCATAACACCACCCGTGATTCCAAGAAGCGTCGCAGCAGAAATCGAAAGAGAAAAACAGGAGCAGGACCCAAGGTACCCAATGTTTGGACACCAGGCACAGAACAGAAGACTCAAATCCAGACATAGTTTCCTAAAATAAACACAGCCCATACATACAAACCCTGGTAATTGTCGTATTGAGAGATGGCATAAATTGATGCAGGTCACAGAGATGGAACTTCTGGAGGAACCTGCCCTCGGACATCATCTACCCTACACGACATGTCAATCACTGAACAGACTCCGAACTGGTGTTTCATGGTGCAAGAGAAATATGAAATGATGGGGATACACAGATGATGACACGTGTAACTGTGGTGCAATACAGGACCCAGACCACTTAATAACCTGCCCCAACCTCCAGGAAACATGCAATAGGTGAGCTATGCTGGATGACAAATGACAAGACAATCCATGTCGTTGGATACTGGATGCATTCTGTATGACGTGGTGCTTAGACAGGAGAAGTAAGTCAGTATCATCAGGTGTGTATAGTCATTCAGAAGGTGCAGCAGTGAATGAGCTTGACAGCAACAGTCGACTCAGCTGGGTCGCTGGCTGCATCTATCATGTCTGAGAACCAAAGCTGCCCATTTACCGCTTATAAGTGACGGCCGTGAAAAAGAGACAAGAGAATAGGATTCGCAGAGGGAAGGCAAACCCAGTCCCAAAAAACTCCGTGCTGAAACCGGATGTGAAACCTGAAATGCATAAATATTGGAACCTCGCTGTAAACTACGACTGATTTTCCTGTTCAGGACTAGTCAAGAAAAAAATCAAAGAATAGCCACTGGCACATGTCTGATAACATTAAACAAGTAAACCACTGCCTTGATTTAGTCGCTCCTCGCTGGCTCTACCATGGTTCAGCTATGTAGCTTGTCTTTATCTTGCAGCCAGTACATCTACTGGAAAAATTTTCTGGCCCCAATCTCAACTATCTTTAGTTCCCTTGTATGACATTGCTGGTATGTGACTTCTTTGCATGCATTCCTGCCTCGGTAACACAGTCAACAAAAACAATTACCATAATTTTGATATAAAAGTAAACATTCTTTTTGTCGGGAATCGTCAGACGAAGACGTGTGCATTCTATGAATTGTCTTCACTTATATTATAGCTGTGTGGTTTCACTTCAAGTATGTGTTAGTTTTAAACACGCTGTGTTATTTCTATTTGATACTGTATCAACAGTTGTGGGAAGTATGGAAGACTTGGCGTCCATCGATAACACCATGACAATGATTGACCTGGTTATTTTGAGCCAATCCGCGAGCGGGGACGCGTGTGTTTTATTTTTAGACGTGATTCACTGGGAATTTGTCTGATTGGTCTTTGCCCTGCCAGCCCGCTTGTGGTAATCGAAGCCCGTTTCAGTACCCAAGTAGTTTGACTGTCATTTCATATCAACCTGGTCTCGCCGGAGAAGGTCTTCAACTAGTGTTATATATGTGAAAGTGTTAGGACTATAATCGCGTTTACAGTTCAGGCCCTTAAAACCAGGAGAAATCTCCGTGTTCATGTTTTCTATAAATAGTCTGTGTGTCTCGCCAAGATATTGGTGGGTGTTTCTCCAGCTAGATTTTTGTTTTCGAAGAAAATGAGAAAAGTTGTTATTTTTCAGCGCATAACTTATATGTATATTGATATATATCGTGTATTAATTTATGTTAAGTTTGTTTCTGACACCATACAAATTGTGTTAAAAATACAACAGGAAAGAAGGAAAGAAAGATTTGATATTCATGTTGTGGTGACCTGACGTCCGTGTTTTATTAATTATTGCAAAACAGGTTATCGTTGTTCCTGTGATGGTATGCCGCTGCTAATTTGATTTTAAAATTATGGGAAGTTTATATTCGTGGAAAGTTTGAATTCCGGGAAGTTTGAATTATGTGAAGTTGTTAATTATGTAACGTTTCTAATTGTGTGAAGTTTTTAATTGTGTAACGTGTTAACTTATGTGTATTTTCAAAAATGTAGAGAATGCAAAATTACAATGTATAAATTGCCCATTATGTGAAGTATTTTGTTAATTAGGTATGTAAATCTAAATCTAATTTCATTAATCATTAATTAATGTTTTTTTCATATTTAAAAGGACGTCATAAAATTAAAAAATTAACTGTCCATTAAAATTCTATGTAACCCAGGAGAATCCGTTGCTGACTCTAATTCTCTGTAACCCCGGAGAATCATTTGCTGACTCTAATTCCTTGTAACCCAGGAGAATCCGTTGCTGACTCTAATTCTCTGTAACCCAGGAGAAACCGTTGCTGACTCTAATTTCCTGTAGCCAAGGAGAATAATTTTCTGACTTTTTAATTCTTTGTAACCCTGGAGAATCATTTGCTGACTCTAATTCTCTGAAACCCAGGAGAATCCGTTGCTGACTCTAATTCTCTTAAACCCAGGAGAATCCGTTGCTGACTCTAATCCTCTGAAACCCAGGAGAATCCGTTGCTGACTCTAATTTTCTGAAACCTAGGATAATCCGTTGCTCTCTTTAATTCCATGTAACCCAGGAGAATCATTTGTTGACTCTAATTCTCTGTAACCCTGGAGAATCATTTGCTGACTCTAATTCTCTGTGACCCTGAAGAATCATTTGCTGACTCTTTAATTCCACATAACCCTGGAGAATCCGAATCCAAAGGGGGACTCACTGGTCTCGAGATAAGGTCTGCGCCTTGGGTGCGGGAGACCGCGTGTTCGAATCTTGACGGTAATCGGATTTTTTTCCCCGTGGATTTTCTGGTAAAAATGTCCCTGATTTATGGGTAGGGAGATCGGACTCCCGTATTCAGTGTCGAGCACGTTACAAATTCCTTGGCAATTAGGAACGAGTAGGTTTAATAGCCGCTGTCCAGACAAAATTCAAATTAACAATCTACCTAAGTTATTTGTACCGTCCCCCAGGTAGCCTATTAAGAGCAGCTATATGTGGCTGCGGGTCTACTTAGCTCTAGTGTTTGAGTCTATTAAGATGGACTCGCACATGGGTAAAAACCACCCTCCAAGAAACTGGTTGTATACACTCTGTAGAGTCTTCTAAACCAGTACAAGGATGTTAAGTTTCCCAGCTCAATCAGTTCATGTGCACGCCCAGGTGTGCCGGTGAGCACAATTTGACATGAAAATCACAATTACAAATGATTTAGGCCCCAATTGGTTACAAACTTAGAGAAAAAAAATATTAATCAGTGCATCACATTCAGATAGAAAGTTCAGCATCATCAAGTGTCCTGTCGACTAGGATGTACAACAGAGTCATACCACAATGTTATGTCCCTGGCGCTGTCTATCAAGTTCGGCTGATGACTCTATCCGACCAGAACGGGTCATAATGAAGAATGCTGAAGGGGGCATGTGAACAACTCTATTTTGGTCTTGCGTATTTTGAAACGTGAAATTTTTTCTTCTTCTTATGTTGTCAGGCGTCGATTTGAATGTGTTCAAAGAAAACAGCGGTCATCATGAGGCAGTCAACCCTGACATAGAGCCTATCTTATGTTGTCAGACGTCGATTTGAATGTGTTCAAAGAAAACAGCGGTCATCATGAGGCAGTCAACCCTGACATAGATCTTGTCTTATGTTGGCATTGGTGATGACAATATGCGCTCATCTGGTCCTCGTATGCCGGCCAATTTTGCAGCAGATGTTCAGCGGTCATTTTCCCATTCGTCAGTAGCACATATCTTCAGTTTATTGAATAGATGGTACCTCAGTATGTTATGGCCTGTTCGGAGTCTGAAGACCACGACCTGCTCTCTTCTGTTCAACTGGTAATACGCATTATTTTTTGTGTAGCCAGTATGCTCTGTTTCCCATGTGGCCATGTATCTGGCCCTAATAACCCTTTTGGACTCTTCGTGGGTCACACTAGAATCTGGTTGTGGTAACCTTCCACCTTCTTCCGCCAGTCTGCCTCCTCGTTGCCTTGGATGTTACAGTGGGATTGGACTCACTGTACCACCATTCTTTTCGGTGGGGACTGATGGCATAGTTGACGGAGTACTGAACTTAGGTCATTTAGGTCTGTATTTATCTGGCTCTTTAGTGCTGTAACAACAGACAGGGCACCCCCCCCCTCCCCCCTTCTTCGTTCGTTCTCAAACGTCCACTACCAAGCCCTGAAAAAAGGCTTTGCATGTAGCAGGATGTTGTCAGGAGAACGGAATGCGTTGTGTCGTAGTTTACAGCTTGACTGCGATATGTACACCTTTCGGTCCGATACATCCGACTTCAGCTGGCCTTTTTTAGTAAGGGGTTAGCCTTCCCTCTTCGATCCCTTCTCATTAGCCAGTCTGCTCTGTCGTAGCCTGTTATCCAGGATCACCGCGTGGAGGTGTAGAAGGGTCTTGGCAGCTATGGGTCGATCGACCTGACGCTAGCAGTCAGCTTTGAGTCGCAGACGTCTGCAGCTCATACACTTCTCAGCTATGGGTCGCTGACCCTGACACTAGCAGTCAGCTTTGAGTCGCAGACCTCTGCAGTTCATACACTTCTCAGCTCTGGGTCGTTGACCCTGACACTAGCAGTCAGCTTTGAGTCGCAGACGTCTGCAGCTCATACACTTCTCAGCTCTGGGTCGCTGACCTTGACACTAGCAGTCAGCTTTGTGTCGCAGACGTCTGCAGCTCATACACTTCTCAGCATCTGTAACATTCTAATGCATTACTTGCTATTCTCGTCCTTCATAACATTTTGGTGTAACTTTGGAGTAACTTTGAAGTAACTTCTTGATTTGAAATCCTGAATCGAGTTATGCACTCTTGTTTCCGGTTTCAAATAAATGGATTTATTTCTAAATCTTTATTTCAACTCAAGAAGGCCATGTAAGGTGTGAATGGCAGGGTGGATAATGTCAAGAGTTGGCGAGTCTTCCTCTTTAGATAGAAAAGACTGTACAGTGAGTCATATCTTTCGATACGCTATCAACGTGGCTGTATGGCTATTCTCACCTTAATTACATGCATTTAGTATTCTATGCAGTATATGTGAGACATCATACCTAGTTTTCACATGGGCCATGCGTACAATACAGCGACGGGTCTGTTCTCGAGACATCACGCACTTTAACGTTCTAGAGACAACTCAAGCATTCCTCCCCCCAAACCCCGCCCCCCACACACCCCCCCCCACACCCCCCCCCCCCCACACCCGCCCAATCTTCCTAGAAAAATTCTTCTTAAATACAGAGAAGCTAGTTCAAAGCTGACTTCAAATTCAAAGCTGACTTCAGATTCAAAGCTGACTTCAAATTCAAAGCTGACTTCAAATTCAAAGCTGACTTCAAAGCTGACTTCAAATTCAAAGCTGACTTCAAATTCAAAGCTGACTTCAAAGCGGACTTCAAATTCAAAGCTGACTTCAAATTCAAAGCTGACTTCAAAGCTGACTTCAAAGCTGACTTCAAATTCAAAGCTGACTTCAAATTTAAAGCTGACTTCAAAGCGGACTCTAGAATATGGCATATATATAGTAAGGATAATAACCGCAAAGACCAGCGTGTTCTAAGCACTCCAAGACATGAAACTTCATTCTTTTGTTCAATTAACTGACGGATCGTGTAAGCACTTCAAGACATGAAACTTCATTCTTTTGTTCAATTAACTGACGGATCGTGTAAGCACTTCAAGACATGAAACTTCATTCTTTTGTTCAATTAACTGACGGATCGTGTAAGCACTTCAAGACATGAAACTTCATTCTTTTGTTCAATTAACTGACGGATCGTGTAAGCACTTCAAGACATGAAACTTCATTCTTTTGTTCAATTAACTGACGGATCGTGTAAGCACTTCAAGACATGAAACTTCATTCTTTTGTTCAATTAACTGACAGATCGTGTAAGCACTTCAAGACATGAAACTTCATTCTTTTGTTCAATTAACTGACAGATCGTGTAAGCACTTCAAGACATGAAACTTCATTCTTTTGTTCAATTAACTGACGGATCGTGTAAGCACTTCAAGACATGAAACTTCATTCTTTTGTTCAATTAACTGACGGATCGTGTAAGCACTTCAAGACATGAAACTTCATTCTTTTGTTCAATTAACTGACGGATCGTGTTAGCACTTCAAGACATGAAACTTCATTCTTTTGTTCAATTAACTGACGGATCGTGTAAGCACTTCAAGACATGAAACTTCATTCTTTTGTTCAATTAACTGACAGATCGTGTAAGCACTTCAAGACATGAAACTTCATTCTTTTGTTCAATTAACTGACGGATCGTGTAAGCACTTCAAGACATGAAACTTCATTCTTTTGTTCAATTAACTGACGGATCGTGTAAGCACTTCAAGACATGAAACTTCATTCTTTTGTTCAATTAACTGACGGATCGTGTAAGCACTTCAAGACATGAAACTTCATTCTTTTGTTCAATTAACTGACGGATCGTGTAAGCACTTCAAGACATGAAACTTCATTCTTTTGTTCAATTAACTGACGGATCGTGTAAGCACTTCAAGACATGAAATTTCATTCTTTTGTTCAATTAACTGACGGATCGTGTAAGCACTTCAGGACATGAAACTTCATTCTTTTGTTCAATTAACTGACGGATCGTGTAAGCACTTCAAGACATGAAACTTCATTCTTTTGTTCAATTAACTGACGGATCGTGTAAGCACTTCAAGACATGAAACTTCATTCTTTTGTTCAATTAACTGACGGATCGTGTAAGCACTTCAAGACATGAAACTTCATTCTTTTGTTCAATTAACTGACGGATCGTGTAAGCACTTCAAGACATGAAACTTCATTCTTTTGTTCAATTAACTGACGGATCGTGTAAGCACTTCAAGACATGAAACTTCATTCTTTTGTTCAATTAACTGACGGATCGTGTAAGCAGTTCAAGACATGAAACTTCATTCTTTTGTTCAATTAACTGACGGATCGTGTAAGCACTTCAGGACATGAAACTTCATTCTTTTGTTCAATTAACTGACGGATCGTGTAAGCACTTCAAGACATGAAACTTCATTCTTTTGTTCAATTAACTGACGGATCGGGTAAGCACTTCAAGACATGAAACTTCATTCTTTTGTTCAATTAACTGACGGATCGTGTAAGCACTTCAAGACATGAAACTTCATTCCTTTGTTCAATTAACTGACGGATCGTGTTATACTTATTGCATTTAGCCCCCTCACAGGAAGCTGCTCTTTAGCAATGATGGCTTCTGTGTTATGTTGTTTTACATGATCAAGTTGTCAATCCCACGCACGACCTTATTGTGTCAGAAAGAAGCAAATAGGACTTTGATCACATGTTAATCAAATCGTTATTGAATGGATGCCGACGCTTTATGTTCCCCGTTGTTATGGGGGGGGGGGGGGGGGGGGGGGGGTTTCCCCCCTTGATTCTTGAATTAATCAACGTTTGAAGTGTTGGCTGATACGAAGTGTGTTTCAAAGATAAACGTCATCATTTACAACTACACGTGTTACAGAGGTTGGACGGGAATAACTTGAAACGATAGTATCAGGTGAGCCGTGCCGAATTGTTGCGGTGTGTCAAAGGTGAAGGTCGTCATATAGCAGAATCCCGTCGGGGATCAAGTATCCTTGTTGTTTAATGCTAGGTTAGTGGTTTTCTGTGTGATAAGATGCCCAGTTACCAGCCTCGCTGCCTTGCCTCCCATAACAGTATATCACGTGCCTATTTACAGCTACGTATACATGATCAAGTATTTGCGAATACGGTACAATTACTGTGATAATAAAACTATGTAGCCACCCGATCTCTTCGGTATGTAACACACCTATTTCCCCCAACATCACCATCTAGTGCACAATGGTGTATCACCAGAGGCAGGTGTTTAGTAAATAGCATGCAGGCGTTTAAATTCCACAATCGATTTTTGGTGCGGATCAATAGTGCGGCATATGTTGACTGTGATAAGCGGAATGCAACTTACAGTTGTACATAAGACCAGTTAAATCTATGTGTTATTCTCGTTCAAACTGCCACAATAACCTCTATGCGGGAGTATACGGACTGAAAGCTGCTACTCAATTTGAAGATATCCCCCCAAAACATCGTATTTCTGCCCTTAGCAGAGCTTCTTCTTCTGTGTTCGTTCTCAATCTCCTGCTACCAAGACCTGAACGTTCTAAATCTCCCGATCCCAAGCCCTGAACATTCTCAATCTCCCGCTACCAAATCCTGAACGTTCTCAATCTCCCGCTACCAAGGCCTAAACAGGGCTTTGCATGTAGCAAGTCCAGAAAACGGAATGCATTATGTTGTAGTTTACAGCTTGACTGCGATATTTGCATCTTTCGGTCCGACACATCTGTCTTCGGCAGAATTAGTCGAGCTAAAACAACACCATCATACTGAGCTCGAGCAGCGTATCTTCTCCCTGTACAGCTCTCAGTACAACCAAAGGTTAGTCATTCAGTGAACCTTAGTACAACCCAAGGTTAGTCATTCAGTGAACCTCAGTACAACCCAAGATTAGTCATTCGGTGAACCTCAGTACAACCCAAGGTTAGTCATTCGGTGAACCTCAGTACAACCCAAGGTTAGTCATTCGGTGAACCTCAGTACAACCCAAGGTTAGTCATTCGGTGAACCTCAGTACAACCCAAGGTTAGTCATTCGGTGAACCTCAGTACAACACACAAGGTTAGTCATTCGGTGAACCTCAGTACAACCCAAGGTTAGTCATTCGGTGAACCTCAGTACAACCCAAGGTTAGTCATTCGGTGAACCTCAGTACAACACACAAGGTTAGTCATTCGGTGAACCTCAGTACAACACACAAGGTTAGTCATTCAGTGAACCTCCTCCCACTGAAGGCAATGTATACTAGCAAAGTGTGGTGGAGCTTCTCCCCAAACAGACCTGAGTATCACATACAATGAGGCCAAGACCGTAATTAAAGCCAGCTTCGGGAGAAAATGATCAACGCCCCGACTTCTGAAAAGATGACAACTATTATGATTTACCTAGAGATGCGCAGGTCATCATCTTCAGACTAGGAACTGGGCATAACAGGCACAATGGTCATCTTTACAGCACAAGACATATGTAAGACAAAAGCTTTCTGGAGATAAAACAGTCTTACAAAGAATGTTTTTTGTAAGAGAAACCAGGGCTTGCTCTGAGGGGGAACAAGGGCAAAGACGATATAATAGATCGTGTTTGTCACGTGCCTCTGGTATTAGCACTCGCTAGCATGTCTGGCACACACACTCACTGTAGTTCTCAAGTGATGTCATAACCAGGAGCAGAATAAATGAGGAACATTAAAGTCTTACTAAATGTTTTCATTGCACGCCCAAGACATAATATCTGTCCCCAAGAGACAAGCTTCTGACCCAAAGACACCATTTCGAGAACTGGTCACGCCCTCTGGAATGTCAAGTGAATATTTGATTTTTCTAAGTATAATTGAATCAAGTGATTATTTGATTTTTCTAAGTATAATTGAATCAAGTGAATATATTAGGATTAAATGAAGAAAAACTTAAGGAAGTAGAAACAATTTCATGTATGACACACATAGACAGATTCCGAATTTAATGACTTGGTCATATGTCAAGATGCCTCTGAAACCACTAACGACGCATCAGAGCAAGAGGGAGATTGAGAAAAAATGGATTAATGGTGCTAAAAAACACTTCAGAGACATGGATTGAAAATACCAACGACCATGACAGTGACCCAGAAAAGTACAATGGAAATTCCCTCCACGTCTAACCATATACGAGGATAAATGAGACTGGTTCTAAAAGACTGCAAAGTCTTCTAAACCAGTATAAAAACGTTAAGTCAAGTTACGACACGCGATAAATGTGTGATCCTGTTGCTCCATGACACGCGATAAATGTGTAAGCCTGTTGCAATATGACACGCGATAAATGTGTGATCCTGTTGCTAGATGACACGCGATACATGTGTGAGCCTGTTGCTAGATGACACGCGATACACGTGTGAGCCTGTTGCTAGATGACACGCGATAAATGTGTGATCCTGTTGCTAGATGCCACGCGATACATGTGTGAGCCTGTTGCTAGATAACACGCGATACATGTGTGAGCCTGTTGCTAGATGATACGCGATACACGTGTGAGCTGGCTGCTCAAACAAATTCACACTGAGTGTGCACAGTAAATGGAGGCATATAGATTCACATATATTATCTGAGACTCAAGATCGATTATTTTGCTCTTGTGATGATAACATGTCTTTTTCATCAATGTTCGTAATTGAAGCGTGACATTCATCATAACGACAGATAGTAATCGCTGTATGACTGATTCGTATGTGTATGCGGTGAAATACAATCATTTTGTTAATGTTGAATTTTAGAATAAGGTTCTACCTCATATTTGTGATGTGAAGTGAATATATGGTGCCTGCAACATTTTATATTTCTAGTCATTCTTCATATTCGTGATGTGAAGTGAATCTAAGGTAACCGCAACGTTTTATATTTCACAACAATATTCCCATTTATGATGTGAAGTGAATCTCAGGAGTTTATAACTTAATTAATTAAATGTAAATCAACTTCTACATCAGTGACTTTCCGTGTTCTTGTCTTAACAATGATAATTATCTTTAGCAGATAACATTGATATCACACCCGTGTTAAATTTCTCGTAATTGTCCAAGTGCGCATGCGCTCTCTGACAATGGTACAACAGCAGTATAAGGGCAGTAATCCTGCTCCCAACATTGGGAAATATAGAAACCCTAAGGGGGAACTTCCTGTGACAGACGAAGCAATTGGGCCCAATTTTATTCCAGTCCGTACAAGAGACAATGGAGTCGGAGCCACCATTTTTGTAGAGGCTGGCGCAGTGAGTACTGGCCCCTGTGCGTCTAATACAGAGGTAGTGACAAGCTTCCAGATCTCCCAATCCACCAAGGTGCTGGCGGGAGGCCAAGATACGAGTGTGATCACTAAAAAGAAGCCTCCACTTCCTCCGCCGAAACCAGATACCAGAAAAACTCAGACGATGAGTGTTAAGCCGGATGTACGTATTGTGACCAAAGAAGTTTCCTCAGACATGTCGACTGAGAATCTGAAGATGGCTGACAGTAAGCGCTTCAAGTCAACTTCAGACATCACGACGCCCTCGCTTGCGCGAATCAATACTTCTCAAAGTGCACAAGATGTTATTCGTCAAATCACCCAAGGCACTACTTCTTTACAGAGCACCGAGGTGTGTCACGCGTTAGAAAACGCAGAAGTTTTGACTAAATTTCCAAATTCGTTTGTTGCAACCAAAAGAAAGAAAAGTTTACCCAGAAGCCACACTCCATCATCCAGAACAGGCTACCACGTCTCGCAGTCTTCTGTGCTGTCTAACACATCCGATTCCTCCATCGAGAGCGGTGGGTCATCATCTCTGTTTGAGTCTGAAGAAGGTGTTACATCGTTTCAAACGATAGAAAATGTAGAAGCTCTGCCTTTAGCTGCTTTCAACAGATCTTTGGGACATCAGTTCTCCAGATTATCAATGAGCTCTACAATCTCATCTTCTTCAACTAATTCATCCAGATCGTCAGGCATTGCCGGGATGTCTCCTCTTTTGCTCAAGGCATACCCTGGTTCATCGTACGGAAACTCATCCATGCTTCTCTCACAATCATCTTTGTCGTTATCGTCGTCCTCGTCACACGGCATTAGCTCACTGGACGTCTCGTCATCCTGCTTGTCAGTGCCTGAAAGTCGCTGTGCCAGCTCGATACCGGAAGTGCCCGAGTACGACGAGGTCAACTCATCGTCCTGTGACAAATGTTCGGAGGGAAAATGCCGGACAGTTTACCTCCATATGACAGGCAGGTCTTTCATGTTTGTGTTGATTGACGTGTGAACTTCTTCATTACTTCACTCTCTTCGTCTTTATTATCTTATTGTCCAATAACTGCAAACACACCAGAGGTCTTTCTGGAGTAGAGCAGCATTTTCGGTTTGTTTTGTATATTATTTTTATTTCAGCCGTCTAAATGCCATTTAACCTTGGTTAGAGACAAACAATTAGATATATTAGGGCATGTTTGCTATTTCTTGTATTCTTAAGTCTTTCTTGTACCAGGGATGATCGAGACATTTGGTACTTCATTAAGAAGAAGTCAAAGTACTTACTGGACTTTGGTATGAATTTTAGTCCTTCTCTATGTATCCACCCTGCCAGACGATACACGTCTCCCATCTGTTCTTCGCCCTCCTGATTATAGAACTCCTCCTCGGAACCCGTCTCCAGTTCAGTAATCAAGTTATGGACGTCAGAAAAACGTGCAAGAATGACGTCATACCATACTCGCCAGACTTGGCACCTAATGGCTTCTTCCTGTTCCAAAACATGAAATTCGCTTCATGGACGTCGTTTCTTTGTATCTTGCTTTGTAACCAATTTATTAGCAATCTTGTCCTGTAATCAATTTATTAGCAATCTTGCCCTGTAATAAATTTATTAGCAATCTTGATCTGTAATCAATTTATTAGCAATCTTGTCCTGTAATCAATTTATTAGCAATGTTGCTGTGTAATCAATTTATTAGCATTCTTGCCCTGTAATCAATTTATCAGCAATCTTGCTCTGTAATCAATTTATTAGCAATCTTGTCCTGTAATCAATTTATTAGCAATCTTGCCCTGTAATCAATTTATTAGCAATCTTGCCCTGTGATCAACGTCAAAAATTTCTTTAGCAGGATTAGTACTTATCAATAGATATATATTTATTGATGTTCAAAATATTTTTGTGCATTTTGAAAGTATTTATAGTCTACTTGTTAATGGGGCATGGGGAAATATTGTTATCAGTCTAGACCAATTACCCAGAGAGGATTTCTAAATCAATTATTGTACGTTTTGACTGTAGCCAGAATAAAATCACATTACTTGTGTGTGTAGATGAAAAGCACATTACTTGGGTGTGTAGATGATCTACTATGACTGTAGCCAGAATAAAATCACATTACTTGTGTGTGCAGTTCCCAACTTTGACTGTAGCCAGAAGGAAATCACATTACTTATGTGTGTAGTCTTGACTGTAGCCAGAATAAAATCACATTAATTATGTGTGTAGCTGACCTAACTGAACTGTATCCAGAATAAAATCACATTACTTATATGTGAAATCTGGACTGTAGCCAGAATAAAATCACATTACTAATGGATCTAGTTGACCTACCTGGAATGTAGCCAAAATAAAATCCCGATTACTTGTGTGTGTAGCTGACCCACTTGGACTGTAGCCAAAATAAAATCGCATTACTTATGTGTGTAGCTGACTCTCCTGGACTGTAGCCAGAATAAAATCACATTACTTATGTGTGTAGTCTGGATTGTAGCTAGAATAAAATCACATTATTTATGTGTGTAGTCTGAACTGTAGCCAAAATAAAATCACATTACTTATGTGTGTAGCTGACCCACCTGGACTGTAGCCAACATAAAATCCCATTATTTATGTGTGCAGTCTGGACTGTAGCTAGAAAAAAAATCCCATTATTTATGTGTGTAGTCTGAACTGTAGCCAAAATAAAATCACATTACTTATGTGTGTAGATGACCTAATAGGACTGTATTTGTGTTGTTTCCTGTAAATGGTCCGCATTAGGAAAAGTGTAAGTGAATACCACACATCCCAGCTGACTGAATACCACACATCCCAGCCGACCGAATACCATAAATCTCGATCATGGGTTCGTATTTTCATGAAAATTGTTGAAATCCATTTGAATCAAACAGCAGGTTAGAGTACATGGGACACAACTGTGGAAATTTGGTTGCGCTGCGTAGAATCCAGAGTTATTTCTCTTATTTATCGAGAGAGCTTTTCAGCGGTATACAGTCTAACCTGCTTTTATTATTTGGTTTAATATTATAATTCATGGCTAAAATTACTTGAATACATTATAGCTCCTAATGCCTAATTTTGTTGGTCGTTTTTACATGATGTTCTGGGGTGTTCAATTGTGTTTTTTAAATCAAATCAAATCAGTTGTCTTTATTTGGGAAAACCCTCTTCATTTTATCTCATCCATTGAACATGTTATCTGACAGACTTTTCTTTGTTCATCTCTTGATGTTAATCTGACAGACTTTTCTTTGTTCATCTCTTGATGTTAACCTGACAGACTTTTCCTTGTTCATCTCTTGATGTTAACCTGACAGACTTTTCCTTGTTCATCTCTTGATGTTAACCTGACAGACTTTTCCTTGTTCATCTCTTGATGTTAACCTGACAGACTTTTCCTTGTTCATCTCTTGATGTTAATCTGACAGACTTTTCTTTGTTCATCTCTTGATGTTAACCTGACAGACTTTTCCTTGTTCATCTCTTGATGTTAACCTGACAGACTTTTCCTTGTTCATCTCTTGATGTTAACCTGACAGACTTTTCCTTGTTCATCTCTTGATGTTAACCTGACAGACTTTTCCTTCTTCATCTCTTGATGTTAATCTGACAGACTTTTCTTTGTTCATCTCTTGATCTTATCATATGCCAAAGATGGATGTGTCGGACCGAAAAGAGCAAATATCGCAGTCGGGCTGTAAACTAGGGACACAACGCATTCCGTTTTCCGGACTTCATCCGGCTACTTGCAAAGCCCTTTTCAGGGATTGGGAGCCGGAGATTGAGAACGAATGCTCAGAAAAAGAAAAAGAAGAAGAAGAAGAAGAAGAAGAAAAGATGTTATCATCACTCTTTCTTTTGCTGGGCACGGCTCACAAGCCGAAGGTGCTGGGTTCGATCCCCATCACAGCACTGGCCGTTACCCCGGGGAAGCAAACCCTTAGAAAATGCATGCTGAAGTCGGATGCACTGGGCCAACAGGCGCAAAATAAACACCACAGTGCAACGCAGACCGCCTTGGGGATTAGAGAAATAAGAAGAAAAAAAAAATCACTCTTTAAGCGTTATTTTTTTCCGGCGCGTTTGCTCTATTTTCTTTGCATTACCGTTTAAATGTTGTTGTTGTTATAAAGCCATAACTTAATTAATTCTCTTTTATTCCTAAACTTCTTACAACTGTGTCCACGAGAGGTATCTCATTTGTCGATACATCCACTTACATAGGCCCTCACTTAAACTTGGCTACTGCCATGCTCAATGCTCAAGCTGTTACTATCTGCCTGGTGTCTCCACATTTGAGCTTTAATCTCTTCCACGGATTGTGTTCGCTATCCTTCATCGTGTACATTTAGTCACGTCAGTTGTCATAGCGACGATTCAGTGTGCTGCCAAGCGTCTCAATACTTCCAATTAACGATTGGTGGACGCGATCAGATTAGAAGTGGAAAGAACTGTATACATATTGATATATCTATTAACACAAATATATATGCACATGAAAAGAAGTAAGACTTAAGCAATGAAACAGGGTGTAGTCAAATTGATATGTAAAATAAAACCCAACATCCGTGCATCAACTTTGCTTTGCGAATATCTTTTTTCTCTTTCGTTCATCCTCAGATCAAGGTCCCCGTGTCTCTTACATCCTCAGATCAAGGTGCCCGTTTCTTTTACCTCCTCAGATCAAGGTCCCAGTTTCTCTTACAAAGGACACGGTTGTATGTAAGGCTGGTTTATCTCCGGACAGCTTTTTGTCTCGTATCTGTCTCGTGGGGCCTCTTACATCTTTGTA